>LPNX010433768.1:414451-439125 GCA_001517045.1 Pseudotsuga menziesii
ATTTTTTTCCCAACTTTTGTGAATGTTCTTAAGAGATTATCTGAGATTATTCATTGAGTTACTAATTGTTTTGGATCATGTTTCATGCTAACATATTCTACATTTTTTCAACAAAATTCTTCACATCTTGTTGCATTCTTGGCCAAAAATAAAAAAGCATTCCCTTGAGAAAATGTCTTGTCTTTCCCAAAGTGACCTGATGAACCCCCAACGTGTTTCTCCTTTATCAAATTTTCTCTCATGGAACATTTATGAATGCATAACTTACCATTTTTTAACAACAACCCCTATTGTAGCATGTAGTCCAACCATTGACTTCTATTGTGAGAAACTAGGTTCTCACAAGCTACATACATATGATTTGAAGTCTGCATCATCCTTATACATGCTATTCAAGTCTTCAAATCCTAGAGTACGTACCCTAAACGCCTACAAAATCAATTCACCCTAGTCAATTTATCAACAACTTTATTAAATTTGTCATGTGTGCTTGATCCCAAAGGTAAAACTTTGTAGAAACTCTACCCATTTGGCATGCCTTTGGTTGAGCTTAGGATGGCTATTTATAAACTAGAGGGCATGGTTGTCTGAATATAGCACAAACTCCTTAGGAATTAAATAATGCCTACATTTCTTGAGAGCTTTCACAATAGCATACAACTCCTTATCATATGTAGAATACTTTTGTTTTGCTTCATTCAACTTTTCACTTAAATATGTTATTGGTCTCTTTTCTTGGCTCAAAACAACCCCTATTGTTGTTCCACTAGCATCTATCTCAACTTGAAAGGTTTTATCAAAACTTGGCAAATCCAAAATAGGCTTGTCAATGATCTTATTTTTCATTTGTTTAAAGTTTTTATCAACTTCCTATATCCATCTAAAAGGTTTCCTACTTTCCTTTATTGTGTCTATCACAGGTGCACAAATTTGAACGAAATTCCTAATGATTTTTTTAAAAATCTTGCAAGGTCATGCAAGATTATTACCTTATAAGCACTCCTTGGAGTTGGCCAATATAGGATTTCTTGCACCTTATCTGGATCCATTTTTTATCCCTTCTTATAAGACCATAAAGCCTAAATAGATGAATTCTCTCTTCATAAAACTGCACTTTTTCAAATTTATCAGTAGTTTATCCTTCTGTAGGGTATCAAAACCCAACTTAAGGTGCGTCAAGTGTGCTTTATTACTATGAATATAAATCAGAATGTCATCCAAGTACACTATCACAAACTTTCATGTATAGTCTTTAAATACCTAATTTATTAACCTCATAAAAGTGTTGGGTGCATTAGTGATCCCAAAAGGCATCATTAACCATTCATATAGTCCATTGTTAGTCTTAAATGCAGTCTTTCATTCATCCCCTCTCTACTTCTTCTTTGATGGTAACCACTCTTAAAATCTATTTTTGAAAAGTACTTTGACTCACTCAAACAACCCATTAAATCATCAATGCGAGGTAAGGGAAACCTATACCTGATAGTGATCTTATTGATTGCTCTGGAATCAATGAACATATGCCATCAACCATCCTTATTTGGACTAAACACTATGGGTATTTCACAAGGACTCAAGCTTTCCATCACCAACCATTTATCCCATAATTCTTGCACCTTCCTTTTATCTCTTCATTCTCTTGAGGAGTCATTCTATAGGATTCCATGTTTGGTAAAATTGAACCAGGTATTAAGTCAATATGGTGATTGATACTTCTCACGGGAGGTAAGGCATTTGGTAGGTCATCCATAATGATATCAAAA
Organism: Pseudotsuga menziesii; assembly: GCA_001517045.1. Taxonomy (NCBI): domain Eukaryota; kingdom Viridiplantae; phylum Streptophyta; class Pinopsida; order Pinales; family Pinaceae; genus Pseudotsuga; species Pseudotsuga menziesii. Next base: position 416,218 of record LPNX010433768.1, read on the forward strand.
AAAATTATCAAGTAAATTTTTAACTTCAGCAGGTAAATCATCTAAGTTTGTGGAAAACAAAATTACCTTTGGTTCACCAATGAGAGAAAAATGTAGTTCCTCTTCCTTATTGACTTCATGCAATATTTATTTCCCACTTATCAACAAAATGCTAGGTCGTGGGTCTTATTTGATTGTTTCATCCTTCAAGGGCATCAACACATGCTTCTTTCCATATTTTTCTAGTGAGTAAGTCTTCTTTCTTACACCATGAACATTCTTTCTATCATACTTACAAGGTCTCCCCAATAAGACATGACAGAAGTCCATAGGAATTATAGCACATAAAACCTCATCTTTATATGTACCTATTTGTATCTCCACCTTGCACTACTCATTTAGCAAGAGCTAATGTATTTTATGCAAACAAGACACTTTATGAGTTGGAGTGGGATGTTTCATCTTACAAAATCCTAAATTCTCTACCATATTAGTGGACACCAAATTATATATACTCCCAATGGAAATAATCGCCTTGCGAGACTTTCCTTGTGACTTTTACATGGTCCTAAATAGACTCTTCCTTTGTGTTGGTTCTCCAACCTCTTTTTCTGCCTTCACCAAAAGTCTTTTCATCATCAAAGATTATCCTACTTAAGGTGGATCTTCTTTCTCCAAAAGCTTATCTGAATCCTCTACTACTTCTGCAACATTTGCACTTCTTTGAACTATTGATTTATTCTTTGGATAGTCCCATGACATATGTCTAAGCTCACCACATGTGTAGCATCAAATTTCTCTACCTCTACCTCTTCCTCTGAAACTAAATCTCCTTCCTCTAAATTATCCTCTCTATGGTGATTATATTGAATTATTGTAACTTTGAAGAATATTCTAAATGAATTTTATTGATGGAACCTTTCAAAGATGTTATTATTCCCCCGTCGGGATGATATTATTGTATTAGGTCAGTATAAAGTCATGAGGAAAACCCTCCATTATAAGTCGGGTCATTAGCACCCTTCTAAATATAATATTAAGTTGTTTTGAGTCCTCCTAGAGAAGTTGACCCAGTCAAGTTTAGTAGGGCCAACTTAGTTGAGTGAAAAGTTAAGTGAGAGGAAGAATATAAATAGAGAGAGGAATTCTACATTTGAAACACACAAACACACACTTGTGTAGCGCATGAGAGAGAGAGAGAGTCTTATCTGCAAGGAGGAGAAGGACCAGTTTGAGGTTTTATCTTTTATCTTTTTGATCATTTATATTGAGGAAGTTTTTCTTGTTGGGTTTTTCCCTTTAGGGTTTTCCTAGGGTAAATGTGTGTTGATCTTGTGATACTATTTCTTTTAGTGATCCTGTATATGCTATTATTGTGAAATTGAATTGAATGTTGATAATCTATCTTAGCATATAGAATCTTAACATGGTATCAAAGCTAACCTAAATAGGACAGCTTTCACAAGGCAAAAAATCTCTCTCTCCCTCTCCAACAAGAAATTAGGTTTTCAAAGAAAATTTGATTTTTGAAGATATGACTGCATAGAAAGTTGCACCCTCCTAGAGTGCATCCACTGATCCTGAGATCAAAATTTTTGAGTGGGTAGATCTCCAGGAAAGTCAAACCCTAGTTTGACACTGGACCAGAAAACTGTAGAAATCAAGAAAACCAGAAAAATACACTACAGAATCTCGCAAGTCATTTTTGAAAGGTGAAGACTTGAGATCTCTAGAAACCAAGCACACCAGTCAACTTGCCTCAATCAAGCGCATCTCCTGGTAAGATCAGTTTCTCATTTTCAAGAAATTCATTTTTTTGTAATCTCCTGACAAGATGGCCCAAGCACCAATCTTGAGTACAAACTAGAAGGCATAGAGAATTACCAAGAATGGAAATACAAAATTGGCCTCATTCTCAAGGATAATTACCTTGACAAATATATCAAGAAATAAGTTTCAAAACCTTATGAGGCTGAAGCTAAGGAGAAGCACAAAAATGATCTGATTAGGGCACACAGGATTATTGTTGACTCTATAAAGGATAACTTGATCCCTCAAGTGCCATCCAATAAGAATCCTAAAGAAATGTATGATGCCCTAGCACGTATGTATGAAGGAAGAAAAATCAACAAAAAGATGAATCTAAGAGCTCAATTGAAGAGCACCAAGTTGAGTCATGGAGAATCCATCCAATACTATTTCACAAGGGTCTCCCAGTTCAAGGAAAAACTAGAATCCATTGGAGACACCCTTGGTGAAGATGAGTTGGTTATGACTGCTCTCAATGGTCTCACTAGACCGTAGGATTCATTCATCCAAACTATGTGTGCCAAAAAAGAAATCATGAAGTTTGATATTGTATGGGAAGACTGTATTCAAGAGGAGCCTAGAGTGGCCAATATATAAGCTCTACTGAAGGAATATTATCAAGCCCTAGACACCCATACCAAGAGAATAAGAAGTCAACCCAACTTCAGGAAGGGAAACCACAAGGAGTCTCAACCTCCCAGAAGGTTCCAAAGAACAAGAGAAAGTTTCCCAAACAGGAACTACTCCAACTTTCAATGTTTCAATTGTGATAAGATAGGACACATTGCCAGAAATTGTCCTTTGAAGAAAGAATAATATAAGAAGAGGAACAAAAAAAAAGAAATCATGAACATCTAGTTGAAGATGAGGAAGAAGAAGAAGAAGAAGGATCTCGGAGAAAGAAAGCAAGAGAAGAAGATGCAGAAGAGTATGTACTATTCTCTGCACTCTATCGGTCTGTAACACCTGGAGAAGACACATAGATTACTGAATAGTGGTGCTTCAAAGCACATGACAGGACGATAGAAAATTCTGTCAAAACTTTAAGAAAAGAACTTTACTCAAAAAGTATCTCTAGGAGATGACTATCAATATCCAATCAAAGGAATTGGTGAAGCAAGCTACAAGCTTGATTTAGGAAATCCCCTGTAGATGAAGGAAGTTTTATATGTACCAGGTCTAAAGAAGAACTTACTTTCTATCCCAACATTAGATAATAAAGGATATATAGTTGCATTCATAGATGGATAAGTACTCATGTGGAGCAAAGGAAAGTCAATTGAAGATGTAGTTGTCATCAGTGAAGAAGAAGGAGGCCTGTATAAACTCAAGGGACATTTAGAAACAACCCTTGTTCATGAGATAACTAACCCTAGTGAACTGTGGCATAGGAGGCTTTCCCACATAAATTAAAAAACACTACCTCATGTGAACAAAGTAGTGACGAGATTACCAAACTTGAAGATCAACCATGAAGGCATTTTCAAAGGACGTGCAAAAGGAAAGAATATCAAGAATCCATTTCCAAAGAGTAAAACCAAAACTAAAGGTATGTTGGAATTAATTAATTCAGATGTATCTGGTCCAATTTCCTCCACATCCTTGAGAGGTTTTGAATACTATATTACATTTATTGACGACTATTCAAGAAAAACATGGATATACTTCTTGAAAGAAAAGAACAAAGTGTTTGAAAAATTCAAGGAATTCAAAGCCTTGATAGAAAATCCTCCAGACAAAAGAATCAAGACACTCCGATCAGACAATGGCAGAGAATATACTTCAAAATAATTTGAAGCCTTTTGTAAAGAGGCTAGAATCAAGAGGGAACTAACTACTCCCTACAATCCTCAACAAAATGGTGTTGCGGAAAGAAAGAACATAACCATCATGGAGGCTGTGAAGACAATGATATATGATCAAGATCTTCCAATGAATCTATGGGTAGAAGCAACAAGAGCTGTTGTCTATGTACAAAATAGAATATCGCATAGTGCCCTTGGATTCAAGATTCCAGAGGAGATGTTCACAGGAAATAAGCGTGAAGTAAGTCACCTCAAGATATTCGATTGTCCAGTATATGTTCATATATCAAAAGAGAAAAGAACCAAGTTGGACCCTTCCAGAAAGAAGGGAATATTTGTTAGATACTGTGAAGTATCCAAGGCATTCTGAATTTACATTCCTGGATTCCATCACATGGAATCAATAGAAATGTAACATTCGATGAAGAAGCATCTCTCAAGAGATCTAGAAAATGTCAACATGAAGAAGTATATGAGGAAGATGCACCTCCCATAAATGTAGAGGCTACATTCCTCCCTGAAGATGAAACACCTGAAGTTCATGATATGACAGAACCACAAGAATCTCACACGATGGAGATATCACAGAAGAGAAATCCTACTTGGGAAAGAGAAATTATACAAGAAGCAGAAATATATGGAGCTCCAGAAGGTTCCACAAGGATAAGCAAGAGGCCCAAGTGATTTTACAACTATGTAGCTTTAATGTGTGATCTTGTAGATCAAGAACCTACAAACTATGAAGAAGATGTACAGAAGAACGAATGGGTAGAAATAATGATGGAAGAATACCAATCAATAATGAAGAATGATGTTTGGGATATAGTTCCCAAGCCAAAAGGAAAGAGTGTGGTATCTTCCAAGTGGATCTACAAGATAAAACGTGCAGCCGATGGAAGTACAGATAAATACAAGGAAAGATTTGTAGCAAGAGGTTTCTCTCATAAAGAGGGAATTGATTATGAAGAAACATTTGCACCAGTAGCAAGGTATACTTCGATTATAGCCATCATGGAACTTGCATCCATGATGAAGTGAAACTTACACCAGATGAATGTAAAGAAAACCTTCCTGAATGGTGTGATTGAGGAATAAGTATACATAGAACTACCAAAAAAATTTGAAGTTGAAGACATACAGACTCACATATGCAAGTTGAAGAAGGCCATGTATGGCCTGAAGCAATCTCCTAGAGCTTGGTATGGAAGGATAGATAGTTTCCTGATGAAATTGGAGTTTACCAAGAGTAAAGTTGACCTTAACCTTTACTTCAAGGTTATAGAATATGAACTTGTCATACTATTACTATATGTGGATGACCTATTTCTGATAGGGAATGAGAAATAGATTGTAGAATGCAAGAAGAAGCTCGCTGAGGAATTTGAGATGAAAGACATTGGGTTAATGCATTATTTTCTAGGTCTGGAGGTATGGCAGATTTTAAAAGGAACCTTTCTCAATCAGGAAAAGTATGCAGTAGAAATTTTGAAAAGATTTGATATGTTGGAATGTAAAGCCATGGCCACACCCATGGATACCAACCTGAAGTTGTTGGCTCATGAATCATCAAAATTAGTGGATGTGACTCAATACATACATATTATTGGGTTGTTGATGTATCTAACAAATACCAGACCAGAAATTTGTTTTGCTATGAACACCTTGAGTCAGTATCTAGTTCAACCTAGATGTGTTCACTTGATAGCTGCAAAACATGTGATGAGATATCTAAAAGGAACTTTAGACTTTGGTCTATACTATGATGGAAACCATGACTACAGATTGTATGGCTATGCAAATGTAGATTCGGCTGGAAGTGTCTCAGATAGAAAACCCACATCAAGTGGATGTTATTGTCTGGGGTCTTCTATGATTTGATGGTTTAGCAGAAAACAGTCCAGTGTTTCTCTTAGCAAGGCTAAAGAAGAATACATAGCAGCTTGCTCTGCTAGTTATGAAGCCATATGGCTTCGAAAACTGATGTCAGGTCTATTTAACCTAGATTTAGATACCACAGTGATTCTATGTAATAACCAGAGTTGTATAAAGATGATAGAGAACCCAGTGTTCCATGATAAATCAAAGCACATAGAAATTCGATATTTCTACATTCGAGATATGATACAGAAGGGAGCCATATATGTCAAAGATGATGAAAAAGCTTCCAATGATTTATAGAAGCATCACCCTGATGATGTTGAAGATGCTCTCTCTCCTTCTCCTACTGTTGTTGTTGTTGTTGTAGAATACCCTTCTCGTTAAGGGGGAGTGTTGAATTATTGTAACTTCGAAGAATATTCTAAATGTATTTTATTGATGGAACCTTTCCGATATGTTATTATTCCTCTGTCGGGATGATATTATTGTATTAGGTCAGTAGAGATTCATGAGGAAAACCCTTCGTTGTAAGTCGTATCATTATCACCCTCCTAAATATAATATTAAGTTGTTTTGAGTCCTCATAGAGAAGTCGACCCAGTCAAGTTTAGTAGGGACGACTTAGTTGAGTGAAAAGTTAAGTGAGAGGAAGAATATAAATAGAGAGATGTGCTCTTCATTTGAAACACACAGACACACACTTGTGTAGTGCATGAGAGAGAGAGAGAGAGTCTTATCTGCAAGGAGGAGAAGGACTAGTCTGAGGTTTTATCTTTTATCTTTTTTATCATCTATATTGAGGAAGATTTTCTTGCTGGGTTTTTCCCTTTAGGGTTTTCCTAGGGTAATTCTATGTTGATCTTGTGATACTATTTCTTTCAGTGATCCTGTATATGCTATTATTGTGAAATTGAATTGAATACTGATAATCTAGCTTAGCATATAGAATCTTAACAGATTAGACATTGGAACCTTCTGGTTCACTTTTAGAGGTTTGAAATCTTCCTCAAGGTTGTTATAAGGTCCTTTCCCTCTTACTATAAATTTTCCTCAGTATCTTTAACTCTGCTTCCTAAGAAACTTTTCTTCTACATTCAAGGCTCCCTAATAAGCATCTTCAACAATATTGAGATTCAACAAGCTGATCTCATATTGTATTGGTAGGGTTATTATAATCCTCCCTTGTTCATTTATAGTCTATTGATCATTTTTTCTAGCAAAGGGAGACATATTTACTATACTGGAGTATGGGGAACACATACATAGGTTAACTTCCACTTACTACATGAATGAGTTTAAGTGCCTATGAGACCATTCCTTACATTTTAGGAGCCACTTTGAGTGCCACCAGTAGCCTCCATCAGTTGGTTGTGGTATGTAAGTAGCTAAGCTGAGTCAACCTTCAGTTACATTCAATTAGATCACTCTTAGTTAGTCTAGCGCGAGTTTTGCATGGTTGCACAAGGAAGTGGCATCTTTTTCCACATATCTCATCAATTTAACTGATTTAGACATCCAAAGTAAGACTAGTGGCTGCCATGCAGTGATTTAGACACTCCTGGTTATCCAGTCAGTTAGTTTAATTGGTAGATTCGAATCTTATCCACATGATTAAAATTATCCTTATTGTAACACTGTTGTATATTGCTGGGAATACTGAAGATTAATGTTGTAATTTACAGATAGATTCTCATCAGTTTTATCTGAAATTTGTCTTGTTCATTGTACATTGTTATGACTATTCAAGTGCACAATTCTACCTTTCAATTGCTCTCACTTCTTATAGATAAATGGTTCAATAAATAAAAAATGGTATCAGAGCCTTGTTTAGGTTAGCAGCAAGTCTATCTGATCTCCATTGTACACTAGAAGTAGTTGGGTTTCCACATAAATCTTGTAATTTGTTCCTTGCTAACTCTGGATTCGTCCAGAGAAGTCTCTGTAGGTGAGAAATACCCTGAGAAAGTGTACATGTTGAGGTGAAAGGCTTTAAATTGAGATGATTGCAAATTGATTTTGGTTTTTGCAGTGTTACTTGAAGGTAGCTACATAGCTTGTTGATAAATTGATTGAACGGCATCCAGATTGATGAATCCTTCATCTCTTGTACCCTGAATCTTTACACCCTTCAACTATGTTGATTGGAGGGAAGATATGTAGGTCACCTTACGCAAGCTTGGACTGTTTAGGATGACAATGGGAAGAGATATAGAACCCCATCTCCCTGCTGAGGAGAACAAGTTTTTGAATCATCTAGATGAAGCCTTCGACTTCTTGTGCACTCATATCTCCCAGGATTTTTGTTCCACCTTGAGGGACTAAGGACTCCGAAGTAAGCTTAGGAAAATCTTGAATCTTTGTTTGGAAGACAAGATGAGCTTCGATGGCACATATTGGAGAATGAGTTCATTGAACTGCAACCTAGCAGTTTCAAAACTATTTAGCAATTTTTCACAAAATTCAAGTCACTAGCACTGCAATGTAAACAACGTGGAATAGAAAGGAAAGATGAGCAACTGGTTCTATTAGTACTGTGCAATCTTGGCTCAGAGTACTATGTATTTATATCTACTTTCCATTTCAGAAGAGATTCCATCCCCAATTGGAAGATGCCTTCTCTAGATGCTTTTGTTGAGTCCTTAATATAGGAGCGGGATAAATTGGTTCAGATGGAAGTGTTTTGAACCTCCAAGAATCAATTTCTCTTGATGTTAGACTCAAACAATGCGCAAGCCAGAGGGAATCAAAAGGGGAAGGATCCCAAATCCACTACTTCAAAGACAAAAGAAAACCATAGATCTTCTAAAGGAGCCTCAGGTTCCAAGAAAAAGAAGAAATTCGAGAAGACTAGATATCCATAATAGATGAGAGACTTTCATCTTTAAAGTCAGTGCATGACTAAAAAAATCGACCAACTATTAGCACTCCTTGAACATAACAATATTTCCCTTCCACAAGGAGAAAAGAAGTCTAATGTTAGACCACCTATAGAAGATCATGAGAGATGTCGTGCCTTGAAGGTAGGCCTTACTCAATCGAAAGATTACTTAATTGATTTTGGAGAATCCAACCACATCATTTCCTCGAAGGACTTCTTCTCCAATCTCACTCTATCAGGAGGACCTATCATTCACATGGGAGAGGACTCCAAAATCCCAATAGCAGGAAGAGGTTTAGTTGCAATCCAACATGGTGAGTTCAAGAATGTTCTCTATGTGCCCTCTCTTGCAGCAAATATGTGGTTTGTTTGTCAAATGACCCATACAGGCTCTCCCAAGAGAGTTACATTCAACTCTGACTTAGTTGAAATCACAGAAAAAGATATTGGAGATATCATAGCGAAAGGGTTTGCTAACCATACCTCAAAGGCATACTAACTTCTCCCATTTCCTACTTGTTTCACATCCAACAACTTTATTGACTCATTCCAACAACACCGGCAAGCTATGGCATGAGATATTTGGTCATCTCAATTTCAAATATCTCCAGCAATTCGACAATGCATAATTGGTTGAAGGTTTTCCTCTCATCCAAACATCAGATGGAGTATGTCCCGGTTGCTAGGTAGGTAAGCATCCAAAGAAGAGGTATGAAGTTGGCAAGGCAAATAGAGCTGCCTCTATACTTGATCTAATACACAGTGATGTTTCAAGACCTATGCCTACAATATCAAACAATGGTTCTAGGTATTTCCTTAGTTTTATTGATGATTGTTCAAGGTTCTACTGGGTATATTTTATGAAACAAAAATCAGAAGTATTTGGAATTTTTAAAGTTTTTAAAGCTTTGATTGAGAATAGTTTTAGGAAAAAGGTCAAGTCCATTAGATCAGATAATGGAGGTGAATACATTAAAATATATTTTCAGCATTATTGTGAATTAGAGGGGATTCAAATGGAACACTCATTTCCATACACACCACAATAGAATGGTTTGGTTGAGAGGAAAAATAGATAATTGAAAGAGGTGGAAACTTGTCTTCTCCAGGCCAAGAATATTCCTCCTTCTCTTTTGGTTGAAGCTGTAAACTATGCTTCATACATACAAAATAGAGTGCCTCATAATTCAGTGGTTGGGGCCACTTCATTCGAAGCACTGCATGGGCATAAGCCTAATGTCTCTCACTTGAGAGTTTTTATTTCCAAAGCTTGGGCTAGAATACCCATGGATAAGAGAAAGGCCTTTTAAGGGCCAGAGTAGAGCATGCATATTGTTGGGATATGATGAGGATGAAAAAGAATATAAGTTGATGGAACTTGCAACTAGGAATTGCTTCATAGAGCAAAGTGTTCAATTTGAATAAGATCAGTTGTTTGATCTACCACCATCTAAAGCACAAGAAGGTATAAACACTCTTCCACTTCCTTTTGATGATGATATTTTGTCACATGTTTCAGATTCAGATGAAGAGGAACAAGATCAACATGATTTTGATATTGAGGCTGAATCTCATGAGGATCTAGATCCAGATCCAACGCCCATCCCAAATCAGTGGACTAAGCCTAAATGGGCCCAAAATATCATTAAAGCAACTATGGATGGTGCTGGGAATCCAGAATACAGAAGGAGAACAAGGTTCGAGTATTAGAATGAGCATGTTGCACTCTCTCACACAGATTCATTCTGTACAGAGTGGTGCACCAAGTTTCTAGGAAAGTGCTACTTGATAATAGTGAATGATCAACCATTTGGCCAACAAAAGAACAAAATTGATCATTCCATTCCTCCTCCAAAAAGAAGAAACACATACAACATCCATCAGATCAGAAGAACATTGAGAGGTTCACATGCATAACTTCAAGATGCTGCTGCACAGAAGAACCACGCTGCTACATAGTGTTGCAAATTGCAGCAAAGTTTTTTCAAGTTATTTCCCAAAGAGGAATATTTTTCTCCTACGAATAGCTTTTTTTTCCTATTACTGCTTATTTTTAGGGGGGGTTCTCCCATGAGGTTTTCTGCATTTTCCTTACTTTGTTAAGCAGTTTTATTTTTCATTAGATTGTATGCCATGAATTTTGTCCTAGTTGACAGGGCCCAAAGTTGTCCAAGTCAGGATTAAGGGGGGGTGTTAGTATTATTATAATCCTCCCTTGTCCATTTATAGTCTATTGATCATTTTGTCTAGCATAGGGAGACATATTTATTGTACTGGAGCATGGGGAACACATATAGAGGTTAACTTCCACTTATTGCATGTTCATGCATGAGTTTAAGTGCTTCTGAGACCATTCCCTACATTTTAGGATCCACTCTGAGTGCCACTAGCAACCTCCATTAGTTGGTTGTGCTAGGTAACCAGTTATGCTGAGTCAACCTTCAGTTACATTCAGTTAGATCATTCTCAAATAGTCTAGCGCCAGTTTTGCATGTATGCATGGGGAAGTGGATCATTTTTCCACCTACCTCATCAGTTTAACTAGTTTAACTAGTTTAATTGATTGTCAGACTGATTTAGACATCTGAAGTTAGACTAGTGGCTCCCATGCAGTGATTTAGACACTCCTAGTTATCCAGTGAGTCAGGTTTAGTTGGTAGATTCGAATATTATCCACATGATTCGAATTCTCCTTATTCTAACAGTGTTGTATGCTACTAGAAATAATGAAGATTAATGTTGTAATTTACTAATCAATTCTCATCAATTTTATTTGAAATTTCTTTTGTTCGATGTACATTGTTTTTACTATTCCACTTCACAATTCTACCTTTCAATTGCTCTCATTTCCTGTAGATCAATGGTTCAATAATTCAAACATGTATCTCATACCTCAACCCATTCATATAGATCACCACTCTTTTCACATCTCCTTCTATCTGTCCAACCCTAATACTCAACCTAAAGAATTCTTCTATAAATTCCTTGGATCCCATACCTTTTTGTACGAGGTTTTGCAATTGTCTAATGAGGGTTAACTGATCATCTTTAGGCATAAATGGAATTTTAATATTTCTTACCATTTTATCCCAATCCTTAATATTGGGCTTACCTTTCCTTTCTCTATGGACTTGTAATTCATCCCATGTGATGGATGGATGTCCCTTCAATCTGGTTGCTGCAAATTTCACCTTCTTCTTGTCTTCAATCTCTTCAAAATCGAAGTATTTCTCCATGGCATTTATCCATTCCATGAGTTACTGAACTATCAAATTTCCTTCATACATAGGAACTTCCACCTTAGGTGTACTATTAGCCTTTATCAACATCATTAGTACCCTAGCCTCTTTAGTGATTTCCTATGGTTCCGCTTCGGAGGATTCTCCTTCTTCACTGATGTCATTGGCACGAGGTTCCTTCTTTCCATAGCTTATAATCTCTCCCATAAAGTTCTTACCTCTTATCTCAATTCCACATTAGCAGCTGTTTGTCCTCTTCTTCCATGACTTGTACCTTCAACACGAAACACCATTTCTTGGCACACATAATTGCTATCCCTCCCAAATGATGTTCTTGACCTGCTTCTGCTAACAACATAGTTGAAATATAAACCTTTCCCCACATAGACCGAGTCCAAATCTTCTATATACTCTCTCTATTTCCTTCTCTAATACCACAATCGATGCACATGCATCCTAGATGTGCATTTAACCAAAACTTCTTCGTACAATTATCTTGGTGCCACAGTTACCAAATTTGGATATCAAATAATATTGAGACTAATTAAATGCAACTTGCATCATATTTTCTATCAAACAGAAGCCCTACGCACTATATATATTTGGAGTAAATCAATGGTGTGAAATAGAGTTGGAAGTTTCAAACTACCACATTTGAGCATGGCCCTCTATCTTCAATCCAAGGGTGTGGAATAACTTGGCGCTACTCCCCCTTAATTTGAATGAATATTGTAGTTTTATTGGTCTTCCATCAGCACCCAACTGAACCAAGGTGCCTCCCTCAGTGTTCTGACTGTAGCGTTTGCAGAAATGCCCAGGGTTTTGAATACATGTAGTGCACAAACAACCAAGGGAAAACTCGGTTCTTCACACCATTTAATCCCAGTTGAACGAAGGATCTATGAAACAACATTTGAATTCCTTACCAAACAATTGGCATGCTAAAACAAGGATCGTAAGTTGCTCTATCTGTATTAAGACTTATTTATCTCTGTGTTAATCTCCCTTTGTATGTTCCCACGCTAAACTCTTCGCAGATCCAGAATGAGAGGCTTTTATAGAGCTCGGTCTAAGTATCGGATAGCATCCTCCAACGCAAAAGTGTACGAGTGATAGCATGTGATACATTTATTTCATTTCATTCCTCTATTAGTGTCTCACCATTAGTTCTACACAGATCATGGAATTTTCCTCACATTCAAAGCATTCAAATGGACAATGGATACACAGAATAAGCAGGTCTATAATGAGACCATAGAGATTGGGTTGACAAGATTCAAATTAAACCATGGAGATTGGATAGATCACCCACGTTACAATCTCAATCTCAATCTCAACAAATATACAGAATCGAGGGAATTTGAGACAAGTTGTATTTTAAAATACAGAGGATGGGCACTTTATTCTTTTCTTTTTAAGAAACAACACACGAGTGACGATACCATCAATACATATATATATATATATATAAAACTTAATTTAAACCTATCAGATCCGAGCAAACAGGATCCAAGATACTAAGAAAATAAAATATTTAAGAAATTCTCCCTCGACCCAATAAATAGATATTCGAGGGTGTAGTTGGCATAATGCCATTTATTACATTCAAAAACACTCCTATTTCTAAGAAGTAATTCTTGTTACAAAACAAACCACTTCTATACTTCTAGAAGTCGTTAAAACAAAGTAAAATACTTCATATACTCTTTTAGAGAAATGACATTGACCCTAGTTCGTTGGAATGAATATTTTAATTCGATGCTCCTGCATTAGTGAACTAGCTTCGAGAAGGGGAACATGAGCCTATTTATAGGCATCTTTTGTAATGGGTTGGCTTCAATTTTATTTAGTTTTGCTATGTTTTTGTAATGTATTAGGTATTGATGTATTCATTTCAAATAATTAAGTTGTTGATATGAATATGAAAGTGCATGATATGTCCAACTAAGGTTATAGAATGTTCCTACTTTTGCTAAATGATTAATAGAAAGTGTGTTTCCTTTCATTCTACACAATCTATTTATGGTTATGAGTTGTGATGAATGTCTGAGTTGTGTTAAAATATGAATGTTAAGTTGCTTACCATCTTGCCTGCACGCTGAAGTAGATAAATGACTAGGTGAATGGAATGTAAGCCCCCATTCTCCTCTGCACACCCCTTATGACGGTCATTGTGACTCCTACACGCGTCTTGGATGAGACCTTATCCTCTCTTCAGGGTATTGGAAATACTGGCACCTTTATGGTACTTGTTGGCATAGCCATTAGAACCTTGGGTTTGACTGAAACCATCCAAACCTGGTGATGATGTACTTGAAAATAAGCCACGCAGTTGCCTCTGATCTGCAATCCTTCACTAGCGCAACTTTTGACCAATGTGTCAAATACTTCATCACGGTGATTATGTACCGTGCATCAGTTGTCTGCACCGATGGATTGAAAGGGCCCATAAAGTCAATGGACCACTTCTCAAAGGGATTTATAATATTCATTTGGAAGAGAGGAATCTCATCTCGATACAAAGGATTCCCCACTCTTTGGAAAACATCACATTTAATTATTCATTCTTCTCGTAGGTGCGATTTGAAAAGATAGGAATGTATGCTTTTTTGAAAGAGTTTATCTCGATGTTTGGGACCCTAACAAAGGTCCATCCTCTCGAGAACTAAGAATCTCATGAATCTCCTCATCTAGTGTAAATATATTAATATGAGTTATTTTCCCAAACGAGCATCTCAACATGCAAGGTCGGCTTGAGTATTGTGTTGATAATATATTTGAGAAGGATGAGGTTTTTCTAATGTGATGCACAATACTTTTCCAATCTCCTTCCAGTTTCAAACCATAATATCGATAGGCGTTGTTTTCAAATCTTTGGATCTCCAAATCCTCTCTTATTTTTCATTTGTAGTAGTGTAGGATTTTAACCAACACTTTTGAATCTTCTAGGCATATTTGATGATTAGAGGTGTGAGAGTGTTCAACAATGGTATATTTTTTTATCCTTCCATGGTGTATATACTGCAAACATCACATTGTTTGCAGTATCATTTGGATTCTTGAAACAAGGGCCACCATAATCTTGCATGCAACACCTTATGCAAAGCTACCTTTCTTGCATTATTCCCTCCTGCGATGCCCTCGTGAGCTTCATGTAGTATTAGCATCCACTCATGCTCCAATACACACCTATGCAATATGTCATGGCCCTCAATTTATAAAGTTGTCCTGCGATCAACTAATAGTTATCACTCCTTGTCACTAGATTCCTGTGCTGCACAACTGTGTAGTCTTCCAACACGCTTCTTTTCACAAAAAATGTTGTTATCTCATCGAACTAGTACAATACTACTTCAATTTGAAACAACTACACATCAAGTAGATCACCATCCAATCTCCCTCTTGCTTCGCCTAACTCATTTTGGGACAGATGGTCTGTCCCAGCATTATTCTTCTCAGGTTTTACTAACACCTCAAACCTGAATTCTTGAGACAATATCATCCATTTGTAGATCCACCCCCAAATATTTACTTGTTGACCAAGTATTTTAGTGTTGATTAGTTGGTAAAATACTTATATAAATTTTTGAGCAAGTAGTGTCTAAGCTTTTGTAGTGCATACACTATAACCAATACTTCCCACTCTGTAGTCATGTAATTCCTCTATGATGTAGACAATTTTACATTGGCGAAGGAGATAGGATGGTCAATGTTACCTTCTCCTGGATGGGATAATACTGCTCCTAGCTTACCTACGATACATCAACATGCACATGAAACATGCGCACCCAATCTGGGAATATCAAAATAGGCATTGTAACCAACATTTCTTTTAATATGTCCAGCACTTGTTAGCACTTTTACGTTGATATGTACTTAATATCCTTATTCAAGAAATCCTCCAATGGTGTTGTAATACTGGCATATTTTCAAATGAACTTTTTATATGAAGTAGTATGGCCAAAGGTTGTGCATAACTCCTTTGCAAACGCTGGTCCGACAAGTTTACAATAACTACAATTTTGGATGGGTCTACCAACATCCCTTCTTTGCATACAATGTTCCCTAAAAAGATTACAAATGGGGTGCAAAAGATGCATTTATTTAGGTTCAATGATATCTTCATCTTCCTACATCTATTTAGCATTAACCTCAACACCTACAAATGGTCCTTCAATATACTGAACACTATCCACTCATCCAAGTACACTTCTAGAAATGTGTGCCTAAACTCCTTAAATGCAACAAACGTTATCCTGGAGAATACTGCTCGGTTCTTTAACCCAAATGTCATGGAATTATAAGCAAAGGATCCCCACTCCACCTCAAACTTCGTTTTCTTGTGATCTCCATCTATAATGCATACTTGATGGTAACTTAAGAATCCATTAGTGAATGAATAAGCTTACCTTCCTCCCACGTTATCTAGCACCTCATCTGTGAATGGTGTAAGGAAAGGGTCATGAAAACAATATGTGATCAAGTTTCTCATATCTACATAGATTTGAATCTCACATGTATTTTTTTCCTATATCATCATTGGGATAATCCACTCCTATTCATCCATTGGAAAGATGATCCTTGTGTCCAACATGCGGTCGATCTCCTTACACACTTTCTCCTTGTATTAGGGGTTCAACATGTATGGTCTCTTCTTGATTGTATTAGCTCCTTCTTTGATTTGGATTTTCATTTCACATAGGGAACTTGCTATTGCTTTCATTTCTTAGAAGCTTCCCAAGAACAGGTCCTCATACTCCTTCAATATGTCAACCACCCGGGTGGTGGTCTCTTGGTACCAATAGTCACCTATGATTACAATATTTGGTTCGACCTTTGTTCCTATGTTATAATTTTTTTATTCAATGGATTCAAGAACTCCAATATAGTGCTAATGGATGGTTCATTTTTCATTGTGCATTCCCCTATGGTTTCTTTGGTTTATATCAGGTGCAGTTCGTCCTCCTCATCCATATCGGTGCTTCCCACCTTCCAACATTAGATAGGTTGATTCAACTATTCCATATGCTTATGGAACATGCATATTAGCTTCTATGCAGAATAATTTTTCTTTTGATTACAAATGATGTGGTTCATGTGATGGAGGAAGTTACCCATGTTAGGAGTTGTTGTGCTAAATATAAATGTGCCCATGAACTATTTATTGACCTTTTCCAAGGTTTTTATTTTTCTTCTCCACTCTTGTTGTACATACTAGCTATGTAATATGATGTCTAAGGTATGCATAAAAATATGAACCCACTCACTACATGCGCCAATTTATATCGTCCACCTTGATTCATAGTATTCCAGGTTCTTACATGGATCATTTGTTCCTTTGAACTTGTTCATTAGTTCAAGTACATGGAAAGATGGAACCTCAATTTTATGCATGTCTCAACCTGCTCCTAGTTGTACAAGTCCTCCATATGTGTTTTCCACCACCACTTAGGTGTCCCTCTAACCAAAAAATCCATCACCTAAAACCTTTTCTCTTACGAGACTCATGCCTCCGTTTTCCTGAAAAAGGAATCCACCATTTCTATTTTGTTGAAAACTAGTGGGTCACACGGATCTAACCCATTCCAACACACTGATTTAGTGACTAGGGAACATATACACATGGATACTTTGTATAACTGATTCTACCATTGGTATATCACATTCTAGGAATTTGTATTACAGGAGTAAACAATGCGCCAACTTATTTATCCACCCATAGTGGGGTTCACATAGTCCTCCCTTTTTCTCCTCATGTTGTAGATGTTCTTGATCTAAATTTTTCTAGTGTCATCTTTCAAAGGATTTGTATAGTTCTCTCCCACCATAGCATCAAGTGAGGATACCACTCATAACTCCTTAGTATCAAACCACATGCATTTTTTCTTCAGTTTCAAAATTAAATTATTCTCAAATTCCCAGTCAATCCATAAAAGAAATGGATAGGGATCGATATATTACAAATTTCTGTGACTTCAAAATTTTCCGTTGTATTTACCCCACCAATATCTACCTCCACATTTTCCAACCTCTCGATGCAATAAATGAAATTTCATATTGGTTCACCAACCTGAGTTGTAGAGGGGACCACACCAACTTTGGTTTTTTCCATCATCTCCTACGACTTCTTGGGAAATATGTTGACTTCCAACCCCAAGTCTAGTATCATGTCCTTCATTTCATACCATCCCAACTTAAGTGTTAGGTTAAACTCCTTCCCTATTCACCTATTCTTACGCACCTATAACATATTCCTCTCGGGTAGTGGTATCAAAATATTAACATGAGAAATGACATGTTCGTTAAAATATTCTTAGTGTTTGGAAGTAACCATATTGCGGAGACCTGTTGACGCCTAAAACAGGTCAGGTTCAAGCGTCAATGCAAAGGTACATGAACCTATCTAGGAACTTTAGAAGATTTCCTCATAATCCTTCGTATTTCCAAATTGTTTGGGATAATTTCTACAGACAAATTTAAGCCTCTGTTAGCCTAATATTTTTCTCTTTGAAAGATAATTTTATAGTTTTTGTCTATGTTTTCAGGATCACTAATTCCAGTTCAAAATAAGGTGCATTTGATTAATGGATCTCAACAGGAAAACTAACTAAAGGTTTGATAAAAGAAAAAAGAAAAAAAAAACTTGCAAGATGAAAACAAATATAAATCCACTATATCACTTTGTCACCAAAATATTAAAACCACATCAAACAAAAACATATGGATAAACCTATGTGAATCCATATTATCAATTCAATATAACAAAAAAAATATAAATAATGCTAAGCTTGAATATAATCTTAACGAGTGAAAAAAAAACAAATGGAAGATGGATAACAATAAATAAAACTTTATTTGATCATAGTTGAATCATTACATGCAAAACAATCTTCCCATCACATTACCCATCCTGCAAGACATTACATACTTGGTTATAATAAGAAATAATCATACAAATTATGTGCAAGAAATCACAACAGTCCTTCAGCCAGAAATTTCTCCTCCTAAAGGATCCTTAACAGGTTTTCTTCTTAAATACAATTGTGTCTTCCATAAAATTAGGGTATAACTTCAGTTAACTTATATATCTACTAATACTTGAACTACCCATATCCATAAATATATTTTTTCCAC
This sequence comes from Pseudotsuga menziesii, assembly GCA_001517045.1. Taxonomy (NCBI): domain Eukaryota; kingdom Viridiplantae; phylum Streptophyta; class Pinopsida; order Pinales; family Pinaceae; genus Pseudotsuga; species Pseudotsuga menziesii. The sequence goes on from LPNX010433768.1 coordinate 434,940, forward strand.
TTCAAGTGGACATATAACATCTCGGTGACATCTCAATAACTTGCGTGCTCTAATTGAAGATGAGTTTTACATAACAATGTCCTTATTTTGTTGAACCGAATTCTAGAACAACTGTCTAGGAGTCCTTGTAGACTGATATGAAGTTGAGTTGGAGTAGTAATGAACAATCTGAATGAGGAAACATCCACTTCATATAGATTTTGAATTATAGAGACCGTTTGCTCTCTTTGATATTCAACTGCAACAATCTATAGATTGGTTGGGTCGGAATGAGGAGGTTCATAAAAAATTGGCATGTTGAGCATCTACATGAGTTCATATGTCAAGATCCAGTGTCTTGCAAAGATTTGTTGACCTTTAATAATACGTTTCTCGACACTATCACATAGAATTTCCCATGATTTTATCAATATCCTGACTCTTTCAATCTTCGACGAGTCAAGTAGAGGTAAGTTATCAGGAGTGCCTTGGATATGTTTTTTCCACTCATGTAACTGATCAAAAGAGATATCTACTATTTTCCTCCTTCTAACATGATCATCTAGTAAATATGATAAACGTTCAAAATTGTTATAATCTTCCTGTATTTGATTAAGTCCTTGAAATAATAAAATCTGAGTTTTCTTATAACTTTTATTACAGTCAATTGCTTCATATTTCATCTCATGTACAGTGAATTTGAAAAATAAAGAAGAGGCTTGATATTCTTTATTCTCTTCTAAATGAGCTTTAAGATAAACCACTTCTATGGCATGTTTGATGAATTCAACTTCTGCAATATATTTGTGATCAGTCAACTGACTGATCTGGTCCTTTAATCCCTATATTTCAGTGTTATGTAGAGATTTGAGTTTCTCAACTTGTTGGTTCAAGGTTTCTTGTAAGGATTCTTTTTCACCCTAGATTTTCAGAGTCTTTTCTTTCTCCTAATCAAGTGCCTTGTTCAAAATATAAACTGCATCAAAATTGGCACTTGTAAAAGACCCCATAACTGTTGCTACCTCAATAGCTCCACTTTGTGGATCTTCCGATGATGCTTTACATATAATTTTACTTGTGAATGGTTCCTCAAGTATCCGGACCTCCCTATTCCTTTTGTATCCTTTTTTGAAATATCCTTATGCATCTTGCTAAAGCCATAATATCCTAATACCACTATTTCATTTTCGCCAAAGTCTAAAATGTATTTTTCATTAGAGGTTAGAAATTTAGAAGTGTCAATGATGGACAATAATCTATTGAGGGAGGCAGCGTTTATGTAGCAAGGTTCATGGAGACTCGTTTGAGCTTCAATACTGACACTAGGCTTAAGTGTTTGAGTTTGTGCTTCATGGGTAGTTGTGTCTTCCACACTTCTCAGAGGAAGAGTATTATCTTTAATAGTTGGTAAATCCTGCTAAGTGGTCTCAGATACTAAGGAATACTTTTCAACTATAGGGCATTGTTCAAGGCCATGACTCATAATGGTAGATTGAGTATTAATAGTGGTTTTAGATTCTTCTGATCGTTCTTCTCCTTTATCGTTGCTCATATCTTGAGAAGTAAGGGTTAAAGTTAGAGGTGGATCTGGATATACTGGTGTGGGATCAACTATCTCATCATGGTGTCCCATTTCTAAATCAATAAAATCACTGGTTGTTAAACCAGAATTTGGTTGGATGGGTTTATTTTATCCTTCTATTTTTATAGAGATGTTAGGTAATATTTTGGGAAGAGTTTCAAAATGATAAACTAATTTGGTATGTGTAGTATTACCCTTTAGGTCTTGGGACCCCTGCATCAAAGTGTTCATTTTAGATAGAGAAGAAGTGGGATGATGATCAGTAATTGGATTGTTTCCTTATTTCTTCTCTAATTTCAATTGTTCATCTTTGGGAAAATTAGGAGGAGTCTCAACAACTTTAGTTGTTTCTTGCATTTCTTCCTTTTCCTTCCTTTCATTCTACTCAAATATCTTGTTTTTTTCTTTTAGTACTATGGGTTTTAACTGCTTTTGTGCCTCATGAATAAGCATCCTTTGAGTTGGATCATTGACCTTTCTTGTGACCTCTTCAAAACTATGAATACCTTGTTACATTAGGTCATGTATATCTATCTCATGAATATAGGTATTCTTTAAATGTGATTGATTAAATAACCCCAAGGATGAACTGTTTGGGATCATGCATCCTAATTTTTCTGCTAATCCTAGTTTCAGTTTGACTACTTCCTTAGCAACAGTATTCCCATGTCCTACATTATATATTTCCAAATGTCCAATATATAAGGGAAATTTAGTTGTGAAAACCATCCACTACTATTGGAAATGTATATCTACCAATGCCATTCTATCTAGAACAATCCCAAGAAACAAGTGAATAGTCTTGCTTCCCCATATGCTGAAGTATGTGAAGAATTATATGCAGTACTAATCCCCAATGGTTGCAACTAGGGATAGGATATTCTCATATATACAAGGTGTGTTCTTATTAAATATGGAAAATTATACAACCCCAAATAAATTATCACATATATCATAAATGTGGGGTATGTAGTTTTCCTCCTACAGAATTGAACAATAACTATGAATGGGTGGATTTTCCTTTGTCCAATGCCAGTTCATTGCAGGATATGAAAATGAAGCACATATTACATCCATCACATACGTCGAAAAATAAAAGTAGGTTTCATGGTTTTTAGGGTTTTCTGTACTTGGATGATAGTGTTCATGAATGTAATTGAGAATATTTGAGCCTAGTTGATGTAACCAGGAATATTTCACTTTCTGCGGACAGAAGTTGTTCCTCTGGTCTTAATGGTTCAGATCCAGAACAAATAAGTGAACGACCAAGGATCAAGACCTTCCCTGGATATCGTAGACACCTAGAATTTTTCTTCGATAGTGAACCTGTGTACCTGCAAATAGATCAAACATTCAAACACATCAAAGATACCAGAAAATCATCTACTTATCCATGTTAGTGACTAAGGAATCTAAAAACATGTACATGCGAAATCAAAACAACAGTAATGTGGGATGGAAATTAGCTTTGCATTAAGATGTATGGAGAAGTTTACAACCAATTAATCCTTAGTGTCAACATGCAACTCCATGAGACAAAAAATTCATCCCCATAAGCTCCAACTTTGATCTCTATGCTCTCCAATGGATTGGGCCAGGTGGTCAATCCAACAGCATAACAATGCCTCTATAGTTCTCTCCCTCAACTATGGACATGAGCTTGTATTTATAAGGCTCAATGGATAGGGATAGTTGAGATATTTTTGGGTGAGGTGGCCTCTAAGATCCTATGATGGGGGATCTCGAGCTCAACTGACCCACTATGATAGGGATAAAAGAGGACACGAGGCTCATGATCTAGAAGCCTCGGGAAACTTTTCTTTTTCCCATTTTGTCCATGGTACCACTTTTATTCTCTTATGACAGAGAGCTTTAGATAAGAAATGATTATGGGACAAAGGCCACCGGCGGTGGCACCGCTTATGGAACACAAGGTATAGGCAGTGCGAGCAAGGTACCACTCATGGTTCATAGGGAAAGTGCGGTGCTAATTATTTTCGTGTAGAATTGACAAACAACATGGGGTTTCCACTCTAAATGCTGGGATTAAGGGCAAACATGTAAGTCAAAGGTCTTATCACATGGTGGTGACAGGATTTGGGTATAATAGAATTCCCCCAAAGCATGAGTATTAGAGGGATACAATAAACAAAATCTTTGAGAGAACAAGTTGTCACCCAGAGATGAAAATGTCATCTCGATCGGAGAATTTCATCCAATAGGCATCTGTAGTACATCAATACATTTGACTCATATACATAAGTAACCAACTCATGGCTGCAGACCAATACAAGGCAGATCCATGAGAGGAATAAACAAGCATGGCTACTAGAATACAACATAGATCCATGTGATAAAGGACTCAAACTTGGACATAGCTACCAGACATACAATGTAGATCTATGTCATACAGATGCAAATTTGAGCATAGCCACGGCCATACAAATGTGGATCCATGCTAGATATACAAAACTCCATCGCAATATGGGGAAAAGCAATGAGCGCTTAAACAAATACCCGGGGTCTTCGTCTCGTCTTCCACAAAGTATGATTCTATCCATGTGATTACAATGATCTGAAGTTGAACATGGTAGAAACCACTTGATTACCGACCAATGATGTGAA
>LPNX010433768.1:459225-497183 GCA_001517045.1 Pseudotsuga menziesii
TTTGAAGCAACTTTGCTTTTTTATGCGATCCATCTTGGTCAATTTCCATACTTTTGATTTCAGACAGACTTCTCTTAATCACAATACTAGTATCTTATGTTGTTTGGGATGTTGTGACAGGTACAGTATGTGTATCTTCATTAGACCTTGAAATCTCGGTAAACTACAACAAATTGGCTGTTTCAGATAGACCTTCAATAAAATGGTGATCAAATGGTTTGTTCTTGTTGGTCTGTTTCCTCAAGGAGATTACATGGTGGGGATCATAGTTTATCTTTGGCTCCCTTTGGAAATCCATATTCTCCAGCAATTTCTCTATGAACACTAAAGCACCTTTACTTTTGAAGATGAAAGAACCGAATTTCAAGGGGAATTTAATATTTGAAGACTTTTTGAAAGCTCCAAAATGTTCTTCTTTAGACTGCAGCCTTTGTCTCATGAATTCTAAAGCAAAAATCCTCGGGGTGAGGAATGCAGGTAACTTGTAAGGTTGTCTGGTAAATCCATATACTCTTAACATAGTGGAGTCTTTATGCAGGAACCAATCTCCAATTCGGTCTTCGTGTGAAGGCTGCAAACATTTCATCTCATCCAAAACACGAGGAAATTCTTCATCAAACAACATTTTATACACTTCCGACATAATCGAATTGGCATATTCGAACATGTTGATTTGCTTCGGCAAATCAGAAGAACAGACAGTATTCAAAAACTGCAGCTCAGTGACATTGGAACATAACAGCATGTTGAACAAGTAGGTCTGAAATCTAAAGAACCGAACCTTTGTAAACTCAGTTAACTGAAGATGGATTGATTCATCCAGGTACTCATCTAGACTAAACACAACAATTGACTGAGATTCAGAGCCTAAAGAACTTATTCTCAACAAAAAACCAAGGACGACTTCGCCCACATGACAATCATCATCAAGACCTAATATTTGACAGACTAGAGATATTACCAATTGGAATTCATTTTTAAAAATATGCACAATGTAAGGTAAGAAAAAACCATCTAAATATTGACCATCTTTCAGAATACTAGACAGGAATTGGCAACGGATTTCAGTTTCGCACTTCTTGTAAAATTCAACAAGGACCGACTCATTCACTGACTCACGGCTATCAGGGTAACTATCAGGTAAATTGAGGTTTTCTCGAATGACTGTAGCGTTGACTTTACAAAGTATTCAGGATGTGGATTGACTCATGATAATTCTCTGAGAGGGGGAGTAGTTAACAGCACACCATTCTACAAATTCCGGGAAATGGAGGGTTTGTTCGAGGGCGAAGTAATATAGAAAGGATTTACATACATTTAATATATCGTTTCCCTGTGAGTGGTAATACCATAATCTTTCTTTACTAATGGACACGCTTCCTACATATAGGAAGGGGTCACATACGCCCCTGTCTCTGTCAACCAAATACTTCTCTTTATCATCTATAACATGACCACTCTGTAACTCCTCCTTCTTGTCCATAATTCAATTGATAATGACAATTCAGGCAGACGAATTATGGGTATCAAGGCTTACCTGTTAACTGTAGTGGCATGTGCTTTGGAAACTGACAGTTTAAAGTTGACGAAGCCATGGGTCTATTTCATTCGTCCAACACCAATAGAATACCCATGGAGCAAGTTAACTGCCTTTTATAGGACCCCACTTCGGAGCGTCCTTTCGGCAGTTTTCCTTAAACTACCTTTTCCTCCGGAGTCGATCACAATCAGACACGTGGACAACAGTTTATATTCTTCCACCACTCTTAACTTTAACTGTCATGCACTTTCACACTCCAGATCCATTCGTGACCATTGATCTATTTTCCTTCAATCCTCAACCCTCGGATCTTGCACCACGTAACTCATTCCGCCGGGTGTCTTGGTCTTATCCTTCGTGCAACTTTATGCTCTGGAACCATCTATAGCCATCGATGTGATCTACTTTATATCTACGCTGTCAGATTTGGTGGCGCGTATCCAATTCCGCTAGGAGATTTGGACTTATCCCCCGCGCAAGTTTCCACCCCGGAATCAGTCCCAACCGTTGATGTGACCTAACTTACTTCTCCACCGTTAGATCAAGAAGTATATACTCGATTCCACCGAGTGCTTGGGTCTTAACTATCGTGCAAGTCTAGGCTCCAGAGTTACCCACAATTGTTGATTTGATATGCCTTTATCTTTTCACCATCAGATCGAGTGGCATATACTTGTTTCCGCTGGGCTCTACTATTTTAACAAACATGCAACTTCATACGGCGGAGTTTACACGGATCGTGGATCTCTTCGAGCCAAATCAACATCCGTTGATCTGTGTATCCTATTAAATGCCCGGACATACGTTATCTTCCTTGCACCTCTTAGAGAGCGGAGATAGTATAGGCCATTGATCTTCAACTCTTCACTTCGCACCATTAGATCTTTTGACAACTTCATCGTTCTCGCTCCTCATCATACTCTTATACTATACCATTTAACCAAAGTTTGACAAGACACCATTATTTCTCCTTCATCATGGTTTTTTCATCCCTGTGCTAAATATATGTGTTAACAAGTAACAATGGACTGCGGGACTCCAAATCTAGATATGATATGATTGAATAGGAAGAGAGTGGCAGTCTTACCATCTTTCGCATATGTAAGCATGACCTCAGCCCATTTTGTAAAATAGTCAACGGTTACAATGATGTAACCATGCCCCCTGGTTGAGGTAGGCTTACAATGCATAAAATCAATCCCCCATTTGGAAAATGGGCCAATGACAATGACAGGGTGTAGCAGAGCGGGATGTGAGCGCTTTTTGGGATAAAAATGTTGACAAGGTGGGCATTTCTTAACAGCCTCATGACAATCTTTAAAGACTGAAGGCCAGAAATAGCCAGTGTGAAGGATTTTAGGGGTTGTATCCATCCAAGATAAATGACCGCCACATGCTCCAGAGTGGCAATCATTCAACACATGTTCAGCCTCCTCATGGGTGAGACATCGCCAAAGAATAGAATCAATCCCACGTCTATACAAGGTATCATTCAGGATGAGGTAGTATTTCCCCTGGTGACAGATATGGCGACGATCATCATGGGATAGATGTGGCTGAAATATTTGTGTTTGGAGATAAATAAGCATATCTCCATACCATGGGTCGATAGTGATTATCAGGAACAGAAATTCATCGGGAAATGAATCACTAGGCTCATATTCCATTGAAGCACAGGGAAGATCACACATGAGCTCGAGAAAGACCAAGGATTTCTTTGATGTGGCTTTAGCAAATTCCAGATCAAACTCCTATAGTATGACTATCCATCGGGAGTACTTTCCCTTGAGCACCTGATGAGTCAGGATGTAATACATAGGGTTCTGGTATGCCAATACAGTGGTTGTGCGGAGAAAAATGTAGTGACGAAATTTTTGTACAGCAATGACTGTGGACAATGCTAACTTTTCCACATGTGAATATCAGGTTTTAGAATCCATAAGATTCTTACTAGCATAGTAAATCATGTGCTCCTGACCATTGGGAGTTTCTTGCACCAAAACCATAGAGATAGTAGTAGTAGAGGTAGCAATATATAAGAGAAAGTCCTTTGAATAATATGGGGGGTGTATCACGGGTGAATGAGTTAGAGTGTGTTTGAGATTATCAAAGGTGCATTGGGCTTGGTCATCCCAGAAGAACGAAGTGTCCTTCTTGAGGAGACTCATATAACCATGCGTTTTCTCTGCAAAATTACACACGAAACAACGGAGAACATTTTCCTTCCCTTGCAAAATTTGGAGTTCAAGAAGATTGGTTGGGGCTGGTAGAGCTAAAATGGCGGAAATTTTCAAAGGGTCTATCCAGATACCATCCTTAGAGACCACAAAACCTAATAGACGTCCCATCTCAACGCAAATAACACATTTATGCGGGCTGAGCCATATATTATAATGACGGCACCTCAGGAAAATATCTCTAAGATGACTAGGGTGGTCCTCCCATCACTGTGAATGAGTAGGGATTTCATCAAGGTATGATTCAACAATATTTTTGATATCGTGAAACGTATAGGACATCGCACGCTGGAAAGTGGCTCCATCATTTTTTAAGCCAAAAGGAAACTTCCTATACGCAAAGGTTCCCCATGGGAAAATGAATGCCGTCTTGTGCTAATCGATGGGTAATATCTCAATATGATTACAGCCAGAAAATCCATCCATAAATGAGAAGATGACACTTCTGGCACAGTTGTCAATAATCTGATCGATGTGCGGAGTAGGAAATTTGCCCTTGGGACAAGCTTTATTCAAATCCCTAAAGTCAATATAGACTCTAATGGTGCCCTAATTTTTATTGACAGGGACAATGTTTGATACCCATTCCATCAGGGGTATGGGATAAATAAACCCAGCTTTGAGAAGTTTCTCTATTTCAGCTTTAATAGCTGTGGCCTTCCGTGGATGGACTTGCCTTAGTTTTTTCCTGACAGGTTTAGCCGTGGGAGAGGTTTCAATTTCATGGACCACAATGGATGGGTCAATCCCCATCATTTCTTCATAGGACCAAGCAAAAATATCATGAAATTCTTTGAAAAAAGTTCCTTATATGCTTCAGATTCATCTGTCGATCAGTTCTTCCCAACATGAACATGCTCGATGGTACCAGGCTTGGCTAATATGTCAATCGGATTCGTCTGAGTAATGTTGCAAAGGTTTCCTTCAGAATCTGTTTCTTGCAACAATATCGGACTTTGAGGTTCTTTGACAATATCAGTGGAAAACAAGGATGAAAAATCATGGTTAACTGAACTAGTGTTGGGGAGGAACAGGGATCTATGATGGTGATCCCCCCAAATGGACTCATTCATATTCATAATATCCATAATAAACTCATTGGAAGGAAAATTATCAGAGAGGTAATCCAGAACAGGAAGAGATGGTTCTAACCAGTAAGGCAGGTGGTAAGGATATGAAGCCACCAGATGAAGATCATCGGTGTGATCATCGGAAAGGGTTTGAATGGTGTTGTACATTTCTTCAGGTGGACTCAATGAGGTGGACTCAACAACTTGTTTGCCCTTAGGATCATGGTCAAATGACGCAATCATATGGAATGTCACACTGTGCATGTTAGGAGGAGTGGATGGAAAAATCCCCATAAGGGATGAATCCTTCAACATGCCTACCCCAATCGACTGGTAAGGATAAGGGGACTGGCCTAACATAGGGATATTATTAGCTATAGAGGTAGTAACATCCGGCGTATAGAAATCAAGCTGGTAAATGGTAACAATTCTCCCTAGATGTGGAAATTGGACTATTCGGAATACTTTCAAAGTAACAACAGTCATGGCATAAAACCAATTTCTTCCTAAAAGGAGGTTGAAATCTAACGAGGCATCTACTAATTTTACTTGAATAGAAACCGTTTTTCCCCCAAGCTTGACTACGAGGACTGATATGAGACCATGGGGCTGGAAACCTCGTCCATCAAAGGATTTCATAGTTGTAGGTGATGTTACAAGCTTGGGAGAGCTGAGAGCTTTCCAACAAGACAGAGCCAAAACCAAAGTCAAAGCTCCTTCATCTAGGACCCTTCTAAAAACCTTCTTTCCAACTACTTTCGTGATGATTTGAAAATCAAGTTTATGAGGTAGCCTATACTTATAGTTCTCAATATTGAAATGAATCAAATTAGTATTATCTGAGTCTAAAGCTCCTAACGCAGTTAACATATTTTTGCGTTGTATAGGACAACTTTGGAGTACTTCTAAGGTATACATTGCACAAGGTTCCTGAGCGATATCTTCAACTACATTATAAAATTGAGCAGCTCATGCATTAGGGTTAAAAACAGCCTTCCTAAGAGTACTCTTGGGTGGACACAAAATCATGTCGAGAGTGGGCTTCTCGATGGTTAAGGGGACAGTAGATGAGGATTCTGGAGAACCAGTAGAGGGAGTTTTTCCTTAAGAAGAGTGGTCTTCTTTCTTGTCTGTGGGTTTGTCATAATTTTGACTACAAGTTTGTAGACTAATGGTATTTGAGGACATCATACAAATTTATTTCGACGAAATAGAGTTACCTTGATTAGACATGTGGTCTATCAATTGTTATTGAGAGGGAAAAGGATCCGTGAGAACTGCGGGTGTGGGATTTGATTTAAAAAATTGGGATATTTCGTCCCGACGGGGACACTCTTTTGTGAAATGGTCACCTCTGCATAGTAGACATGGATATTTTGCTTTTCTCTTCTTTTTATCATTATCATTGTTGGTTGGTCTTGTGTTCTCCTATTGGTTTCTAGGTTTTTTATTCTTATTTTTACCCTTCTTTTTATTATTGCCCAAGTTTTGAGTACTTTGAATAGAATTGAACTCAGAAGAAACCTTAGGAGTTGAATGATTAGGGGTGGCAGTCTGGGGTTGCTTGGCAGGTTTTGCTGCTAACGGGGACTGGATTGAACCAACAATCCCATCAATAGGTACTTCTGCTGGTGGTTTTGCGGGATCGTTGCTTGGGCGAGGAGATTAAGGAATCAAGTCATAAAGAGTTCCATACTGGGAATAGACCAAGTCTAGATACTGGGCTTGACTAATGGCTTTCTGTTCAATAACAGAACCACCCATAGCCACATCTCAGGCAATTGGAGGCAACAAATATTTGGTAAACCAATTAGCTAATAACTGATCCAGAATAGGAGCCTTAAGAAGTCTTCTCCGCCTTCTCCACTCATGGATATGATCAGATATGTGGGTAGAGGTGTTCTGTCGCAAAGAATTTAAGAGATCAGTACCTATTTCATAATGGATAGGGAGATGAAAGTGTGTAAGAAACACGGTTGCCAAGGAGCCAAAATCCACAAACGAATGTTGTGGAAGTTCAATGTACCACTTCGCGACTGTACCGGTCAAAGTTCACTAAAAGAGTTGTAATTGAACTGAATCATCCATGAGGGAGTTTGAAGAACACTACAGATGGAATGTCATAACATGGTTTTTTGGATTGTCTCCCTACTTCCGATCGAACTTTTGAATGTCCTATGGTAACTTTATAGGAATGGGAGGCCACGAGGGATTTTGTCAAATGGGGTCATTAATCAACTTGGACAAGTTAGGAAAGTCCAAAGTTTCTAGGAAAGGTAACCAACGGTTAGGTTTCACATACTAGTAATATTGATATGGCATATATGTACTAGTAGGACCGTAAGTAGACTAATAGACAAGTTGTTTCGAGGAAGAACTACTGGGAAATCCACCCATGGGGGGTTGATTTTTGGGATCAGGACCGTTAGGGCCACCATGATCATTAGGACCACAAAGACCACCAGGAGGTGGACCACCACATCCTCCAGGACATCTAGGAGGTAAACCCCTGGAGCCACGAAACCACTAGGTGGAGGGTCACTAGACCCTCCAGGGCCATTAGAAGGAGAGCCATCGGGCTCCCCAGGACCACCAAGACCGTAAGGAGGGAAGCCACCATGCACCCTAGGACCATTAGGCCCCACAGGAGGAGGACCTCCATAAGGCAGTCCTCCGACACCTCCCATAGTATAAATATGTATCCCCCCATAGCTAGCATGTAAGACCAGTTAGGTGGCCCACATGGCATAAAAGTATTACTAGGGTATGGAATTCCTGCGTACGATATTTCTATAGGGTTGGGTGGATAGTTAATATTTCCTACAGGTGTAGTATAACCATAACCTCTATAGGATTGAGTGGTTACAGGTTGTTCCCCCAAGGGATAACCTAAACTGGATGGGGGATTAACCATATTAGTGTGGGTGGTAGGGACATAAACTGTATATTTTTCTATATTAGAGGTCTGTCCTTAACTAGGTACAATTATGGTGCCAAATAATGTAGGTCGTGCTAGGGGTTTCCCCCCGACACTAGAAGGGGATGACAAAACATGAATTGAAGGTTGAGCCCCAGGTGTAGAAGACCTGGGAGGATTGGGAACATACATAATATAGGAGGTGGTGGGGTTGGAATTTTGACATGGGTTGTGTGGAGTCACTGTGCAATCTATAATCGGTTCAATGGGTCTCATAGAATCGGTAAGTGAACGATAGCCCACAGGTACAGTTGTGGAATGTGGTGGTGGTGTGCCCAATATATCATCTATTTTCTTCTCAATCTCTTGTGCATGGAGAATGGTCACCTGGTATTGTTTATGTTCTTCTTCATCTGGAGAAATTTATTCAGAAAAGTTTAAACGGGTGCCAAATGAGGCAATGGCCTGTCCTATAGAGGTATCCCAAAATGGAGCATTGGGACCATAATTCGGACGGGTATTATCATCAACATGACCTTCTATGGGAGAATGGAACAAGTTATTTCCCTGAGAAGGTTGTAGGGACCAAGGGAGGTGAGTGTGAAGGATATGGACCTCCACTTTTTACACCCACATTATCTCCCACTTGGGAGGTGGTAGCAGTGCCTTGGTTGATAGCTTCCATTGGATTTTCTCCTGAAACAGGAATAAAATTGGGTGGCAAGCCCCATACTCTTCTGGACTATCTTATCTCAGCCAGTTTGTATAGTTCCTATCTAACCTAGGGTCTCAAGAAACTATAAAACACACCAAAAATTTCCCTGCTCAAGCTATAGGTCAAACAAGCAAACTAAAATGACAGGAGGAGTTCAGATAGTCAGGTCTCTCACTAGGATTGTTAAGAAGATGCCACTCGTGATATACCTCTAGGGTATGTGCGTAGTAATCTCCCTAAATGTTTTTTTCATTGTATGGCTCCAAGAAAGATGGCCAAATGGCTTTTCTCAGATGGATAAGGTATCCTAGTGGGGTCTCCCGATATACTCAAGGTACGTGGGAGCTCAAATCGATAGTAGTGTTGTCTAATGCATAACCACACACAAGGGGAATTCCGATATACAATCAAGTATGTGAAGTACCTTTCGATATAAATCAATGGTATATGAAAGGCCGTTCGATATACTGACGGTACATGGAAGAACCAGGTGAGTCCAGGGATGTAATGCAGACAAGTAATGACAGCTCCTATGCTTAAGGATGCCCGAACAAGTCTCTAAACTATCCCTCAAATTGCTATGTAAATTTTAACCTATAACTACCATTAATTTTAAAGTGGACAGTTAGGTGAATGCATGGAATTTTGACAGAAAAAGTAAAACCATGCAGTATGCTCATGCAAATATTTCACTTTACCGTTCGTGGTATGCCTACCTACGGGAGGGAAAGAGAGTATTTTCTTTTGCTTCAAAACCAAAAATATTTCCAAACAACAATCTTGAACACAAAATCAAAGACAAGCAGCACTTTCTAAACTCATTTCTCTTTTCTGAAAGCAATCAAAAGGGAAGGAGTCTATTTTCTCAAAAGAAAAACAAGAAGCACACTATATGCATATGCACTCTATTTTTTGATTTTTCTTGAAGCATAGATAGATCTAACTCAAAACTATAATATTTTTTATTTTGATGAGATAGTACTAAATGCATAAGAGACAAAAGAACATAAAGATCCTGAAAGCTTGTGAGGCCAATCAGAGATCCAATGTCTAATGCTCAATGATGATAAAAACCTAATCTCAGTCAAAATTTTCTTTTTTAAAGAAGAAAAAAGATGTTCTCTATGAAAACAAAAAATGAAATCAAGATGCTAATCAAATGTTTTTCTTTCAGTCTATATAATAGAAATGAAAAGAGATCTCACTAACACCCTAAGCTTTTCAAAAAACAAGAAGTCCTTTCACAATCACAACCAACAAGCAAAAAAGTGAATGAACAATTAATAAGCCTAATATAGATTTTGATTTCTCCAATCAAACAAATCTTTAACCACAAAATTTCACACCACAAGCATCAGATTCTAACACACAAGCCTAACAGTGCAGGGATGAAATCAAATCAACTCGATTTTTTTTGCAAAAATGAGAAAAAGTGGTCTTGGAACATGGTCTACCTGGCTCCACGCTGCAGGGGTCTTGATAGAGCGGTTCTAGGCCAGCACCGCTTCTCGCCAACATGACACAGGTGGTGGCACCACGTGCTGCTAACAGGGTTCAGACCGTGGCACCGCTTCTCGCCAACAACATAAGAGCAGTTCCCTGTATAGATCCAAAACACAAAGGAGAACAACAGATCAAGTTAGAAAAGATCAGATCAAGGTAAAATTCGATGGACTGACAGTAAAAAAAGATCATAAATGGTCAAAATAATTTAGATCTAGATAGATCTAGAAGTTTCAAACCAAAATACATTGAGTCAGATAGCATATCTGACTAAAGAGAGTTGGAGATGGAGCCTAGATTCAAACAAGAGTTGAAGAATTGAGGAAGATTAGATCAACAGATGCATGTATCTATTCCCCAGTATGGTCGCCAGATTTGTAACCAGGAATATTTCACCTTCTGCGGACAGAAGTTGTTCCTTTGGTTTGAATGGTTCAGATCCAGAAAAAATGAGTGAACGACAAAGGATGAAGGCTTTCCCTGGATATCGTAGACACCTGGAATGCTGCTTTGATAGTGAACCTATGTACCTGCAAATATATCAAACATGCAAACACATCAAAGCTACCATAAAATCATCTACTTATCCATGCTAGTGACTAAGGAATCTAACAACATGTACATGCGAAATAAAAAAAAATAGTAATGTGAGACAGAAATCAGCTTTGCATTAAGATGTATGGAGAAGTTTACAACCAATTAAGCCTTATTGTCGACATATAGCTCTATGAGACAAACAATTCATTCCCATAATCTCCAACTTTGCTCTCTATGATCTCCAATGGCTTGGGCCAAGTGGTCAATCCAACAGCATGACAATACCTCTATAGTTCTCTCCGTCAACTCTCGACATGAGCTTGTATTTATAAGGCTCAACAGATAGGGATAGTTGAGAGATTTGTGTGTGAGGTGGCCTCTAAGATCCTATGATGGGGTATCTCAAGCTAAAATAACCCACTATGATAGGGATAAGGGAGGACACGAGGCTCATGATCTAGAAGCCTCGAGAAACTTCTCTTTTTCCCATTTTACCCAGGGTACCACTTTTCTTCTCTTATGACAGAGCGGTTTAGATAAGAAACGATTATGGGACAAAGGCCATAGCCATTGGCACCACTTATGGAACACAGGGTACAGGCAGTGCAAGCAAGGTACTGCTCATGGTTCACAAGGAAAGCGTGGTGCTAAGTATTTTCATGTAGAATTAAAAAACAACATGGGGTTTCCACTCTAAATGTTGGGATTAAGGGAAAACAAGTAAGTCAAAGGTCTTATCACATGGTGGTGAAAATATTTGGGTATAACAGTTGAAGATATTACCCATAGTCATGATGTAGTAATCCAATGGTTCCCATTCAAGTTTGAAAAATTGACATCTTTCTGGACTGTAGAATCTGCATAGCATTGTCGCCAATAAATTGTAGGGTTATCTTAATGGGATAATAGGATACTAATGGTTTGGTGTAATAATGAATGTACTACGATCAAACATCCATATTTTCAACAACACTTCTGCTTCAACCTTGTTTCTGAAATCCTGTATAAGATCTTGTGTGAGTAATTAATCTATGGCCTTCAAACTGTATATCTTGGAAAATGTGTCATGCTTGATGTTAGAGAACACTAATTGGCTGACATCTCTGAAGGTGTTGGTGGGGATATCAACAAAATATACTACCCATTTCACTATGTTTGTGTACAAGAGTACTTATGGTTGTTCGATGATCACAAGAAAATTTTATTTGTCATGTTCCCAATTAAATAATTACCAAATAAGACTACTTGCAAATAATGTTCCACCAACCTACTAGTTCCCTAGGTTGTGATTGAGACATAAATTTTGTAATAAGGGGCTATGGGAACCAAATAAACTTTATTTTACCATATTCACATTTAAATGGGCCACATAAATGATAAATGCAAAGAAAATAAGGCGGAATGGGTTCATGAAGACACTTGGAAGCTTGTGGAGTCTTTGGATGACTAGATTCCCCACACACTTGGCATGCTCTTCATCCAAATTCGAACACATGTGTAATGTAACGTTATTGGAGGGATATGTGGTGTAAAATATAATATAATGAGCCAAGTAATTCAAATGGTTAAAGGATATTAACTCCCATGGATGAGGAAGAGACTAGAAGACAAGGTGTGCCACTTGGAAGGAGATTCCATGCACTCTATGAAAACAAATGATGAAATATTCTATGAAAAGTATGACAAATTCAGACCTGATTGTAGACATATGAAAAATATAACATTACAGTGCTAAAAATAGCCACCAATAGGTCAAATTTGGGAGTTAGAGGCATCCATTTGAATTGGGGAAAGAATTGGAGCATGAAGAGGAAGATAAGTGTCATGAGAGTTACTAAACCACTAAGATGAATTGGAGGAATCCCATGGAGGGAATTTGACCTTAGTTTTCCTCATGAATTTAATAAAATGATGTCATGAGGAATAAGAATAGTTTTTGATCATTTTTTAATTGGCCTTTGGCATTTTGGAGAGCTTTTTCTTGTTCATTGCACGATGAGTGTTCACTCTCCCTGCTTATGAACCAATTTCGAGTGAGTTGGATTCCTTTCCAAGTTGGTTAATGGGGAGGCCATTCAGAAATATCATTGGAGATTAATTAAGGATTTTTATTTTTATGTTTAAGGACCATATAGTTTAATTCTCATATATTCCCCTATTCGCTCATTCCTTCTTCTCCATTCCCCCACACTCTCATGTTGAGGGCGTACTTGTTGGAGTGGTGTTTGTACTTTACTGACTATATTTGGTTCCTAAGATGTGAAATATGATGTATTTCTATGTAATATCATGTCCATATTCTCTGTAAGTCGAAATATCAAGAATAAATATGTGAGAGGCTTGCATTCCCATGCTCTTCATTAACTATTTTTCATGGATTTGGCTTAAAGATTGAAGTAGATTTATATCATACTTGTATGAGTACATTCCTATTATTTTTTGTTGGAAATTGGGTTAATAACTTCCCATGATTTTTTTACATGGACTAACAGCCTCCCAAGATCCTACCTCTGGCAATTGTGGAAGAGATTAATACCTGCAGGTTTTGGTCTAATGACAATCGTGAATTCAACAGTTGGTATCAAAGAAATAGGTCAAGGTTTTGAAAACCACTTGGATCCCACTGGGATATATATTTTTGGACATTGGGTTTTGTGCTCCCCATGAGTTTCGTGGCATGCACTAACTACCTCCCAAGATCCTATCTCTAGCGATTGTGGAGGACATTAATACCTGCACGTTTTGGTCTGAATAAAATCATGAATTCAAACATTTTATGATGTTGTGGAAGCCATATATTATTTAATTATACATAATTCCATTCCCATATTCTATGCGTCTTTAAATCCAATAAGCTCACGTGTGAAAATATTGCATTCTCATGCCATTGTCTCACTAGTTTTTATGAATTTTGGATTCAATCTTAAAGTAGTTTTATACCAAATTTGTATGAGGACATTCCTATGATTTTTATATTTTTTGGGAAGGCATATTTTATTTAATAAATTTTACTTCCATTCCCAAATTTTATTCAGCTCTAAATCCAAGAAACTCTTGTGTGAAAATATTGCACTCTCATTCCATTGTATCACTAATTTTCATGGATTTTGGCTTCAATCCTGAAGTAGTTTTACATCAGATTTGTATGAGGGATATTATCCAAGTTTGATGCTATTGTGACAGAAATATATTATTTTTTACTATTTAATTTCATTTTCCTACGATCTCTGGGTATAAATCCGAGAAATCCATATGTGAAACTCTTGCAATTCCATGCTACTAATTCATTAGTTTTCATGTATTTGAATCCCATACTGAATTAGTTGTATACCAGAATTGTATGAAGGGATTTATATGGTTTTTACTAATGTTTGGAAAGAAATTTTATTCTATATTTTTTCCCTATATGTCAAATCCTAATATTAACCTTTAACTCTACCTTTCATATGTCAAAATCGAGCTAGTTATGCAATTTCCCCATAAGCAATTTCACTGAACGTTATCAAGCGAATGTGGAACTCTATAACCAGTTTGCAGAACTAATAGCCATGTGTAATGAAATAAACTTATGTATTATATAAATTAAAATACTCTTTTCACAAATTTGGTAGGTTCATACTTGATTTGGGAAGCCAATTTTACCTTCACCCTTGGGAAAATTTGACAACAATTTCCTGTGTAAAATTGCATTATTTCTCCCTGGCCCAAAACCAGTTTGTAGGATCTTAAATTCAGATAAAAAGTATTCATATTTAATTTTGTAATTTTATAATACTAAACCTATCCTTTCATTTCAAACTAAATTCCATTTGGTGTCAGCTGGATCCCCCTCTAGTCTTGACTAGTAAAGCTAAACAATTGTCCAAAAAGCACTCTTTCCCAAATTTCCAATAGGGACATTACAATGGTATTAGAAAATGGTATTGGAAAATATTGAAGTTGTGGATTATAATTATGAATTTAAGAAACTCATTAATTCATATTTTTATGATATGACCAAGCAACTCATCTAAGCATTCGAATTGATGGCTAGCCAACTTAGGGGTAAGCTGGCAGCAGGGGGTAGTAGTAGTTTCCATCATGGAGAGACACATAAGACAATTATTTTGAATAATTTTATGATTTTTTATATGGATTTATACACAATAATGCATATTATATCTCACTAATGAACAATCAACAATCCACAAGTATGGATGATACCAAGGAGTCACCAAGTTCTGTGGGTGGTGAAGTAGAAAAAGTATTAAATCAAGAGGATCAAAATCCAATCCAATGTGAATTTGAAAAAGATGAATAAACATAACATGAGAATGAAGAAGAGTACCTTGAAACTATTGAATATCATTCCAAGGCACATTCTACTGTGGACATGGACCAAAAGGAATCTATTGATGGATGCTTGAACTGTGAAGGAGTACCTACTGATGGGTGCTCACAAATCTATGTTGGTAGCATTGATATCATATTTGATAATGTTGTTACAATAAAAATTTATCATGATAATGAATATGAATATATTGTATAAGATAATGAAGAACCAATATCAACTTCCCCATCACCACTTGAGCTTCAAGTAGTTGATCAAATCAAGAAGAAAGAAGAAGAGGAGGTCCCTCAACAAGAACCTCTTTTTATTTAAGGGTCATTGAGGATGGATGAAAGGAATATTAAAGAGGCCCTACATACTCTCCATGGAACACATTCTTTGGTCTCAAAAACGTGTTGGATAATGGAGGATAAACATTCCATGGAATACATCGATAAAATTCAGAAGGAAATATCTGACATCAAAGGTAATTTTTTGAATTTTCTTTCTGATAGAGATTATTTAATTGAGATTGTTGGTTTGTATCATGGAATAACCTTGAATAATGTATAATATAATTACAAGCTCTCAAATGAGTTAAATTCACTCCAAAAATATATGATGCAGATTGAGCAACTTCAAGAGGTTGCAAGAGTCCTTTACAACCTCCTACATATCAAATAATCATTCAATGGATGAAATCATTTATTTTAAAAAGGAGGAACCTCATGTGATGGTAGAACATGAGGTACATGTTTATATGCAGGTTCTTGGAGAGGATACATTCCAACAAGAAGGAAACCAAACACTTGTTCTTGTTCAGAGGGATTATGAGTTGCCTCTTGGTGAGATTTGCAGAGATTTGGAGGAGGCACATGATCTCACAAAAATTGTACAATACAATGATGGATAAGATGCATTAAAAAGTTTGATAGGTAAGGTTGGTTCACAATTATTCACTCCCTACTGCATTTTTAACCACATCAATTGAGGATGAAAATTGGGTGAAAGGTTTCTATTTGATGGTGCCACATGAAGAGTATGTAACTTATATATATCCATTTTATGATGACATGAATATGGCACCATATTATTTACATTTGCAGCATAATTATTTTTTACATTATGATGATACACATCTATATGGATGCACCTATGATGTTCACTTGAGTCACTTGGAGACTCGCAATTTTCCTTTCTCCTTTCCTAGTCCATTTGATGTTGGAGGAAATTCATCCCACACTTGGGTGAAGAGATATATGATTGAATAAAATTATTATTGGAAGCAAAAACATTTGTTATTTCATGATGATATAAATATTCATGGGTGTATTGATGAGACTTCTTTGAGTCACTTGAAGACTTCATGTTTTATTTGCTCCTTATTTGGTTCAGATTTTGGTGGAGGTTCTTCATTCACTTCTTGGATGAAAGAATACATGGATGATTATATTGATGCACCTTATATTATTTTGGAGCAGCATTATACGACATGGGATCCTCACCTATGTCATTGGGGAATATTTGATAAAATACCTTATGCTTGTGTGTATGGGACACATAATGATCTACTTACTTGGATGTACGAGAAATTTCATGATCCTTTGATTAGGTAACTTACTGATGTACAATTGTGTGATGTAGTTATTTACTTTAAGGATCTATATTTTTTACTCATGATGTTTGGAAGGGTGCAATACAAGCAATGAGATCCAAGTATTGCTTAGTTTCAGTTTTGGGGGAAACAAGCAGTAGGGCATATTGAGTCGCAACTTGAGAAGGTGATTGTAATAAGAGTAGATAAGAAACAAGAATGGTCGTTCCTGTTTGAAACTTTCCTGGAATCTTTGAAATTCAAGTTTGGAAACTCAGTACCAACTTCAAATAATTATACAGAAGCAAAAAGGGTTGAAAGCTCATAAAACGTTTCCAGAAGATGAAGGTAAATATTATTTGTGAAAATTTCATTTTTCTGGATTTTATTAATACTTTTGGTGTTAGTGGTGATGTCATAGGATATATCAATATTTAAATGTCCACGCATCTTTACTTTCGGAAACACACAATTGTAGTACATGAGTGCCACTACTCAAGTTACAACTAAGGTTTGAAGCAAAGTTTTGGAAGGAAAGAAGGTTATTCAAAATCCATGTTTTAAATTGCTTGAAGACAAGAAATATTGAGTGGGGAGGACTTTCATGTCCCCAATTAAATAATTTCCAAATAAGAGCACTTGCAAATAATGTTCCACCAACCTACTAGTTCCCTAGGTTGAGATGGAGACATAAATTTTATAATAAGGGTCTATGGGATCCAAATGGACTTTAGTTTACCATATTCACATTTAAATGTGTCACACAAATGATCAAATATAAGAAAATAAGGTGGCATGGGTTCATGAAGACACTTGGAATCTTGTGGAGCCTTTGGATGACTAGATTCCCCAGACACTTGGCATATCTTCATGCAAATTCGAACACATGGGTAATGTAACGTTATTGGAGGATTATGCGGTGTCAAATATCATATAATTATACAATGAATTTGAATAGGTAAAGGATAGAAACTTCCAAAGAAGATGAAGATACTAGAAGACAAGGTGTGCCACTTGGAAGGAGATTCCATGCACTCTATGACAACAAATGATGAAAGATTCTATGACACGTATGAAACATTCAGAACTGATTGCATACATATGAAAAATATGACATGACAAAGCTAAAAATAGCCACCAAGAGTTCAAATTTTAAATTTATAGGAAACCATTCGAATTGGGGAAAGAATTGGAACATGAAGAGGAAGACAAGTGTCATGAGACTTACTAAACCACTAAGATAAGTTGGGGCAATCCCATGTAGGGAAATTCGACCTTAGGATTCCTCATGAAATTAATAAAAGGATTTCATGAGGAATTATAATATTTTTTATCATTTTTTAATTGGCCTTTGGAATTTTGGAGAGATTTTGATTGTCCATTGCACAGTGAGTGTTCACTCTCTGTGCTTGTGAACCAATTTTGAGGGAGTTGGATTCGTTTCCAAGTTGGTTGATGGAGAGGCCATTAATAACTATCATTGGATATTAATTAAGTATTTTTATTTTCATATTAAAGTACCATACAATCGAATTCTCATCTATTCCACTATTATCTCATTCCTTCTTCTCCATTCCCCCACACTCTCATGTTGAGGGAACACTTGTTGGAGTGGTTTGTTCACTTTGCTGAGTATATTTGGTTCCCAAGATGTGAAATATGATGTATTTATCTGTAATATCATGTCCATATTATCTATAAGCTGAAATATCAATAATAGATATGTTAGAGGATCGCATTCCCATGCTCTTGAATAACTAGTTTTCATGGATTTGACTTCAATATTGAAGTAGCTTTATATCATATTTGTATGAGGACATGTTGGCAGGTAACAATGCTCTCATTTTTTCTGCTTTGCTGAATAAAATTGATCAGTTCTCTTCTATAATTTATCACAAAATTATATAATAGTGCCTTTAGAATCTTTGATTCTGAAGGTACTCTCAATTAAAGAAGAACTAATGATTATACTGGAAATTTAGGAAGCATTTTCATAACTTTAATAATTTAGCAGCTGTTAATTTTTTAATTTTATATATAATCAATTTTCATTATTAATATATCTGATTATATATTGATTCGATATTTAAAATTACAGCCTGCTAAATAGTTCTTTGGATTAAATTAAAGATAATTGAAAATGCATTCTAAACTTCTTGTAGTTAGGTTTTATTGATTTCATTTAGACCTTTTTGACAAAGTATTCATCATTAGTTTTTGGAATTTATACGGTTAGGGTTGATGAATTAAGTTAAATATCCTATTTAACCCTAATGATATGTTTTTACATAGAAAAAATTTATCATTTAAATACTATGTCATTTTATTTGCAAATACATAGCTATGAGAATTTTGTTATATGCTTTTCACATAGCTAAAGTTTACCTTTATATACCACTTCGAATTTAGAAATATGTATTGTGTTATATTTGTAAGGAGTGATTTTTATTTAAACACTTAATCTTTAATAAGTTTTCATTAGAATACATTTGATCAATCTTTGATATTTTCCTTGGTTTAATAAACCTGAAGTTTAAAATCAAGACAATTAAGGGGTTTTAATGATTAATGATATTTTACAGAATCGCCTACATGAAGATTGAGATCATATTAACATCTGGTTTTGGCTTTGATTTTATGACACCAATCAATACATCTGACATTTGTTGGTTTAATGATGGAGTCGTGTCATTGAAATTCGATTCCATAATTACTGATAACCATTACCATTTATGACGCCTGTATGAAGCTATCATTCCATTCTATGTATTATCAACGCTTCGTTCTTTGTGTTATATGGTTATCAAACCCTGCATTGTATTATTTCGAATGCCAAATTTTAGTTAAAATTGGAAGTGTTAACATAATGATTTCTGAGAGTTCTGCTGGTTATGACTATAATTGGAAGTTGTCTTCATTATTTCAAAATTTGGTCTCATTCTACTGGTTAAACCCTACATTGTATAATAAGAGTTCTACTGGTTATATATAATTAAGATTCTAGTTCTAGACCAGTTATGCCTTATTGGTAGATCCTGGGATGAATTATTGGCTGAAAACAAGCTAGGGTCAACACAGTATTGGCCTAATCCTCCTCCTAAAACTCACAGAAAGTGTAGGGATTCATTAAAATATGAAGTTGATGATGTTCATAAAGCTGAGTGAGGGGTTAGTAAGTTACAGGAAGCAAGTCTGCCTTTAGATACCCATATTGGTAATGATGTTCCAAATAAAATTGATCCATTAGATGCTAGAACTAATATGGACCCATATTCATCTGTCAAACATTATGGCACATCTACAAAGGTGGATAGTAAATCAATGAATGTTAAAAAATATGATCCTGTTACTCATGAATTCCTTTCTGATCGGTGCACTCTTAAAATACCTTGTTATTAATCTACATGAAAACTTGAACAGTTAGCAAAAGTCTATTGTGATGGAGGAAGTATGTGAAGAATTCCATGCAGTACTAATCCCCAATCGTTGCAACTAGGGATAGGATATTCTAAGATAAACAAGGTGTGTTCTTATTACATATGGAAAAATATACAACCCCAAATAAATTATCACATATATCATAAATGTGGGGTATGTAGTTGTCCTCCTACAAAATTGAACAATAACTATGAATGGGTGGATTTTCCTTTGTCCAATGCCAGTTCATTGCAGGATATGAAAATGAAGCACATATTACATCCATCACATACGTCGAAAAATAGAAGTAGGTTTCATGGTTTTTAGGGTTTTCTGTACTTGGATGATAGTGTTCATGAACGTAATTGAGAATATTTGAGCCTAGTTGATGTAACCAGGAATATTTCACCTTCTGCGGACAGAAGTTGTTCCTCTGGTATGAATGGTTCAGATCCAGAACAAATAAGTGAATGACCAAGGATCAAGACCTTCCCTGGATATCGTAGACACCTAGAATGTTTCTTCGATAGTGAACCTATGTACCTACAAATAGATCAAACATTCAAACACATCAAAGCTACCCGAAAATCATCTACTTATCCATGTTAGTGACTAAGGAATCTAACAACATGTACATGCGAAATCAAAACAACAGTAATGTGGGACATAAATCAGCTTTGCATTAAGATGTATGGAGAAGTTTACAACCAATTAAGACTTAGTGTCAACATGCAAATCCATGAGACAAACAATTCATCCCCATAAGCTCCAACTTTGATCTCTATGCTCTCCAATGGCTTGGGCCAGGTGGTCAATCCAACAGCATAGCAATCCCTCTATAGTTTTCTCCCTCAACTATGGACATGAGCTTGTATTTATAAGGTTCAATGGATAGGGATAGTTGAGAGATTTGTGGGTGAGGTGACCTCTAATATCCTATGATGGGGGATCTCGAGCTCAACTGACCCACTATGATAGGGATAAAAGAGGACACGAGGCTCATGATCTAGAAGCCTCGAGAAAATTCTCTTTTTCCCATTTTATCCACGGTACCACTTTTATTCTCATATGACAGAGCGCTTTAGATAAGAAACACTTATGGGACAAAGACCATAGATGGTGGCACCGCTTATGGAACACAAGGTATAAGCGGTGCGAGCAAGGTACCACTCATGGTTCACAAGGAAAGCACGGTGCTGAGTATTTTCATGTAGAATTGAAAAAAAACATGGGGTTTCCACTCTAAATGCTGGGATTAAGGGAAAACATGTAAGTCAAAGGTCTTACCACATGGTGGTGACAATATTTGGGTATAATAGAATGCCCCCAAAGCGTGAGTCTTAGAGGGATACGATAAACAAAATCTTTGAGAGAACAAGTTGTCACCTAGAGATGAAAACGTCAGCTCAATCAGAGAATGTCATCCAATAGGCATCTATAGTACATCAATACATTTGACTCATATACATAAGTAACCAACTCATGGCTACAGAACAATACAAGGTAGATCCATGAGAGGAATAAACAAGCATGGCTACTAGAATACAACATAGATCCATGTGATAAAGGACTCAAACTTGGACATAGCTACTAGACATACAATGTAGATCTATGTCATACAGATGCAAATTTGAGCATAGCCACGACCATACAAATGTGGATCCATGCTAGATATACAAAACTCCATCGCAACCTGGGGAAAAGAAATGAGTGCTTAAACAAATACCCAGAGCTTTTGTCTCGTCTTCCACAAAGTATGATTCTATCCATGTGATTACAATGATCTGAAGTTGAACATGGTAGAAACCACTTGATTACCGACCAATGATGTGAACCGTTAATAAGCACAAGGGAGATCACCATTGATGTCAATGATTCCCAAGGTACCCTAGTACAATCTACTAAGTGTGAATAGATGTCCTGATGTCAAACACACAGTCGATTTTGTCGATCAAAGGTCAATGATGTGAACCTATGTCGAGAGCGAGAGAATCTATCATTAGGGCATATAGATATCAAGGTACTAAGTTTTGGTTTCTAAGACTATTTCTTGGATGATGAGCTGATGTCGACGGGGATAGTCTCGTTGAAGGAGGGCCATGATGAGTCCCACATCGACGACATGAAACTCGGAACATAGTTCTAGAATGATGTGAATGTAGTAACCATAGGAATGACTCAAAAGTACTGACACAGAGACCATTTTGACTGCAGAGAAAAAACTTCTTCAATTTCCCTTTGAGCATTGGGAAGCACAACAAAAGGCTTGGGAGCATGACTAAATGGGACAAATACACAATGCGACAATGGACAATGCATTCTTTTGAAAGACTTAAGGGAGTGGCATGACTCATGAAAGTGGATCATCAAGGAAATAAGTTGAAAACCCAATTGACTGAAATGATATGCAGACAAGTTCCATGTTCAAAGGTAATGACAAACTACTTCCATTTATTTGCAAAAATAATTCCCTTGCCATTTTCCCCATCATGATCGATGAGTGCCTCTTTTCGGTTTTACGAGTTCAAACAGGGTAACAAAAACTCGGTATAGCTTGTCCAAAGACAAGTCCAAACTCATATATTTTACGATCCTAAGAGAGGAGGGGTTTGTTCCCAAAAAAGGGTCTCTCAATGTTTAATTTAACGAGTCCAATGAAAGAAAACTCGATATAGTTCACATTTATAGAGTCTGGATGACTACGGAGGAAGACTCCAAAGGGTCCTTTTTTGTATGATTTAGTCCCTAAGGCCCAAAAAAGTATAAAATAATACCTTAGAGAACTCTTCCAGTCATGATTGGCTGGAGTGTTCCTTTTTCGTAAATAGTCTAACCGAACCGAAAAAGAGATAACCTACCATCAAAGAGACAAGTATTCAAATGCTTTAACGAGCATGAAGAAGACAAGATCGCTCGACAATCTTTTCATATGTAGGGATCCTAAAAAGAGTTTAAAGAGGACTCCATGAGGTCTCTTTACACAATGTTAATTTTTACGAGCCTGGAAAGAATCAGAAATGGACTCGACAATCTTTTCGTATTTAAAAAGCCCGAAAAGAGTTTAAAGAAGACTCCATCAGATTTCTTTACACAATGTTAATTTTTACAAGCCTGGAAAGAATCAGAAACAGACATAGACCTTTGATACTAGGTTTCAAGAGTGTGACCAAAGTGTTGTAACAAACGCTCATCAACTTTTTCCGTTTTAAGGTAGTACGAAAAAGTGAGACTCGAACTCCCAAAACTTTTACTGCTATGGTTCTTCTATCCTGCAATCGACTAAAAAACAAGTGTTAAATGCACTCATAACTGACATTAAGGGATTACGATTGATAGATTTTGAGTAATAAGTGACTTTAAACCAAAACTTTAACATGTCCAACCCAGAATGTGTATAAAAGTCATGTAAATAGTGAAAAATCAAAACATTTTACTATTTACCCATAGTGGAGAGCATTTGGGGCACTTTCTTAGCTAGATCTTCAACTGCTAATATCGAGAGTTTCCACCATCGGATTTGAGCATCGTCAGCTCCAGGTAACAGTTCAAACCCTACTCTTCCTTTTCATAGCTTCAATTTTGATTTTGAATAGTCTTTTGGGCTTGTATGGAAAGCCCTAAAATCATGGGAGTGGGCACCGTGCTTACCCCTTGCGGGATACGTGGTACCTTGCTAGAATCATGATGAAAAAAAAGCGCACAGGTGGTGCCACTTCCTGTCTTCAACATGGTATAGGCGGTGCCGGCCATGAAGATGCAAAACTAATCACAAAAGTAAAACTAGACCATTTCTTTTGATTTAAATGATTAATAATGATTCTAATGGGTCTTGTGATTGTTTTTGGCAGGTTTTAGCTAATAAAAAATGGTGATATGGAAGGAAAGACAGCATGAAAATGATGACTCTTTTGCTGAAAGGAATGTGGGTTGCATAGCCGCATTACGAGACTGTGGGCTCCTGAAATTCTTCCGAACTCCCAGTATGGTATCACATGAGTGATTGCTAGAGCACATACTCTGGATGTGGAATCCAGAGCAACAACACTTTGAGGTTGGTGCTCACATTTTAACCGTGGAGGTAGAGGACATCTACTTCTTGACTGGACTTTCGATATAGGGTGCCCCCATCTCACTGACAGGTTCTCTAGGAGGGGATATTACCACACAAGAGTTGATAGACTGTCACTGTATCCTAGGGACGAGGACATCGGGGAAGAAAATCCCCATAAAGGCAGTGATGGATGGACCTCTACGGACTGTCTTATTTACGATGCATAGAATGGCAAGAGGCCAGGGAGTGCACTAGGCTTCTAGGGCACACATGCTCTATGCCATAGAGGCCATGGAACCTACAGTATTCAACTTGGCTGAAGCCCTGCTTCTGATATTCAAGGATCAGCTGACTAAGTGTCGGCAGGGGGAACTAAAGTAGTTTGGTTTTGGTTCCATTCTAGCATGCTTGTTCTTCGAGTGGGTACCACATATGAGACACTAGGTGGTATTTATAGAACTAAGAGCGCGGGACCATTGCATGCAAAGGTGCATTTGGATTATGGCCCGTACTAGAGTGGGTAGGGGGAAGGTGAAGTTCGGTGACCCGTTCTTCCGATGGATCAGAGATTAGATCCTCATGGTGGAGTATTATGCTTATGTGGGTATAGACTTCAGTGGAGACCCTGCCTTACCGCTCCCACTTGGTGGATAGTGGGGTGAGCTCAGTAAGAAGCAAGAAACCCTAAAATGGACATAGTGTTTTTATGTTTTTCAATGTTTAATATTTTTATGTTAAGTAACAAGAACTGAATATTTTCATGCAAACGTTGGAGTAGCACGACCTGGGGGAGCTTCCCCATTGGATAGACGATTTTGAGACCACTTTGTATCATAGGGCGATGATGTGACCAGGGAGTTAGAGGAAAACCAGAAGAGGTTGACCTTAGATATCCCTGACACTTCCATTGATGACCTCCCTTTGAGGTATCAGAGACCTACAACAGGAGCATCGGGTCAGTTTAGTAGACTGCTACGTAGAATATCCCGGGTAGTGATGTGCTACCACAAGCATCACTAGACGCTGTATGCATGATGTATCTACTAAAAGCTGATAGCTTCAGGATTTTGTATGGTGATTTTTTCCTGAAATCCCACGTGCTTCAGATGAGGTCTCGTGACCTATTTTTTGTAAACATGTTCATATATATATATATATACAGACTTTTACCTGGTGTTTATATGTCTCAAATGGTGAATGTGTTTTATATGAGTTTTATGTGTCTCTAGTTGTTTATTTACAATGAACCATGTTTGATTTTAATGTCATGAGTGGGCGATATGCCAATCTAGGATGTAGTTAGCTAATGAGTCAGCAACTACATTATGTTCCCTAGGGATATTGCTATAAGTGATGGTTTCAAATGACCTTTCTAACAAGTGTACCCTATAGAAGAGGCGGAGAAGCACAAGATTTATAATGGTATAAACATGGTTTAGATGACAAACCATGAGTTGTGAGTCCATCAAGACTACCATATTGTGAACATCTTGGGAGGAAACTTCAGTTAGAAGACCTATGACTGCTCGATACTCAGCGATGTTGTTGGGAGCGAGACCAATAAAAACCGCTCCTGAATTGACCAAATCTTCATCCGGGGAATAAAGGACCCAAGCAGCTGAGGCAAGATTCAAGGTGTGGCGGCAAGCACCATTAGCAAAGCCACAGAAATCCATATTCTTTACATGACCAAAACATGGTATAAATAGATGCGGGCACTAAACTCAAAACCATATTGAAAATACTAAAAGCACACTGAAAGTCAAGAAATATACATATATACAAGATACTATCCAAGAAAGACCTAGGCATAGTACCTCTTTAGGTACAACCCATTGCGAGGTTTCCCTAAAGGGATTCCATCGTAGGCCCCTTTCTCTAAAACTTTAGAAATTACGAAAGGACCTTACCACATGGACTCAAACTTTCCTTTCCCTAGTTTGTCATACCTCTAGTCATAAGCAAAAACTAGGTCACCCTCGTTAAAGGCACAAGGTTGGATGGATTTATCATACTGCGGCTTGATGCATTTCTTATGTGCCTCATTATCCAAGTTAGCATCTCTTTGAGTCTCGTCAGGGTTGTTCAAGTACAAAAATATCTCTTCCTCTGTGGAAGTGTCTAGGAGAAGTTCGACAACAAGTTGTAAGGATGGAATCTGACATTGAATTGGTAAGACAGCTTCGAGTCCATAGACAAGCTGGAAATGCGTGAAACCAGTATCTATTTTCACCGAAGTCCTATAAGCCCAAAGAGCAAGGCATGACCTTAGCCCATTTTGAAAAATAGTCAACGACTAAAATGATGTAACCATGCTCCCTGGTTGAGGTAGGCTTACAATGCATAACATCAATCCCCCATTTGGAAAATGGGCCAACGACAATGACATGGTGTAGCAGAGCGGGATGTGAGCGCTTTTTGGGATAAAATTTTTGACAAGGTGGGCATTTCTTAATAGCCTCATGACAGTATTTAAAGACTGAAGGCCAGAAATAGCCAGTGTGAAGGATTTTAGGGGTTGTATCCATCCCAAATAAATGACCACCACATGCTCCAGAGTGGCAATCATTCAACACATGTTCATCCTCCTCATGGGTGAGGCATCGCCGGAGAATAGAATAAATCCCACGTCTATACAAGGTATCATTCAGGATGAGGTAGTATTTCACGTGGTGATAGATATGGTGATGATCATCATGGGATAGATGTGGCTGAAATATTTGTGTTTGGAGATAAATAAGCATATCTCCATACCATGGGTTAGTATTGCTTATCAGGAACAGAAATTCATCGGGAAATGAATCACTAGGCTCAGATTCCATTGAAGCACAGGGAATATCACACATGAGCTCGACAAAGACCAAGGATTTCTTTGAAGTGGCTTTGGCAAATTCTAGATTAAACTCCTATAGTATGACTATCCATCGGGAGTAATTTTCCCTGAGCACTTGATGAGTCAGGATGTAATACATAGGGTTCTGGTATGCCAATACAGTGGTTGTGCAGAGAAAAATGTAGTGATGAAAATTTTGTACAGCAATGACCGTGGACAATGCTAACTTTTCCACATGTGAATATTAGGTTTTAGAATCCATAAGATTCTTACTAGCATAGTAAATCACGTACTCTTGACCGTTGGGAGTTTCTTGCACTAAAACCATAGCGATGGTAGTAGCTGAGGTAGAAATATATAAGAGAAAGTCCTTTGAATAATATGGGGGGTGTATTATGGGTGACTGAGTCAGAGCATGTTTGAGATTATCAAAGGTGCGTTCGGCTTGGTCATCCCAGAAGAACGAAGTGTCCTTCTTGAGGAGACTCATATAACCGTGCATTTTCTCTGCAAAATTACACACGAAACGATGGAGAAAGTTTTCCTTCCCTTGCAAAATTTGGAGTTCGAGAAGATTGGTTGGGGCTGGTAGAGATAAAATGGAAGCAATTTTCAAAGGGTCTATCTAGATACCATCCTTAGAGACCACAAAACCTAATAGATGTCCTGTCTCAACGCAAAAAACACATTTATACTGGTTGAGCCGTATATTATAATGACGACACCTTAGGAAAATATCTCTAAGATGACTAGGGTGGTCCTCCCATCGCTATGAATGAGTAGGGAGGTCATCAAGGTATGATTCAACAATAGTTTTGATATCACACACTGGAAAGTGGCTCCATCATTTTTTAAGCCAAAAGGTAACATCCTATATGCAAAGGTTCCCCATGGGAAAATGAATGCCGTCTTGTGCTAATCGATGGGTAATATCTCAATATGATTATAGCCAGAAAAGCCATCCATAAATGAGAAGATGACACTTCCGGCATAGTTGTCGATAATCTGATCGATGTGCGGAGTAGGAAAGTTCCCCTTGGGACAAGCTTTATTCAAATCCCTAAAGTCGATACAGACTCTAATGGTGCCCTACTTGTTATTGACAGTGACAATGTTTGATACCCATTCCATTAGGGGTATTGGATAAATAAACCCAGCTTTGAGAAGTTTCTCTATTTCAGCTTTAATAGCTGCGGCCTTCTGTGGATGGACTTGCCTTAGTTTTTTCCTGACAGGTTTAGCCATGGGATAGGTTTCAATTTCATGGACCACAATGGATGGGTCAATCCCTGACATTTATTCATAGGATTCAATTTCATGGACCACAATTCTTTGAAAAGTGCCTTATATGCATCAGATTCATCTGTCGAGTAGTTCTTCCCAACATGAACATGCTCGATGGTACCAGGATTGGCTAATATGTCAATCGAATTTGTCTGAGTAATGTTGCAAAGGTTTCCTTCAGAATCTGTGTCTTGCAACAATATCGAACTTTGAGGTTCTTTGACAATATCAGTGGAAAACAAGGATGAAAGATCATGGTTAACCGAACTGGTGTTGGGGAGGAACAGGGATCTATGATGGTGATCCCCCCAAATGGAATCATTCATATTCATAATATCCATAATGGAATGATTGGAAGGAAAAGTCTTAGAGAGGTAATCCAGAACAGGAAGAGAGGGTTCTAACCAGTAAGGCAGGTGGTAAGGATCTGAAGCCACCATATGAAGATCATCAGTGTGATCATCAAAAAGGGTTTGAATGGTGTTGTACATTTCTTCATGTGGACTCAATGAGGTGGAATCAACAACTTGTTTTCCCTTAGGATCATGGTCAAATAACGCAATCATATGGAATGTCATGGTGTTCATGTTAGGAGGAGTGGATGGAAAAATCCCCATAAGGGATGAATCCTTCAACATTCCTACCCCAATCGACTGGTAAGGATAAGGGGACTGGCCTAACATAGGGATGTTATTAGCTATAGAGGTAGTAACATCCGGCGTATAGAAATCAAGCTGGTAAATGGTAACAATTCTCCCTATATGTGGAAATTGGACTGTTCGGAATACTATCAAAGCGACAATAGTCATGGCATAAAACCAATTTCTTCCTAGAAGGAGGTTGAAATCTAATGAGGCATCTACTACTTCTACTTGAATAGAAACATTTTTTCCCCCAAGCTTGACTGGGAGGGATGATATGAGACCATGGGGCTAGAAACCTTGTCCATCAAAGGATTTCAGAGTTGCAGGTGATGTTACAAGCTCGGGAGAGCTGAGATCTTTCCAACAAGACAGAGACAAAACCGAAGTCGAAGCTCCTTCATCTAGGACCATTCTAAAAACTTTCTTTCCAACTACTTTCATGATGATTTGAAAAGAAAGTTTATGAGGTAGCCTAGACTTATAGTTCTCAATATTGAAATTAATCAAATTAGTATTATCCGGGTCTAAAGCTCCTAACGCAGTTAACAGATTTTTGTGTTGTATAGGACAACTTTGGAGTACTTCTAAGGTATACATTGCACAAGGTGCCTGAGTGATATCTTCAACTACGTTATAAAATTGAGCAGCTCATGCATTAGGGTTAAAAATAGCCTTCCTAAGAGTACTCTTGAGTGGACACAAAATCATGTTGAGAGTGGGCTTCTCGATGGTTAAGGGGACAGTAGATGAGGATTCTGGAGAACCAGTAGAGGGGGTTTTTCCTGAAGAAAAATGGCCTTCTTTCTTGTCTGTGGGTTTGTCATAATTTTGACTACAAGTTTGTAGACTAATGGTATTCAAGGACATCATACGAATTTCTTCTGACGGACTAGAGTTACCCTCATTAGACATGTGGTCTATCAATTGTTATTGAGAGGGAAAAGGATCCATGAGAATAGCGGGTGTGGGATTTGATTTCAAAAATTGGGAGATTTCATCCCGACGGGGACACTCTTTTGTGAAATGGTCACCTCCGCATAGTAGACATGGATATTTTGATTTTCTCTTCCCTTTATCGTTATCATTGTTGGTTGGTCTTGGGTTCTCTTATTGGTTTCCAGGTTTTTTATTCTTATTTTTACCCTTCTTTTTATTATTTCCCAAGTTTTGAGTACTTTGAATAGAATTGACCTCGGGGGAAACCTTAGGAGTTGAATGATTAGGGGTGGCATTCTGGGGTTTCTTGGCAAGTTTTGCTACTGATGGGGACTGGATTGAACCAACAATCCCATCAACAGGTACTTCTGCTGGTGGTTTTGCTGGATCGTTGCTTGGGCGAGGAGCTTGAGGAATCAAGTCATAAAGAGTTCCATACTGGGAATAGACCAAGTCTAGACACTGGGCTTGACTAATGGCTTTTTGTTCACTAACAGAACCACCCATAGCCACATATCAGGCAATTAGAGGCAACAAAGATTTGGTAAACCAATTAGCTAATAACTAATCCAAAATAGGAGCCTTAATAAGTCTTCTCCACCTTCTCCACTCATGGATATGATCGGATATGTGGGTAGAGGTGTTATGTCGCAAAGAATTTAAGAGATCAGTACCTATTTCATAACGGATAGGGAGATGAAAGTGTGTAAGAAACACGGTTTCCAATGAGCCAAAATCCACAAACAAATGTTGTGGAAGTTCAATGTAGAATTTCGCAACTGTACCAATCAAAGTTCACTGAAAGAGTCGTAATTGAATTGAATCATCCATGAGGGAGTTTGAAGAACACCGCAGATGGAATTTCATAACATGGTTTTTCAGATCGTCTTCCTACTTCCTATCGAACTTTGGAATGTCCTATGGTAACTTTACAGGAATGGGAGGCCACGAGGGATTTTGTCAAATCAGGTCATTAATCAACTTCGACAAGTCAGGAAAGTCCAAAGTTGCTAGGAAAGGTAATTGGCGATTAGGTTTCACATACTGGTAATATTTATATGGAATATATGTACTAGTAGAACCATAAGTAGACTGATAGACAGGTTGTTGTGAGGAAGAACTACCGGGAAATCCACCCATGGGGGGTTGATTTCTGGGATCAGGACCCTTAGGGCCACCAGGATCATTAGGACCACCAGGAGGTGGACCACCAAATCCTATAGGACCTATAGGAAGTAAACCCCTAGAGCCACTAAAACCACTAGGTGGAGGGTCACCAGACCCTCCAGGGCCATTAGAAGGAGAGCCATTAAGCTCCCCAGGAACACCAAGATCGTAAGGAGGGCAGCCACCAGGACACCTAGGACCATTAGGCCCCACAGGAGGAGGACCTCCATAAGGTGGTCCTCCGACACCTCCCACAGTATAAATAGGTATCCCCCCATAGCTAGCATGTAAGACCAGTTAGGTGGCCCCCATGGCATAAAAGTATTACTAGGGTATGGAATTCCTACATACGATATTTCTGCAGGTTTGGGTGGATAGTTAATATTTCCTACAGGTGTATTATAACCATAACCTCTATAGGATTGAGTGGTTACAGGTTGTTCCCCCAAGGGCTGACCTAAACTGGATGGGGGATTAACCATATTAGTGTGGGTGGGAGGGACATAAACTATAGATTATTCTATATTAGAGGTCTATCCTTAACTAGGTACAATTTTGGTGCCAAATAACGTAGGTCATGCTAGGGGTTGGCCCCCGACACTAGAAGGGGATGAAAAAACATGAATTGAAGGTTGAGCCCCAGGTGTAGAAGACCTAGGAGGATTGGTAACATACATAATATAGGAGGTGGTGGGGTTGGAAGTTTGACGTGGGTTGTGTGGAGTCATTGTGCAATCTATAATCGGTTCAATGGGTCTCATAGAATTGGCAAGTGAACGATAGCCCACAGGTACAGTTGTGGAACGTGGTGGTGGTGTGCCCAATATATCATCTATTTTCTTCTCAATCTCCTGTGCACAGAGAATGGTCACCTAGTATTGTTTACGTTCTTCTTCATCTGGAGAAATTTCTTCAGAAAAGTTTAAACGGGTGCCAAATTAGGCAATGGCCTGTCCTATAGAGGTATCCCAAAATGGAGCATTGGGACCATAATTTGGACGGGTATTATCATGAACATGACCTTCTATGGGAGAATGGAATGAGGTATTTCCCTGAGAAGGTTGTAGGGACCAAGGGAGGTGAGTGTGAAGGATATGTACCTCCACTTTTTACACCCACATTATCTCCCACTTGGGAGGTGGTAGCAGCTCCTTGGTCGATAGCTTCCATTGGATTTTCTCCTGAAACAGGAATAAAATTGGGTGGCAAACCCCATACTCTTCTAGACTGTCTTAGCTCAGCCAGTTTGTACAGTTAATATCTAACCTAGGGTCTCAAGAAACTAGAAAACACACCAAAAATTTCCCTTCTCAAGCTATAGGTCAAACAAGCAAACTTAAATGATAGGAGGAGTTCAGATAGTCAGGTCTCACACCAAGATTGTCAAGAAGGTTCCACTCGTGATATACGACTAGGGTATGTGCGTAGTAATCTCCCTAAATGTTGTTTTCAGTGTATGGCTCCAAGCAAGATGGCCAAAGGGCTTTTCTCAGATGGATAAGGTATCCTAGTGGGGTCTCCCAATATACTCAAGGTACGTGGGAGCTCAAATCGACAGTAGTGTTCTCTAATGCATAACCATACACAAGGGGTATTCTGATATACACTTGAGTATGTGAAGTACCTTTCGATATCCATCAATGGTATATGAAAGGCTGTTCAATATATTGACGGTACATGGAAGAACCAGGAGAGTCTCAGGATGTAATGCAGACAAGTAATGACAACTCCTATGCTTAACGACACCCGAACACGTCTCTAACCTATCACTCAAATTGCTATGTAAATTTTAGCGTATAACTACCATTAATTTTAAAGTGGACGGTTAGGTGAATGCATGGAATTTTGACAGAAAAAGTAAAACCATGCAGTATGCTCATGCAAATATTTCACTTTACCGTTCGTGGTATGCATACCTACGGGAGGGAAAGAGAGTATTTTATTTTGCTTCAAAACCAAAAATATTTCCAAACAACAATCTTGAAAACAAAATCAAAGATAAGCAGCAATTTCTAAACTCAATGTTTCTCTTTTCTGAAAGCAATCAAAAGGGAAGGAATCTCTTTTCTCAAAAGAAAAACAAGAAGCACACTATATGCATATGCACTCTATTTTTTTATTTTTCTTGAAGCATAGAAAGATCTAACTCAAAACTATAATATTTTTTATTTTGATGAGATAGTACTAAATGCATAAGAGACAAAAGAACATAAAGATCCTGAAAGCTTGTGAGGCCAATCAGAGATCCAATGTCTAATGCTCAATGATGATAAAAACCTAATCTTAGTCAAAATTTTGTTTTTTAAAGAAGCAAAAAGATGTTCTCTATGAAAACAAAAAATGAAATCAAGATGCTAATCAAATGTTTTTCTTTTAGTCTATATAATAGAAATGAAAAGAGATCTCACTAACACCCTAAGATTTTCAAAAAACAAGAAGTCCTTTCACAATCACAACCAACAAGCAAAAAAGTGAATGAACAATTAATAAGCCTAATATAGCTTTTGAATTCTCCAATAAAACAAATCTTTAACCACAAAATTTCACACCACAAGCATCAGATTCTAACACACAAGCCTGATAACACAGGGATGAAAGCAAATCAACTCAACTTTTTTTGCAAAAATGAGAAAAAGTGGTCTTGGAACAAGGTCTAACTGGCACCATGCTACAGGGGTCTTGACAGAGTGGTTCTAGGCCAGCACCACTTCTCTCCAACATGACATAGGCGGTGGCACCGCTTCTCGCTAACAGCATAAGAGTGGATCCCTGTATAGATCCAAAACACAAAGGAGAACAACAGATCAAGTTAGAAAAGATCAGATCAAGGTAAAATTCAATGGATTGATAGTAAAAAAAGAGCATAAACGGTCGAAATAATTTAGATCTAGACAGATCTGGAAGTTTCAAACCAAAATACACTTAGTCAGATAGCAAATCTGACTGAAGAGAGTTGGAGATGGAGCCTGGATTCGGACAAGAGTTGAAGAATTGAGGAAGATCATATCAACAGATACATGTATCTATTCCCCAGTATGGTCGCCATATTTGTAACCAGGAATATTTCACCTTCTATGGACAGAAGCTGTTCCTTTGGTCTAAATGGTTTAGATCCAGAAAAAATGAGTGAACGACAAAGGATGAAGACTTTCCATGGATATCATAGACACCTGGAATGCTGCTTTGATAGTGAACCTATGTACCTGCAAACAGATCAAACATGCAAACACATCAAAGCTACCAAAAAATCATCTACTTATCCATGCTAGTGACTAAGGAATCTAACAACATGTACATGTGAAATAAAAAAATAGTAATGTGAGACTAAAATCAGCTTTGCATTAAGATGTATGGAGAAGTTTACAACCAATTAAGCCTTATTATCGACATACAACTCCATGAGACAAACAATTCATTCCCATAATCTCCAACTTTTCTCTCTATGATCTCCAATGGCTTGGGCCAAGTGGTCAATCCAACAGCATAACAATACCTCTATAGTTCTCTCCCTCAACTCTCGACATGAGCTTGTATTTATAAGGCTCAACGGATAGGGATAGTTGAGATATTTGTGGGTGAGGTGGCATCTAATATCCTATGATGGGGTATCAAGAGCTCAACTTACCCACTATGATAGGGATAAGGGAGGACACAAGGCTCATGATCTAGAAGCCTCAAGAAACTTCTCTTTTTCCCATTTTACCCAGGGTACCGCTTTTCTTCTCTTATGACATAGTGGTTTAGATAAGAAACGCTTATGGGACAAAGGCCACAGCCGTTGGCACCGCTTATGGAACATAGGGTATAGACAATGCGAGCAAGGTACTGCTCATGGTTCACAGGGAAAGCGTGGTGCTGAGTATTTTCATGTAGAATTAAAAAACAACATGGGGTTTCCACTCTAAATGTTGGGATTAAGGGCAAACAAGTAATTCAAAGGTCTTATCACATGGTGGTGAAAAGATTTGGGTATAACAATTGAATATCTTACCCATAGTCATGATGTAGTAAGCCAATGGTTCCCATTCAAGTTTGAAAAATTGACATCTTTCTGGACTGTAGAATCTACATAGCATTGTCGCCAATAAATTGTAGGGTTATCTTAACGGGATAATAGGATACTATTGGTTTGGTGTAATAATGAATGTACTAGGGTCAAACATCCATATTTTCAATAACACTTCTGCTTCAACCTTGTTTCTGAAATCCTGTATAAGATCTTGTGTGAGTAATTACTCTATGGCCTTCAAACTGTATATCTTGGAAAATGTGTCATGCTTGATGTTAGAGAACACTAATTGGCTGACATCTCTGAAGGTGTTGGTGGGGATATCAACAAAATCTACTACCCATTTTACTATTTTTCTGTACAAGAGTACTTATGGTTGTTCGATGATCACATGAAAATTTTATTTGTCATGTCCCCAATTAAATAATTACCAAATAAGACTACTTGCAAATAATGTTCCACCAACCTACTAGTTCCCTAGGTTGTGATTGAGACATAAATTTTGTAATAAGGGTCTATGGGAACCAAATAAACTTTAGTTTACCATATTCACATTTAAATGGGCCAGATAAATGATAAATTCAAAGAAAATAAGGTGGAATGGGTTCATGAAGACACTTGGAAGCTTGTGGAGTCTTTGGATGACTAGATTCCCCACACACTTGGCATGCTCTTCATCCAAATTTGAACACATGTGTAATGTAAGGTTATTGGAGGGCTATGTGGTGTAAAACATAATATAATGAGCCAAGTAATTCAAATAGGTAAAGGATATTAAATCCCATGGACGAGGAAGATACTAGAAGACAAGATGTGCCACTTGGAAGGAGATTCCATGCACTCTATGAAAACAAATGATGAAATATTCTATGAAAAGTATGACAAATTCAGACCTGATTGTAGACATATCAAAAATATAACATTATAGTGCTAAAAATAGCCACCAATAGGTCGAATTTGGGAGTTAGAGGCATCCATTTGAATTGGGGAAAGAATTGGAGCATGAAGAGGAAGATAAGTGTCATGAGAGTTACTAAACCACTAAGATGAATTGGAGGAATCCCATGGAGGGAAATTTGACCTTAGTTTTCCTCATGAATTTAATAAAAGGATGTCATGAGGAATGAGAATATTTTTTGATCATTTTTTAATTGGCCTTTGGCATTTTGGAGAGCTTTTTCTTGTTCGTTGCACGATGAGTGTTCACTCTCCCTGCTTATGAACCAATTTCAAGGGAGTTGAATTCCTTTCCAAGTTGGTTAATGGGGAGGCCATTTATAAATATCATTGGAGCTTAATTAAGGATTTTTATTTTTATGTTTAAGGACCATACAGCTGAATTCTCATATATTCCCCTATTCGCTCATTCCTTCTTCTCCATTCCCCCACACTCTCATGTTGAGGGCGTACTTGTTGGAGTGGTGTTTGCACTTTAATAACTATATTTGGTTCCTAAGCTGTGAAATATGATGTATTTCTATGCAATATCATGTCCATATTCTCTGTAAGTCGAAATATCAAGAATAAATATGTTAGAGGCTTGCATTCCCATGCTCTTCATTAACTAGTTTTCATGGATTTGGCTTAAAGATTGAAGTAGATTTATATCATAATTTTATGAGTACATTCCTATGATTTTTTTTGGGAAATTGGGTTCATCACTTCCCGTGAGTTTTTTACATGGACTAACTGCCTCCCAAGATCCTACCTCTGGCGATTGTGGCAAAGATTAATACCTGCAGGTTTTGGTCTAACGACAATCGTGAATTCAACAGTTGATA
This sequence comes from Pseudotsuga menziesii, assembly GCA_001517045.1. Lineage (NCBI taxonomy): Eukaryota > Viridiplantae > Streptophyta > Pinopsida > Pinales > Pinaceae > Pseudotsuga > Pseudotsuga menziesii. Next base: position 495,770 of record LPNX010433768.1, read on the forward strand.
TCAAATAAATAGGTCAAGGGTTTGAAAACCACCTGGATCCCACTGAGATAGATATTTTTGGACATTGGGTTTTGTTCTCCCTTGAGTTTCGTGGCATGGACTAACTACCTCCTGTTAAATTTTCATATGCTTAACTAAGACATCAGTATATCATTTCATTTTTCATAATAAAAGCATATAAAACAGGATCACTAAAAGAAACATCATCACAAGAACAACACAGATTTATCCTGGGAAAACCCTAAAGGGAAAAACCCAGCAAAAGCTTCCTCAATATAGATGCCCCAAAAAGGGAAAAAGGTAAAACCAACAAGGAGATCAAAAACCTGATTCTCCTCCTTCTCCAGCAACTTCTCTCCTCCATAAGTGAGCTATTCCAAGTGAGAGTGTGTGTGTCAAGTGAGGAGCACTACACCTCTATTTATATTCATCCATTCACTTAAAGTTTACTCAATTAACATGTCGGCTTAAGTTAACTCATGTAGGCTTGAGTTACACATGTAGGCTCAAGTAACCACACTGGGGTGTTGATGACCCACCTTTACAATTTGAGGGGACTACCTCATGACTCTTATTAGTTCTTCCGATTAGGAGCATTGGGGTACAATGAAATACAAATTTTTCTCCCGATTGGACCATCGGGGACCAGAAAAGATACATAAAGAATATTCTTCAAAGTTACAATATTTCAACACTCCCCCTTAACAAGAAGGGTATTCTACATCAATAACAACAAGAGCAGAGATGGGGGACATCATCAACATCAGCAGGGTAACACATCTATAAATCATTGGAAGCTTTTCAACATCATGTAGTCTTCATCTTCAATCTTCATTCTTCATCATCAACAATATCTTCAGTCTTTGATCAGCAACATCTTCAGCATTTTGATCTTTCAATTAGCAACGACATCTTCAGCACTTGGACCTTTCGATCAACAACATCTTCAGCACTTTGAATGTTCGATCAACAACAACATCTTCAACATTTTGACCTTTCAATCAGAAACATCTTTAGCACTTTGACTGTTCGATCAACAACATCATCATCAGTATTTTGAACTTTCGATCAGCAACATCTTCAGCACTTTGATTTTTTTTTTCGATCAACAACAATATCTTCATCATTTTGTCCTTTTGATCAGCAACATCTTCAGCATTTTGACTTTTCGATCAACAACAACATCTTTAGCACATTGACCTTTCGATCAGCAACAACATCTTCAGTACTTTGACCTCTCGATCAGTAGCAACATCATCATCATCATATTCTGATCTGTCGATCATAATCATCATCACATTCTGATATTTCTATTAGAAACATCATCAACATAGAAACATCATCATCATACTCTGATCTTTCGATCAGAAACATCATCAACATACTCTGATCTTTCGATCAAAAACATCATCAT
>LPNX010433768.1:501098-515389 GCA_001517045.1 Pseudotsuga menziesii
TCATATATGATTGGATAGACAGATATATCTCTTCAAATGGAGCTGTCCAATGTACTCCATTTCTGAAAACAGTGGAGGGAAGCTCCCGAAACAGGAAGCCCTAATTTTCCAATTTCTTCTGCAGAAATTCCTGTTACTATTTCTGTGATATATCTAACATTTCTACTCCTCTATGTCTAAAAGTTTGTACTGAGATAACCTCGCATGTTCCTGATCCACCACCGTAGGTTTCATCAGAATTGGTTTCACCATTTGGGATTTATGATCCTTTTCCCAAGGTGACCTGTTACAGGACTATTCAGAACAGCGAAGTTGTACAGCATACCATGTGTCATTGGTTCATCTTCTGAGTCTGATATTCAGACCACCAAAATTAAAATCCGTGCCCTTTCTAGAACATCTTTAGGAATTCCATTTGGAGCTCTGTATCCCAAGATATTGCAATTCTCCCCAGGTGTCCTGTTTAAGGATGAATTCTGGAAGAGGATGGAACCCTAACTTGGAGAGAATATATCTCCTGAAATACAGCGAATATGAGGATTAATTTTGAACACAGTGTTCATCAGGATTTTATCTTCGGCCCCTGAAATTTTCAGCTCCCGATCCTTCTCCAATCTCAGAATATAGCGAATATGCCAAAACGTAGCAGTTTTAGTATTTAGGGTTTTTCTAGCTCGGGGTCAAACTAGGGTTTGACTTTCCCAGAGATTCACCCAACCAAAAATCTTGATCCAGGTCTCTAAAATTAGGTTTTGATGAGGAGAAAAATCCTATGCTGGTATTATTCAAAAATTCCTCTTCTGTAGAAATCCCTAATTTCCACATCGAAAATTGAAAATGCTCGGAATCTAATTCCGCTTCGACAGAACGATGCACCCTTCAAAGGAGAGTCAACCTAGCCTTCTTTTGCTGATTTATTGTGGAGAGAGAACCAAAAAATAAGAATCCCTAGCTTTTGTAACTTGTGAAATCTTCCCTATTCATTTTATCTCTGATACCATGTTAAATTTTCATATGCTTAACTAAGACATCAGTATATCATTTCATTTTTCATAATAAAAGCATATAAAACAGGATCACTAAAAGAAACATCATCACAAGAACAACACAGATTTATCCTGGGAAAACCCTAAAGGGAAAAACCCAGCAAAAGCTTCCTCAATATAGATGCCCCAAAAAGGGATAAAGGTAAAACCAACAAGGAGATCAAAAACCTGATTCTCCTCCTTCTCCAGCAACTTCTCTCCTCCACAAGTGCGCTATTCCAAGTGAGAGTGTGTGTGTCAAGTGAGGAGCACTACACCTCTATTTATATTCATCCGTTCACTTAAAGTTTACTCAATTAACATTTCAGCTTAAGTTAACTCATGTAGGCTTGAGTTACACATGTAGGCTCAAGTAACCACACTGGGGTGCTGATGACCCACCTTTACAATTTGAGGGGACTACCTCATGACTCTTATTAGTTCTTCCGATTAGGAGCATTGGAGTACAATGAAATACAAATGGTTCTCCCGGTTGGACTATCGGGGACCACAAAATATACATAAAGAATATTCTTTGAAGTTACAATATTTCAACACCTCCCAGGATCCCATCTCTAGCGATTGTGGAGGAGATTAATACCTGCATGTTTTGGTTTGAAGAAAATCATGAATTCAAACATTTTATGATGTTTTGGAAGCCATATATTATGTAATTATACATACTTCCATTCCCATATTCTATGTATCTTTAAATCCAAGAATCTCATGTGTGAAAATCTTGCATTCTCATGCCATTGTCTCACTAGTTTTCATGAATTTTGGCTTCAATCTTAAAGTAGTTTTATACCAAATTTGTATGAGGACATTCCTATGATTTTTATATTGTTTGGGAAGCCATATTTTATTTAATTACTTTTACTTCCATTCCCAAATTTTATTCACCTCTAAATCCAAGAAACTCTTGTGTGAAAATATTGCACTCTCATTCCAGTGTATCACTAGTTTTCATGGATTTTGGCTTCAATCCTGAAGTAGTTTTACATCAGATTTGTATGAGGGATATTATCCGAGTTTGATGATATTGTGACAGACATATATTATTTGTTACTATTTAATTTCATGTTCCTATTGTCTCTGGGTATAAATCCGATAAATCCATATGTGAAACTCTTGCAATTCCATGCTACTAATTCATTAGTTTTCATGTATTTGAATCCCATACTGAATGAGTTGTATACCAGAACTGTATGAAGGGATTTATATGGTTTTTAATAATTTTTGGAAAGAAATTTTATTCTATATTTTTTCCCTATATGTCACATCCTGATATTAACCTTTAACTCTACCTTTCATATGTCAAAATCGAGCTAGTTATGCAATTTCCCCATACGCAATTTCACTGAAAGTTATCAAGCGAATGTGGAACTCTATAACCAGTTTATAGAACTAATAGCCATGTGTAATGAAATAAAATTATGTATTATATAAATGAAAATACTCTTTTGACAAATTTGGTAGGTTCATACTTGATTTGGGAAGCCAATTTTACCTTCACCCTTGGGTAAATTTGACAACAATTTCCTGTGTAAAATTGCATTGTTTCTCCCTACCCCAAAACCAGTTTGTAGGATCTTAAATTCATATAAAAAGTATTCATATTTAATTTTGTAATGTTATAAGACTAACCCTATCCTTTCATTTAAAATTAAATTCCATTTGCTGTCAGCTGGATCCCCCTCTAGTCTTGACTAGTAAAGCTAAACAATTGTCCAAAAAGCACTCTTTCCCAAATTTCCAATAGGGACATTACAATGGTATTGGAAAATATTGAAGTTGTGGATTATAATTATGAATTTAAGAAACTCATTAATTCATATTTTTATGATATGACCAAGAAACTCATGCAAGCATTCGAATTGATGGCTAGCCAACTTAGGGGTAAGCTGGCAGCAGGGGGTAGTAGTAGTTTCCATCATGGAGAGACACATAAGACAATTATTTTGAATAATTTTATTATTTTTTATATGGATTTATACACAATAAGGCATATTTTATCTCACTAATGAACAATCAACAATCCACAAGTATGGATGATACCAAGGAGTCACCAAGTTCTGTGGGTGGTGAAGTAGAAAAAGTATTAAATCAAGAGGATCAAAAGCCAATCCAATGTGACTTTGAAAAAGATGAATAAACATAACATGAGAATGAAGAAGAGTACCTTGAAACTATTGAATATCATTCGAAGTCACATTCTACTGTGGACATGGACCAAAAGGAATCTACTGATGGATGCTTGAACTGTGAAGGAGAACCTACTGATGGGTGCTCACAAATCTATGTTGGTAGCATATATATAATATTTGATAATGTTGTTACAATACAAATTTATCATGATAATGAAGATGAATATATTGTATAAGATAATGAAGAACCAATATCAACTTCCCCATCACCACTTGAGCTTCAAGTAGTTGATCAAATCAAGAAGAAAGAAGAAGAGGAGGTTCCTCAACAAGAACCTCTTTTTATTGAAGGGTCATTGAGGATGGATGAAAGGAATATTCAAGAGGCCCTACATACTATCCATGGAACACATGCTTTGGTCTCAAAAACTTGTTGGATAACAGAGGATAAATATTCCATGGAAGACATCGATAAAATTCAGAAGGAAATATCTGACATCAAAGGTAATTTTTTGAATTTTCTTTCTGATAGAGATTATTTAATTGAGATTGTTGGTTTGTAACATGGAATAACCTTGAATAATGTATAATATAATTACAATCTCTCAAATGAGTTAAATTCACTCCAAAAATATATGGTGCAGATTGAGCAACTTCAAGAGAGGTTGCAAGAGTCCTTTACAACCTCCTACATATCAAACAATCATTAAATGGATGAAATCATTTATTTTACAAAGGAGGAACCTCATGTGATGGTGGAACATGAGGTACATGTTTATATGCAGGTTCTTGGAGAGGATACATTCCAACAAGAAGGAAACCAAACACTTGTTCTTGTTCAAAGGGATTATGAGTTGCCTCTTGGTGAGATTTGCAGAGATTTGGAGGAGGCACATAATCTCACAACAATTGTACAAGACAATGATGTATAAGATGCATTAAAAAGTTTGATAGGTAAGGTTGGTTCACAATTATTCACTACCTACTTCATTTTTAACCACATCAATTGAGGATGAAAATTGGGCGAAAGGTTTCTATTTGATGGTGCCACATGAAGAGTATGTAACTTATATATATCCATTTTATGATGACATGAATATGGCACCATATTATTTACATTTGCAGCATAATTATTTTTTACATTATGATGATACACATCTACATGGATGCACCTATGATGTTCACTTTAGTCACTTGGAGACTCGTGATTTTCCTTTCTCCTTGCCTAGTCCATTTGATGTTGGAGGAAATTCATCCCACACTTGGGTGAAGAGATATATGATTGAAGAAAATTATTATTGGAAGCAACAACATTTGTTATTTCATGATGATATAAATATTCATGGGTGTATTGATGAGACTTCTTTGAGTCACTTGAAGACTTCATGTTTTCTTTGCTCCTTATTTGGTTCAGATTTTGGTGGAGGTTCTTCATTCACTTATTGGATGAAGAATACATGGATGATTATCTTGATGCACCTTATATTATTTTGGAGCAGCATTATAGGACATGGGATCCTCACCTATGTCATTGGGGAATATTTGATAAAATACCTTATTCTTGTGTGTATGGGACAAATAATGATCTACTTACTTGGATGTACGAGAAATTTCATGATCCTTTGATTAGGTAACTTATTGTTGGAGCAGGGCCCCACAGCTACAGGAAAAGCTGCTATTTTTGGGTAGAAGATGGACAAATTTTGGGAGGAAAGACAGTTTTGGCGATGCCGATAAGATAGCGATATAAGAGATGAGATAAAGGTACAACGCCGTAGCACAATTCCTGCCATGGATCGGGGGCTGGAAATTGCGGCGGTTGGAACAAGGAAGTCAAAGAAAATAAGTACTTGAAGCGACCGAGAAGAGAGCTCAACCACTGCATTTAAGGCAGCGACGACGATAGGAGGGCTTAGCTACCCTCATAAATAGAGAACGAGCAATGGGAAAAGGTATTAAAGACAAAGGATAGAAGGGGAGCGACCAAGGAAGCGGCGTCCATACCCGGGTTCAGCGCCGAAAATCGCGGAAGACTGTAGGAAGCTGTGGTGTGACCAGAAAGCGACAGTTCAAAGTACAGATAGGCCGACTATCACAGTTAGGGTTTTGGGTTACTGTTGGGATAGGCCCACAGTTTTGTATCACGGTGAGACCTTCGAGCCACCTATTTAAGCATGCATTTTGTATTATGAAGGGTTAGATAGTTGGTTAGTTAGTTAGTTAGTTGGTTGGTCAGTCAGGTTGTGACTAGCTGTCATCAGTATTGCGAGACATTGAGGAAGAGTCGAGCTCTGGTTCTGTTTTCAGTCTATAGTTATCTTACTGTAACCAGTGGCCAGTTCCTTGAGCATGAATGTAAGAATCCGTAGGGATTGGGGGAGAGAGAAGGGTATATTGTAAGAAGAAAGAATTATAGGAAGAGAAGAGATCTAAGAGAAGGGCTCCTGGTTGTGTGCGTGGAGTTTCCCAGAAGATCTCAAGCTGCGTAAGAGGTTGCAGCGGAACTGTGTTTACTCTCTCTCAAGATATAATACAAACACAGTTCCCGTGGACGTAGCTTCCCTCCTGGAAGTGAACCACGTAACATCCGTCTGTTGTGCGACTATTTCATGTGATTGTGCTTTGCTTATTTGCTATATGTTATCTGTTACATGAACTTTTCTTATCAGTTAATGAATGTATGTATGCTATCCTTCAGTTTACAGTAATATAGAAGGTTTAATACGAGTTGAATGTGTTGATTATTCTGTATATGAGTTTATCAGTGCTCGATTCACGACAGCTAACAGCTATAATGTTAAGTGACTTCTGTATATTTAGTTTGGCGAGTTGAGTGTAATTGATGTTAAGCGTGTTAAACTGTAGAAGCTTAAGTGAAGTTGTTTAACACCCTAATGAAGGTTAACTGAGCTATTATAGCCAGGGAGGAAGCCTCTGGACATTGAAGAGTTGATGAGCCTATTGAGTCTTACTGTAGGAAATATTGCAGTGTAGAAAGGTGATATCGCACTGTCGGGGAGGCTGTGGTGTGAGATATCACAGGTTAAGAGTTGAGTAGAAGAGAAATCTTGCGCACCGTCCTAGAAGTTGCACTGTGATAAGAGTCAGTCCCATAGCAGAGCCAACGAGGAGAAGAGAAACCGCCCTTGATGAGAGATTTAGCTGGTTGAATAGAGTCAAGAGAACCTAGGATGCTACAGAACCTGGCTAAGGAAACCCGATTCTTCAGCCATCCCATCTAACATCACTTTGGGTGAGACTTTAGGCTGTTCTACGTTTTGTTGCCGAAAGGGCTAGTGAGCTAGGGGTTTTGTTGGTACAATGAAGTAAACCCGGGTCTACCTAGAGAAGACCAACACTTATTGATGTACAATCGTATGATGTAGTTATTTACTTTAAGGCTCTATATTTTGTACTCATGATGTTTGGAAGGGTGCAATACAAGCAATGAGATCCAAGTATTGCTTAGTTTCAGTTTTGGGGGAAATAAGCAGTAGGGCATATTGAGTAGCAACTTGAGAAGGTGATTGTAATAAGAGTAGAGAAGAAACAAGAATGGTGGTTCCTCTTTGAAACTTTCCTGGAATCTTTGAAATTCAAGTTTGGCAATTCAATACCAACTTCAAAGAATTATACAGAAGCAAAAAGGGTTGAAAGCTCATAAAACGTTTCCAGAAGATGAAGGTAAATATTATTTGCGAAAATTTTGTTTTTCTAGATTTTATTAATGCTTTTGGTGTTAGTGGTGATGTCATAGGATATATCAATATTTAAATGTCCACACATCTTTACTTTCGGAAACACACAATTGTAGTACATGAGTGCCACTACTCAAGTTGCAACTAAGGTTTGAAGCAAAGTTTTGGAAGGAAAGAAGGTTATTCAAAATCCATGTTTTAAATTGATTGAGGAAAAGAAATATTGAGTGGGGAGTACTTTCATGTCCCCAATTAAATAATTTCCAAATAAGAGCACTTGCAAATAATGTTCCACCAACCTACTAGTTCCCTAGGTTGAGATGGAGACATAAATTTTATAATAAGGGTCTATGGGACCCAAATGGACTTTAGTTTACCATATTCAAATTTAAATGTGTCACACAAATGATAAAATATAAGAAAATAAGGTGGCATGGGTTCATGAAGACACTTGGAATCTTGTGGAGCCTTTGGATGACTAGATTCCCTAGACACTTGGCATATCTTCATGCAAATTTGAACACATGGGTAATGTAACGTTATTGGAGGGTTATGTGGTGTCAAATATCATATAATTATACAATGAATTCGAATAGGTAAAGGAGAGAAACTCCCATGGAAGATGAAGATACTAGAAGACAAGGTGTGCCACTTGGAAGGAGATTCCATGCACTCTATGACAACAAATGATGAAAGATTCTATGACACGTATGAAACATTCAGAAATGATTGCATACATATGAAAAATATGACATGACAAAGCTAAAAATAGCCACCAAGAGGTCAAATTTTAAATTTATAGGAAACCATTCGAATTGGGGAAAGAATTGGAACATGAAGAGGAAAACAAGTGTCATGAGACTTACTAAACCACTAAGATAAGTTGGGGCAATCCCATGTAGGGAAATTCGACCTTAGGATTCCTCATGAAATTAATAAAAGGATTTCATGAGGAATTAAAATATTTTTTTATCATTTTTTAATTGGCCTTTGGAATTTTGGAGAGATTTTGATTGTCCATTGCACAGTGAGTGTTCACTCTCTGTGCTTGTGAACCGATTTTGAGGGAGTTGGATTCGTTTCCAAGTTGGTTGATGGAGAGGCCATTAATAAATATCATTGGATATTAATTAATTATTTTTATTTTCATATTAAAGTACCATACAATCGAATTCTCATCTATTCCACCATTATCTCATTCCTTCTTCTCCATTCCCCCACACTCTCATGTTGAGGGCACACTTTTTGGAGTGGTTCTTTCACTTTGCTAAGTATATTTGGTTACCAAGATGTGAAATATGATGTATTTATCTGTAATATCATGTCCATATTATCTTTAAGCTGAAATATCAATAATAGATATGTCAGGGCTCGCATTCCCATGCTCTTGAATAACTAGTTTTCATGGATTTGACTTCAATATTGAAGTAGCTTTATATCATATTTGTATGAGGACATGTTGGCAGGTAACAACACTCTCATTTTTTTTTTCTTTGCTTAATAAAATTGATCAGTTCTCTTCTATAATTTATCACAAAATTATATAGTAGTGCCTTTAGAATCTTCGATTCTGAAGGTAGTCTCAATTAAAGAAGAACTAATGATTATACTGGAAATTTAGGAAGCATTTTCATAACTTTAATAATTTAGCAGCTGTTAATTTTTTAATTTTATATATAATCAATTTTCATTATTAATATATCTGATTATAGATTGATTCGATATTTAAAATTACAGCCTGCTAAATAGTTCTTTGGATTAAATTAAAGATAATTGAAAATGCATTCTAAACTTGTTGTAGTTAGGTTTTGTTGATTTCATTTAGACCTTTTTGACAAAGTATTCATCATTAGTTTTTTCAATTTATATGGTTAGGGTTGATGAATTAAGTTAAACATCCTATTTAACCCTAATGATATGTTTTTACATAGAAAAAATTTATCATTTAAATACTATGTCATTTTATTTGCAAATACATAGCTATGAGAATTTTTATATATGCTTTTCACATAGCTAAAGTTTACCTTAATATACCACTTCGAATTTTAGAAAGATTTATTGTGTTATATTTGTAATGAGTGATTTTTATTTAAACACTTAATATTTAATAGGTTTTCATTAGAATACATTTGATCAATCTTTGATGTTTTCCTTGGTTTAATAAACCTCAAGTTTAAAATCAAGACAATTAAGGGGTTTTAATGATTAATGATATTTTACGAAATCACCTACATGAAGATTGAGATCATATTAACATCTGGTTTTGGCTTTGATTTTATGACACCAATCAATACAATTGACATTTGTTGGTTTAATGATGGAGTCGTGTCATTGAAATTCGATTCCATAATTAATGATAACCATTACCATTTATGACGCCTGTATGAAGTTATCATTCTGTTCTTGTTGGTTTCTTCTCCTCGTTTACAGACTCGGGTTTACTTTACTGTACCAACAAAACCCCTAGCTCACTGGCCCTTTCGGCGACAGACCGTGGAACGGCCTGAAGTCTCACCCGAAGTGATCTTAAATGGGTTGGTTGAAGAATCAAGTTTCCTCAGCCAGGTTCTGTAGCATCCTGGGTTATCCCGAATCTACTTAAAATGTTGAATCTCTCTACAAATGTTGTATCTCTCTCTTCCTAGTAGACTCTGCTATGAGACTGACTCTTATCGCATCGCAACTTCTAGGACGATGCGCAAACTTACTCTTCCGCACGGCTCTTAACCTGCGATATCTCACACTGCAGCTCCTCCGACAGTGCGATATTGCCTTTCTATATTGCGATACTTCCTACAGTGAGACTCAATATACTTAACAAATCTCACGGTCCAGAGGCTTCCTCTCTGGGTATAATAGCTCAGTTAACATTCATCAAGGTGTTAAGTGACTTCACTTAGCCTTTACAGTCTAACATGCTTAACATTAATCACGCTCTACTTGCTGAACGAAATATACAGAAGTCACTTAACACTGTAACTATTACTATCTGAATCAAGTACTGATAAACTCACATACAGAATACTTAACGCATTCAACTCACATTGAACCTTCTATGTTACTGCAAATGAAGGATAACATACATACATTCATTAACTGATAAGCAATGTTCATGTAATGAATAACAGATAGCAAATAAGCATAACACAGTCACATTAAACAGTCACACAACACATAGATTTTATGTGGTTCACTTCCAGGGAGGAAGCTACGTCCACAGGAACTTGTGTTTATATTATATCTGAAGAGAGTACACACAGTTCCACTCCAACCTATTATGTAGCTTGAGATCTTCTGAGAAACTTCACGCACTCAGCCAGGAGCCCTTCTCTCTTAGATCTCTTCTCTTTCTATTATGCTTTCTTCTTACAATATATTCTATCTCTCTCTCTCTCAATCCCTACGGATTGTTACATTCATGATCAAGGAGTTGGCTACTAGTTACGGTAAGATAACTACAAACTGAACAACAGAACTAGAGCTCGACTCTTTCTCAATGTCTCACTATCTAACTGTCTAACTGATTATCTAAGCATCTAACTTTCTAACCATCTAACTAGCTGATTATCTAACCCTTCATATTACAAAATACATGCTTAAATAGGTGTCCCGAAGGTCTCACCATGATACAAAACTGTGGGCCTATCCCAATAGTAACCCAAAACCCTAACGGTGACAGTCGACCTATCTGTACTTTGAACTGCCGCTTACTAGTCACACTGCATCTCTCTATATTCTTCCACGATGTTCGGCGCTGATCGTGGGTATGGGCGTCGCTTCCTCGGTCGCTCCCCTTCTATCCTTTGTCTTTAATACCTCAGTCCATTTCTCCTTCTCCATTCATGAGGGTAGTTGAGCCCTCATGTCGTCGCTGCTACCTTAAATGCAGTGGTTGAGCTCTCTTCTCGGCCACTTCAGGTACTACTTCCTTTGAATTTCTTGTTCCGAAAGCAGCTTTTCCTATAGCTACAGGGCCCTGCTCCAACAGCCCCCTAACACTTACTTGTGGCTCATCCTCGAGTCACTAACATCTGGTTTCTCTTTATGTAGCTTCTTCTTGTCTTCCTACGAAGTCCTTGCGAATCTTTCTCTGAGTCCTACGACATCTTTGTCCATAGCTTCGACACAGTATTGTGCCACTTCCAACATAAATTGACTAATCATGGGGTCTTCTGCGCTATCAATTTCACTTTTGCTTGTAGTGAACTCCTTGACCTTCTGCTCAACCGCATCGACCAGCTTTGCGATTTGTTCCTGATACGATTGAAGCATATTATTGAATTCTATGTCTTTTTCTCGCAACCGCTGCGCTTCCTGTTGCAAATGGTTCATATCTATCATCTTCTTCATCTTTGCAAGATATCCTAAGCTCTTGACTTCTTCCTTCATTGCTGCTACTGCATTTTCTATGTTATGGATGCTCTGCTGGAATTCCAGTCTATCTGGGAGCTCTTCTAGCTACGACCATGCCTTCGTCGCATCAGCTAGCAATGAATCTACATCATCTATGTGAAACTTCATCTGTGTTGAAGTGAGTCTAAAGGCCTGTTCCCTTGCTTCCTTGTCTACCTCAGGTGTTCCTAGTGCTCGAGCCTCAAGCTCAGCAATCTGCGCCTTGTGGTATTCCTCCATCTTGACCACTGTTTCTTCCAGAGCCTTTGCTCTATCTGCAATTCTTCTTACCTTTTGCGTCAAAGGAAAGGAAATTTCTATGTTACACTGGGGTAACTTCAATTTGATGTTCTACAGGACCTGACTGAGATCCTATTCTCTTTCTTCGTATACTCTCAACTCCTTCGCCTTTGTCTGAAATCTTGCGGTGAGCTCTGCATTCTGTTGTCTCAACTGAGTGTTCTGCTTATAAGTTGCAAGATCTCTATCCCTGAGCTCTGCAGCTATCTACTGCTGGATCATCTGTAGTTGATCAATGGGGAATTGTGCCAGATTAACCTCGATAGGTTGTCTAACCTGTATATGTACATCAATCATCGAAGCAGGGAATCAGATGCTCCCTGGCGGTATCAAAACTGTATTGGTGCAATCCTTTGCAATGACTTCCTCACCGAAAGTCGATGGTGTTGAGCTTTCTCTTACTGTTGCCTTGACTTGGTGAGTCTACATCGTGGCAGTCTTCTCAATTAGTGATTTTAACTCCAGAAGCTTCTTATCTATCGTGCTCTGCAGCTTGTCCTGCGATGTCTGCATCACCTGAAATGAGTCCCGCATCTCCTCTTTCAATCTTGATGCGATGAGATCATAGTCATCCTCTTTTAGTGTAGTCTCTGTAGTTGGCTTTGAAGCTTTGTATTTTTTCCTCTTTTGTGCTGCTGGTGGCACATCTACTGCATCTTTCCTCTTGACACCCGCCTGACCTTTTCCTTTGTCTAATGGTTTTAATGGTGTGGTATTTGTTGGTCCATTTCCTGCTGTGGCATATTCTAATTCCTTCTTCCACTCTTCATTAAAGTCTTTGATGACATATTCTATGTCCTACGCTGTCATCCTGAATGAACCAATAGCCTAGTTATCCGTTCTAAACCCTTTCGGCCTCAGGTATATTGTATGCTTGTCCGCAATGAAATCAAGCCGATTATTATACATGTCAACAACCTCTGTGTTGATCCACAGTATCTCCTGGATGACTCGTTGTAAGAGCTTATAGTATTCATAGAATACTATCATATTGAACTTTTTCTTGGCTGGACTGTTGCTTTCCCATAAGTTTGTATAGCGCGCACCTCTACACTCTTTGCCTCGTAGCTGTAGGAACTGGGTATGGGGCATCTCTCTCCACCCGATGAATGCGCAAAATATCAGTAGCCATGAGAAATGGAAGGGGTGGTTTGGATCATCATGTGCTATCAAACAATTTTGAAGAAAAATATTTAATAAAAACAAACACCAATTAAATTGTTCACCTTCTGCGACCTGCACAGCAAGGTGAATTATTGATCCTGTGACTTCTTTCGGGCGTACTTTGGTTAACAGTCTACCTGCAAGTAGACTGGCTGTAAATCTGAGTGTATCATCTGCTAGGGCTATGAATTCATAAGACCGACCTCCTCTCTGTAGCTTGTACTTGTTAATGAGAAGCACTAGTAGCTTAGTATCCTTACTTTTTCCTAATATATGTGTCTGAGGGTCTTTACCGATCTTGGACAACCCAGTGATGCAGTGTATCAAATCGACATTCAGGTCGACCCTGTTACCCAACTAGAGGTAACCTCCATGTACATAGAAAAGTATCACACACACCACAACATTAACCCCTGCACCTCGTCCAAAATGTGGTATTCTCAACAGGTTGAGCAAGCCTGACTGCTCAAGAATCTGGACATGTTCCATAGGAACAAACTCATCTGCATCAGTCCTCGGGTTCCTTTGAACCATAAGATACTGATCCAACTGAAACTGAGGATATGTCTTACTGTCTCCAAGGTTATAGTCTACAAATTTGACAACAGGGACATATCCTAACAGTTCTCCATATTTCTATACATAGGAATCAATCGACGGTAGCGGAATAGGAAACTTAGCACCCTTGGGAATGGTTACCTCTGGCGCGTCCTCAACTCGCAGCACAATGTATATTGTTGCCATATGAAATTCTTCTTCATGCTCTGGGCTGGACTCTTCTACTATCTGAGCTTGAATCCTCATCCTTGGCGTCTGTCTAACCTATGGTGCACCTAATTTCACAACCCTGGGCAGCGTCGTCATAACAGACCCGAGGCCACCACATTGGAATCATCGCACAATGTCTTCTAAAGGTTCCTTCTCGGACATAAACCATCTGGTGTAGTACTCTGGACTAATAATGGCTGTGAAAATAGGGAAACTAGCACTCTGTACTGGAGTATCTCTGCATAGGGAAAACTTCTACAATTTGCTCTATAACTCTCTGAAATCGCAAAAGTAACCCTTCTGTCTGAATGACCTGTGTATTTATAATGAAAGCAATAATATATGAAGCAACGGTCGCTTAAGCTAGACCTGTTGGTGGCATTTATTGCATGGAGAAGCCAACACTGGGCGCCCCGATCCCCATTAAGTGCTAAAAATCCGATCAAATCTCCCTTGAAAATTGTGTGCAGGTGCCGGTCTCGACCAAGATTTACCAAATCTAGGACAATCCTTGTACTGTTTCCAAATCTAGGGCAATGTATACCTGTCATATCTAGATTAATTGATTGTCAGAGGGCGAAGTGACTAGCCCTCTGTCCCTTTTCAAAATTGTCTTCATGGCATGGGGAACATCGCCTCGCTGCGATGTCACACCGCATCATCCTGGATCAAAAAGTTGGCGTGAACTCCGTTACGTTCAAAAAAACTCCGCAAGCGTCCTATGACTTGCGCTCTTTTTTTTTTTTTTTAGTGTAGACTACTTATGAGTGTGATGCCTCCTTTCATCTACACTGGAC
>LPNX010433768.1:515407-558471 GCA_001517045.1 Pseudotsuga menziesii
TCTCTGCGTTAGAGATGGGAGGTGGAGTGGCTATCACTATAAAGCTTAAGCCTACTTCCATTAATCAAATTAGGAACAAGCTCCCTGTTCAGTTTACTGAGCTGAACATCACCTCCTTCTGTGACTTGCTGAATCTAATATGGCCCCAACCAATGTGTCTTGAATTTCCCTGGAAACTTAACAAAATTACTGTCGTAAAGGAGCACTAGGTCTCCTATCTGAAAAATATTTCTCTTGATGTGCCTGTCATGCCAATATTTTTCTCATGCCTTCTGCACTTTTTGATGAAATCCTGCGATGAATCTGTCTTATTCTAAGGCAAGCAGTTGTGCTCATATTTCATTCATCGTATCTGTATCAGCCATCTCAATAATTTGAGCAATTCTTAAACTGGGAATAATATATTCCATAGGCATAACAGCCTCTTGTCCATACACCAAGCTGAAAGGTGTGTGTCCTGTAATTTTCTTGCATGTAGTCCTATAAGCCCATAATACAGCATTAACCCTAA
Organism: Pseudotsuga menziesii; assembly: GCA_001517045.1. Classification (NCBI taxonomy): domain Eukaryota; kingdom Viridiplantae; phylum Streptophyta; class Pinopsida; order Pinales; family Pinaceae; genus Pseudotsuga; species Pseudotsuga menziesii. The sequence continues at coordinate 515,919 of LPNX010433768.1, forward strand.
GGTCCCAACCATCTCTTTTGTTGTTACAGATCTTAGTAAGATCATTTTCTAAAATCTTGTTAAAAACCTCCACCGTACCATTAGCTTGTGGGTGGTAGAGAGTGCTCTTATGATGTTGTATCTGAAATTCCTCCATCAAGGCCTGAATAGTGTGATTCAGAAAGTGTGTGCCTTGATCACTCATCAGAATTACTATACATCCAAATCTACTTATGATGTTTTCAAAAATGAACTATGCAGCTATAGCATCATCACAATTCCTTACTGCTTTGGTCTCTGCCCACCTCGTGAGGTATTTTGTTCCTGTGATGATGTATCTCGCACCAGTTCATTTCCCTGGTGGGTTGATAGGACCCACGAAATCTATAGCCCACTTGTCAAATGCCCGCAGCGTAACCTGTGGTCGCAGCGGCATTTCATCTCTTTGCGAAGGTTTTCCTACCCTCTGGTAGATATCGCAGCATCTCCAAAACTCCTTAGTGTCTTTGTGCAAAGTAGGCCACCATAATCCTGCGGCTAGAATTTTCTGAGCAGTCGACTTTCCTGCGAAATGACCTCCTGTGGTACCTGAATGTGCTTCTCTGATAATGGCCTCTTTCTCATGTAGCATAACGCACTTGCGCAGGACTTCATCTGGAGCTAACTTATATAAATGTCCTGCGATCAAAGTGAAATCTGCTGCTTTAACAACTAACTGTTTCTTTTGTTGCTTAGTAAACTCAACTGGTGCCCATCCTGTAGTGAGAAAGTGAATAATATCTGCGTAATACTCATCAACGATCTGGATAGAAAACAATTGTGCATCTGGCAAATTATCCTCTAGATTACTTGGTTCTTCTCCTGAGTCTATTCGCGACAAATGATCAGGTCCAGCATTCAATCTTCCCGGTTTTACAATAATTTCAAAATCATACTCCTGAAATAGGAGTAACCATCTGCAGATCCTTCCTCCTAACACTGGCTTATTGACCAAGTACTTTAAAGCAGAATGGTCAGTGAACATCTTGAATGGGGCACCCAACAGATAGTGCCTGAACTTCTGTAGAGCATACACCATAGCTAATCCTTCTCTTTCTGTAGTGGTGTAATTCTTTTCTGCGGTAGATAACTTTCTGTTGGAGTATGCGATAGGGTGATCGATACCCCATTCTCCTAGATGTGTTAAGACAATCCCTAGTGCGATGCCAGATGTATCCACATGTACATGAAATGGCTTGTTCCAATATGGAAATACTAAGATGGGTGATGTAACCATCTTCTCTTTAAGAGTGTCTAAACTTTGCTGGAATTCCTCATTCCATAGGAATTTCGATTCTTTATTTAACAGCTTTTCCATAGGTGATGTGATCTTCGCATAGCCTTTGATGAATTTTCTATAATACCCTGTATGACCAAGCACTATCCTCAATTGCTTGACTAAGTTGGGTGCTGGGAGATTTACAATGATGGCAATCTTTGCAGGATCTACCATCAAGCCTTGTCTGCAAACAATATGACCCAAGAAAATACCGAATGGTGCACAGAATATACATTTCTTCAAGTTAAGAGAAATCTAATATTGCCTGCATTTCTCTAACATGAGCCTTAAACCTCCTATATGCTTTTTTATTAATCCAATTATAGTCCAATCATCAAAATAGACTTCTAAGAATTTATGGATGTATTCCTTAAAGACAACAACTACTACTCTAGAAAAGATAGCTGGTGCATTTTTAAGACCAAAGGGCATTACCATATACTGGAATGAGCCCCATTCTGTCGCAAAGGCGGTCTTATATTGATCTTCTGGGTGGATTCTTATCTAGTGATAGCCTGAAAAGCCATCAGTGAATGAGTAGATCTCCTGTCCTCCTACATTGTCTAAAACTTCATCAGTGAAAGGTGCCAGAAATGGGTCATGAAGCGATGCGTCGTTGAGTTTGCACAAATTGACACAAATCCTGATTTATCCTTTAGTTTTCTTTTCCTGCACAACCATGGGACTAACCCATTCGCTCTCTTCTACTAGCTCAGTGATGCCTGCTACTAGCATCTTATCAATCTCATCCTTAACTTTTTCTTTATAACGAGGATTTAATCTGTATGGACGCTGCTTAACCGGCCTAGCATCCTCTTTCAAAGGTATCCTCATGACTCCCAAATCTCCTACTATTCCCTTCATTTCTATAAAATTAGTGGGAAATAATTCCTGATAGTCATGTAACAAATCTGCGATGTGTCCTACCATTTCATCATCCCAGTAGTCTCCAATACAGGCAAACTTTGGTTCTATTTCTGTGCCAATATTGATCTTTTTAATATTAATAGGCTCTATGACAGTTGGAATTTCTAGCTTTGGTCCCTTGACTTCATGAGTCCCTTCTGACTCTAGAATGTTAATACTGCAAGGATTCTCATCCTCATCACCTGGCTCTTCTGCGAAGTTGTAACACTCTAGCGCATGTTCTAACTGGATGGCCCAATTTGGCTGAGTATACACTGGTAGGGTACAGTCATCAAATATCTTAGTCTTTATAATCTCTAGAGCCTGATCAATGCTTGGATACTCAGATTCAAAAGTGAAAGTGAGTAGAAAGCTATATATCATAACTGGCCATGTAATCGTTCCTCTGCACAACTCTGTCTCAATGCACCAGTTCCTTGGAACTGTGTCTAAAGTGTGAATGAATAGGTGAACCCATTCATCCTATGGAATGTCCAACCAATTCTGTTCACAAATCTTAATATGTGACCTGGGGTCACTTTCTCCTGTATATTTCTGCTAGAGACACTCCTTGTCAATAGAGAATCTGATCGCCATCAATCTCTTAAAATCATCCCATGATGCGATATTTTCTTTATGTGCATGCCACCATCTTACAGATGTGGCTCTTACTGCAAGGTCTATAGCTGCCATCCTCTTCTCACGAGGGATTTCCTGCTCAAACTACTGTAAAAGGTCATTGACATCCGCTAATCCATCAAACAACGGAATATCCTTAATCTCTGTACCAATCCATCGCAGTGACTTAGTCATAAATGCACATCTGTGAGATATTGAAACTTCATAAAGTCTATTTTGCCAATTTTCTAAACCAACCTCCAAATCCGATGTGCATGAGCTGTCACATCACCAACTAATATTTCCTTCTACAGTGGGGTTGATATAATCACTCTGGTTAGCAGTCATCTGATAGAATCTCTCCATATTACGCACCTCTTCCTCTACTCTGATAGGTTCATTATATCAAGGACCCTGAAAAGGATCCAACGGTGCGATGACTTGAATCTGTTTATCCTCAAAGGTCATTTGTCTTTTCCTCAAATCAATAATAGCCATGTTATCAATTTCCCAATCAATACCTAATAAAGATGGATATGGTCTGCTATCACCAATAATTTCTATGACTTCAAAATCTGCAAAGCTACGAACTCCGTCAATATCAACTGGTACTTGCGGTAATCGGACTAGTGGCGATACCCTCTGCTGATTGGTTAATCGCAGATGGATAGGTGATCTGGCTAACTTAGGGCTACCCATCTATTCCCATGTCTACTTAGTTAGAACATTTACCTCTGATCCTAAATCTAGGATTACCTCATCCATTTCAAACTCTCCAATTTGTGCTGTGAGTCTCATTTCTCTTCCTATTCTTGTATGGCCCATAATATTATGAACAGCACGCTACGTACTGCTCATGGAAGAAGACTGTTGATACTGATCTATGATGCGTTGAAGCTATTCTATGGCTTTCTCATTTCTTATGAGTTTCAAGCAGCTCAGCAGGAAGGATTGTACACTTCCTATCAACTCATCCTCTTCGCACCTTCCCGATGTGGTAGCCTACAATGTCTACACAGGACTAATGCCACAAGGTTTTTGCTGTGTTATACCCCTATGAGGCAATATATGTGATCCTGCTGGTGTAGGGTTAGTAATGAAATTTTTAGCTTGCTGAAATGTTTCTTTGTTCTTCTGCAGGTCAAGTGGTGTATATTTATCAGTTGCTTTACGCACCCACTTCGGACCTGTATTCTTTTCGGCATCCTGCGATGTCTTACTAGTAGAAGCACCACTGCGAGTCACAATATTGACTCTTGGTTCTGGTTCTTTCTACTCAACAGCAATAAGCTGAATATTCTGGTTTATTGCTTGCTTAGGATCCTTAATCTTGGCTATCAAGATAGGACATTCTTCTATAGTATGATCATAGGACTTGCAATTCTTACATGTTGTAGTAGGGTTCTGACAATATCTAGCATAGTGTCCTATAGCTCCATAGTTTTAACAAACAATCGGTCCACGGCCGCGGCCAAATCCTCCACCACAGCCTCTTCCTCTGAATCCTCCACCACGGCCATCATGAGCCGGTTCATGCTGCGGTCCTACTACTGGTCCTGATGTCTCTAACTGGACTTTGTAGAAGTCATGTTTTCTCTCTATCATGAGATCATAAGCTCTGCAATTATTTTCATCATGTCCTACTAACTTACATAAGTTACAGTATAAGTTCTTAGGAGTTTGTGCATACTTCTGAAGTAAAGGGAATTCCTGTGGTCTATGTTCTCTTGTTCTAAAGATTTCACACCATGGCCCTTGAGTCAGTACTAAGGGGTTAGGATCCCCACTTGCTAGATACTCAACAAATACCAGATAGTTATATTTAGTATGGCCATGTCCTTTACACTTTGTACACCATAGTTCTTGTTCAACCTCTTTTCCTTTCTTAATCTCATGTAACTGTAAAGTAAGATTGGCTAACTGATTCTGTAAATTTGACATACCTACAGTAGTCTCAGCTAGAGGTGAAGCCTCTAGTTTCATTTCCATCTCCAATTCTTTATCCTGCGTATGGAGTTTCTGTTGCATTAGTGGAAGTCTAATATGAGGGAGAAGTGCTGCAATGAACCATTCCTTATGCTGCTCTGGCACAAACTCAAAACTAACTTGGTCTATAAGAGCTTTAAATTTCTGATCGAAATCCCATACTGACTTTGTGGGTAACTTTTTGATGTCTTTAAGTTCTGTGATAAATTGTGACTCAGAATTGGGTTTCTTAAATTCCTTAATCATTGCGGTCCTAACCTCTACAAGTGTTCTAATCTGCGCTGATGTATACTTCATATACCATGTTAAAGCTCTTTCTCTAAGTGTAGTGGCCAATTGGACAAGCTTAGTATTGTCATCCTGGATCTATTTAATGGTCCATACAGCTTCACATAGGAACCAATGTTGTTCTGGGTATTCTGCCCCTGTACCCCTGAAGGTAGGTAATTTCATGTCATCCCCCATTCTGTTTCTGCATGGTGGGTTCTGGTTTGCTGTATTACTACCACTTGGCAGTGTAAATGTAGTATGTACTGTGTGTGAACTACTAGATGGAGTTCCTGTGGGATTATTCTGAGTCCCAGTTTGTTTTTGTTGGGTATAAGGGTGGTAAGGGATACCCCCTACTATTCTTTCTCTATTACTTTGACTCTATTCTCTAGTATTGTCTGAACTGTCTTCAAATAAGGAAGATCTAAAATCTACTTTATATCTTTTACTGCTATGTGTACATCCAATTTCTTCAGAATCACTCTCAAACTCTTGTGACATTACACTTACTTAACTTATTCATTTGAGAATATATCCAGTACTCCTTTTTCATATAATAACATCTTAAGGAACAAATTCAAAGAGTTCAAGTACTTGCCGCGATATCGCTTGAAGAAGTACCTCTCTGCTTTGTTGAAACTCTTTCTTTGATCAACTGCAAACTCTGTAATGAAACCTTCCAGCAAACTCGCAAGCCAGAAGTCTACTACCCATGAAATGGGATTATCTACGCTCTTCATGGTGTGAATCAGCTCCAGTGTCTAGACAATGTTCCTTTTCTTCTTGAATACATGCTTATCATTCAACTTTGACAACCAATCGTACAACCCATTTGCATAGGTTACAAAAAATATCGCATGCAGGTCTGTGAAGATATGTTTCTGTAACCAATCCTCTGTACTAAGCCTAGGACTCTTGTTTTCTTGTGCAACAAATTCTCTTTCCTTAGACTCAACCCACTGGTTAAGTTCTTCTTTAGTAGGATGCCAACATAACATCATCTCTTCAATTTGTTCAAAACTGGCGACGAAACCATTTGTTGGTTTCTTCTCCCCATTTGTAGACCTGGGTTTACTTTATTGTACCAATAAAACCCCTAGCTCACTAGCCCTTTCAGTGACAGACCATGGAACGGCCTAAAGTCTCACCTGAAGTGATCTTAAATGGGTTGGCTGAAGAATCAAGTTTCCTTAGCCAGGTTCTGCAGCATCCTGGGTTCTCCTGACTCTACTTAACTAGTTGAATCTCTCTACAAACACTGTATCTCTCTCTTCCTAGAAGACTCTGCTATGAGACTGACTCTTATCGCATCGCAGCATCTAGGACGATGCACAAACTTACTCTTCCGCACGGCTCTTAACCTACGATATATCACACCGCATCTCCTCCAACAGTGCGATATCGCTTTTCTATACTGCGATACTTCCTACAGTGATACTCAATACACTTAACAACTCTCACGGTCCAGAGGCTTCCTCTCTGGGTATAATAGCTCAGTTAACATTCATCAAGGTGTTAAGCGACTTCACTTAGCCTCTATAGTCTAACACGCTTAACATTAATCACGCTCTACTTGCTGAACGAAATATACAGAAGTCACTTAACACTGTAACTGTTACTGTCTAAATCAAGTACTGATAAACTCACATACATAATACTTAACGCATTCAACTCACATTGAACCTTCTATGTTACTGCAAATGAAGGATAGCATACATACATTCATTAACTGATAAGCAACGTTCACGTAACGAATAACAGATAGCAAATAAGCATAACACAGTCACATGAAACAGTCGCACAACACACAGATTTTACGTGGTTCACTTCCAGGGAGGAAGCTATGTCCACAGGAACTTGTGTTTATATTATATCTGGAGAGAGTACACACAGTTCCGCTGCAACCTATTATGCAGCTTGAGATATTCTGGGAAACTCCACGACTCAGCTGGGAGCCCTTCTCTCTTAGATCTCTTCTCTTTCTATTATGCTTTCTTTTTACAATATATTCTTTCTCTCTCACTCTCAATCCCTGCGGATTGTTACATTCATGCTCAAGGAGTCGGCTACTGGTTACAGTAAGATAACTACAGACTGAACAACAGAACCAGAGCTCGACTCTTTCTCAATGTCTCACTATCTAACTGTCTAACTAATTATCTAAGCATCTAACTTTCTAACCATCTAACTAGTTGATTATCTAACCCTTCATAATACAAAATACATGCTTCAATAGGTGGCCCGAAGGTCTCACCATGATACAAAACTATGGGCCTATCCCAACAGTAACCCAAAACCCTAACTATGATAGTCAGCCTATCTGTACTTTGAACTTCCGCTTACTGGTCACACTGCAGCTCTCTGCAGTCTTTCATGATGTCCAGCGCTGATCGTGGGTATGGGCGTCGTTTCCTTAGTCACTCCCCTTCTGTCCTTTGTCTTTAATACCTCAGCCCGTTGCTCCTTCTCCATTCATGAGGGTAGCTGAGCGCTCCTGTCATCGCCGCTGCCTTAAATGCAGTGGTTGAGCTCTCTTCTCAGCCGCTTCAGGTACTACTTCCTTTGACTTTCTTGTTCTGATAGCATCTTTTCCTATAGCTATGGGGCCCTGCTCCAACAGTTCTCTATATTATCAACGCTTCTTTCTTTGTGTTATATGGTTATCAAACCCTGCATTGTATTATTTCAAATGTCAAAGTTTAGTTAAAATTGGAAGTGTTAACATAATGATTTCTGAGAGTTCTACTGGTTATGACTAGTCTGTCTATTAAAGCATAGCGTAAAACATTGGAACTTGTCTTCATTATTTCAAAATTTGGTTAATATGCCCGAATTTGGGGTATATTTCTTGTCACGTATGAATCAATTAGTGATTTTATGGTTCACGTGATGCCTTTCACTTGGATCCCTATTCCTTCCATCTTCACAACGACATTCATCCCAAACCAAGACTAGATTTGTAGTGATGAGAAAATGGCTCCTCTTAGTTGATTCAAGATCTCAGGGCCTGAACTGCTGGAAGCTAATGAGGAAGTTTCTGCATTATTTGAAAATATAGGATGGGGTTCGTTCTTTAGATGTTTTAGTGGTCATAATACTGAATTCACCAGACAAGTCGCTCTAATCTTGAAGGAGAATGTAGCTCAAATTGGGGGTTTCAGTTTATAATTGATGAAGACAAAATTGCATAAGCAACAAAGCTTCCCCAGACTAGAGAGCATTGGTTTAAAGGAGGAAGGGTTGATAAAAAAAAGGTGCAAGTTATTGCTTTTACCCTTACCTGCTAATGCAAAGTTAAAATTTTGGGTTTCTGTTAAATTCCTAAAACCAAAATGGAAAGCGTCTTATGAAGTTTTAGTCAGGTATGTTTCCTGTGACGACCGCCTCTCTCATATCCATTATTATCATTTGAGATTATTATTAGCTTTGAAGGGTTGTAAACTTAATCTCCCTTTCTACTTGCTTCAAAGCTTGAAGAAAATGGCATACTCTGTGCAAAATACTGTGTGCAAAATGTCACACTCTGTCAAACAGATGAATATGGGTCCATATTAGTTCCAGCATCTAATGGATAAATTTTATTTGGAACATCATTACGAATATGGGTATCTAAAGGCAGAATTGCTTCCTGTAACTTACTAACCCCTTGCTCAGCTTTATGAACATCATCGACTTCATATTTTAATGAATCCCTATGCTTTCTGCGAGTTTTAGGAGGAGGATTAGGCCAATACTGTGTCGACCCTAGCTTGTTTTCAGCGAATAATTCATCCCAGGATCTACCAATAAGGGATAACTAGTGCTGAACCAGAATCTTAATCAAACCATGGTGGAACTAATATGGACCCATATTCATCTGTCAAACATTACGGCACATCTACAAAGGTGGATAGTAAATCAATGAATGTTAAAAAATCTAATCCTGTTACTCATGAATTCCTTTCTGATCGGTGCACTCTTAAAAAACCTTGTGATGAATCTACACGAAAACTTGAACAGTTAACAGAAGTCTATTGTGATAGAAAATATTCTAAGCCAAAGGGTTCTGTGTCTGTTGGTACACGATGATTTACTCGAAGTATGACTACAAATTCCATTCCAGTTACTACTTAGTAGCATAAGGAGTCTCCTCTGGTAAAAATTGATAGTGAAGATGATGAATTGTCCCCAGTTCATGGGATTTCTCTTGGCAATGATGAACAACATGTTGAAATGGGTCATCTTGTTGTGTCATCAATAAATGAATTCGCTGATCAGTCTTATCCCTATAAGTATAAACATAAAATTTTGTTTTGCTAGTGATTCTTCACCGGCTAGAAACAATGAAGAAAATTGATTAACTCTTAAACAGATATTAAAGGACAAAATTACCAAGTTGAAAACAAAGTTAAGGGAACTATATTCAAATGAATCGGATATGAAATATGAAATTAAATCTCTTAAAAATGAATTATTGTCATGGATTAGTAAATGGAAAGAAATGAAAATGAAAAAGGACAGATACGAAGCCACTAAGAAATCCATGACAATAATGAATCAGCAGTTGCTTGAGCAAACAAAGCATCAAAAGCTCAAAATTCTGGTACTCAAAGCTAAATTGTTAGAAGCTCATCGGGCTACCAAATTCCAAGTCTCTTCTTGAAAATTATGTTAGTTGCTACAATGTTGGGAAAATAACAAAATCAGGTAATTAACATGCCCACAGAATCATAGATTCTGCGAGCATTGCTCATCATTAAATTAGATTTTATTATTAATTATGTTTTGTATCTATTACATTAATTATAAAACTTATCCATTGTTTCGATTCTTGCAGGTGTCATTGTTGGAAAGCCTTTTGATCTTGATGCTATTCGACTTCATTAATATTTTGCAATGGAGGCTGAGGCTATTACAAATTCAACTGACATGGATGCTTTCAACATGGACAAGTTGTGTTTCATAGTTATGGAAGTTGTAATCAAGTTTTCCAGCTGCCTTTCTTTGAGGAATGCAACAGAACGATGATGAAGACTCTGTATTTATTATGTAATAACTGTTAGAAACAAATCGATATTTTTAGAATAGTTGTTACACAAAAGTTGGAAGGAGTTACTAGTCTTATTATATAAGCTAGGAAGATCGTTGTAGATAGGTTCGATGGGAGTACGAGAGAAAATACTTGTGAAACATATAATACATTTCTGGTTTTGATTACTCTACTGAAGTTTTCCTTGTGGATAATTACCACTGGGACATCAAAGACTGGTACCAAACTTTGTTTTTCAGTTCTTTTTTATTATATATATATATATATATATTTCAAAAACAATTTTCCGACATTAAATTTGTGTGCAATTGAACTTAGTTTTCATTGCATCAACATAGTTTCAATTACTCTTATCACTCAATATTGATATATGTTATTGATACTGTCAATGTCATGATTATTCAAATGTTGTTGATGATTGTGATCGAATAGTATTATATTTTTATAGCTTATTTTGATTACATCTATATTTTGATAGTTGTTTTGAATGATAAGTTCTTATATCTTTTATATACATATTTTAATGTTGAATTTCGATTATGTGTTGACAAATACATCTACAGAGTGAATAGAATAATTTCTTATTTTATTCTCTATGTTTTGTAAATTTTATTAAACATAGTGTTATTAGTGATAAAAATTCTGATAGTTTCTTTATCTAGAATTGTATGATTTATTTCACTTTGTTATTTATAATTGTTAATTGATGGTTTATATAGTAATCTAAAAGTTTGCTCTCAGCTGAGATAGGGTAGCTAGTTAATTTTAAATCATATTTTAGCTTAGTTTATTTTAATAGCTGTTAAATAGAATTAGAGTAGTTTGTTAAAATTCAAAATAGTTTTTAGTCAAAAAATTTAAAACAAAACCCCAAAACAGGAGACTTTCCTTAAGAAAGCACTTTAGGATGACTTAAACATAGAAAACTAACTTTAGGATTTATTTTAAGATGTAATTTAATTCAAGATAAATTTTTACTAAATTTTTTTTTACGTTCTCCTTAAGAGGATAAATTCAGTTGGTAGCAGGACCATAACTTGTGAGGTTTTTCCATTCCAAACACACTGGGAGCTGCTCTAAGCGACTTGTGTGGGATCAATCTCCTTAAGTTGTCCTAGTTCAGAAAATCCGGCCAACAAATGGCGCTAAGAGGGCATGTTAATGATTAATGGCTGATAGAATCAATGATAAATATTCAACTAGCCAACAACCTCCATTACAATCTGAAATTAGCAGATCACCATTCATAGAAACTGTTAGGATCATTCTTGAGCGTGACCATAATACATCTTCATTTACTCCTAAACAGAGTACTCAAACTTTAGAAGAATCACGTCATATTCTTACAAGAGAATATGATCATCAACTTGGTTTAACACCAATAGGCTATGGTCTACCCAGAGAACAAAGATGTAATCCTCAATTGAATATAATTACTTAAGATTCAGCAGAAGCTGATATAACTCCAGGTTATCAAGTCATAAGTCTTCATAGAGAAACTGCTAGAACAAATACTGCTAGAAGATTGACTTCTGTAGGTGGTTTTGATCAACCACCTTCTCCTCCGGAATCACCACCAGATGGTCCAAGGTCATCTAATCAAGGGAGTTCTTCAGATTCTGAAGGAAGTCCTATGGCCAGAAACATACCTGTAGGAGGAGGAGGAGGGGGTAACCCTCCACCTAATCCTCCACCTAACCCACAACTTCCTTGGTTAAGAACAACTATTGTAGCTGTACCTGGTGTACAACATCCTTTGCCGAAACATTCAGACAAACTTATTCCAAAGTTTAATCTAGATAATAAAGAACCTGCAGAGGTGCATGTAGATAAATTCATGTTAGTTGTTCAAATCATGAACGTTCAGCATGAAGACATAGTCTGTCGTTTGTTCCCTTTAACTTTTGAAGGGAAAGCATCTACTTGGTACTTTTCATTAGTCCAAGGGTCAATCACAAATTGGGCTGAATTCAACAAGGATTTTCTAGATAAATTTGGGAGGATAAAACACCTACTCTTTTAGCTCTTGAATTATCTCAAATTAAAATGGAATCCAAAGAAAGAATTAAAGATTTTAATCAAAGATTTCTTACCTTAAAAAATAAAATTATTGTTTCTTCACAACCACCAGAGGATATAATCATAGAAAATTATACTTCAGCATTACCAAAGTATCCTAGGATGTTTGTTAAGAGAGCAGGTAAAACAACACTTGTTGAAACTTTTGAGGAAGCTATTAAAGTTGAGAAGGATTCCATGTCTTATGAACCAGATAGAAGTGGAAAAGTTGATACTTTTCCTTGTAATAAATTGAAAGACCTAATTAGGAAAAGGATAAGGCATTTGATGTAGAACAATTAAAGAATGCTATTCGGGCATTAACTAATGAAGTCGTAGGATTAAAGAAAACCAATTCTGAAAATTCATCTTCTAGAGGGTATTTCATAACTAAGTTTAGACAGAATCCTAACACTAATAATAAAACAAGTTCACCTTCTGATATAGCAGTAAATGAAGAAATTTTCAACACTATTTGAGCAGTCTTATATTTATTCGAAACTCCCTCAAATCAAGAAACTGCAAATAATGAAGAGGAAGAGGAATATGAAAATGAAGAAGAATTAGAAGAAAATCAACAAGTAAATGGTCATTTTTGGGACAGTCTAGTAAAAGATTATGAAGGTAGAAGTCCTCCTTTAGGACAACATGCCTATAATACTCGTAGTACAACATTCGTAAATACTCCTAGAGCATCATCAAGTTCTACCCTGAGTAACGATAATAATAATTCACAACCTAATAAATAGTCTCAATCTGTCAAACAAACTCAACCTGTGAGGCTTCTCAGCCTATTAAAAGTGCTCCAAAGTTAGATTTACAATATGACATAATTGAAGATTTAAAAAAGACACATGCAAATATTAGTATGTATGATCTTCTTCAAATTTATCCAATGCCTAATACTCCCATTATAAATCCTTCCATGAGTTCAATAATTCCTAATGCTAAGCAAAATATAGCTGCTAATAATTCTAATAGTGATTTAACACCAACTGATAAAGGAAACTCAACAGTTGATAAGGCTTCACTAAGAGGAAAAAATTCAAAATCAGCAACCCCTCCATTCCTTCTTACCTTTGAAATTTTTAATAGGAACATTCATAATTGCATCGTTGATTTTGGAGCATCTTCCAATGTAATGTCTTTGTTTGTGTGCAAAAGGTTCAATGGAAAATATGTTCCATCAAATTCATAGATTACTCAACTAGATAGAACAAATGTGAGGGTTGTAGGTGAGATGAAAGATGTTCTAATTAGGATTTCTTGTAACCCTTCAGTTTTTCAAATTATAGATATTGTGGTTGCAGACATTCTTGATGCATATGGGTTGTTTTTTAGTAGGGATTGGTCTCAGCAATTGAATGGATTCTTTGCTAGAGATTGGTCAACCTTATGGTTGCCTAAAAATGGAAAATCAAATCAAATTAAGATAAACAGAGAAAGATATCTGAAATACACAGTGACAGAATTGCATGATCCCAGTGAGCTGGTTTTATTTACAGATTCTATAATGGGGAATTATATGTATGAACTTGGGTTTGAAAATTTTAAAACTGAAAAATTCTACTTTCTATGACAATAAACAACAATCAGAAATTCTTAATGTTACAACTATTTCTCGTGGTTCTTCATTCAAGGAAATTGTAAATAATGTAGATAGTCATAATTATGTAAACATTATTGAAAGTAAAGTAGTTGAAAATAGTTCTACTTGGACTTTATATTTTTATGGGTCAAAATCTAAAGAAGGAGCAGGAGCTAGTTGCTTGTTAATTGATCCAAAAGGAAATAAAACATGTATAGCATGTAGGATTGAATTTAATTATACAAATAATACTGTAGAATATGAAGCACTAATTCAGGTCTAAAGAAAGCAAATGATTTGGATATTAAAGTGCTAGTTGCATATGGTGATTCTGAAATCATCTTCAGGAAAGTCCGTAATTCTATTCATTGCATTTCTGAACATTTTTAGAATTATCAACGAGAGGTATGGAATATCATTTCGCATTTTGATGCATTTAATATAATTTCAGTTCCAAGATTCCAGAATCAAGAAGCAGATTTATTAGCAAATGTAGCATCAAAATTAATTCCATCTAAGAATTTCACTCCTAATTTCCTTTTAGTTGGATTAATTTTTAGTCCTTCTATACCAGATAATATCTTTAACTGTCATGTTTTTGATAATGATTTGCAGGTGCTGAATTTCTTAACAAATGATGATACTTTCAAAGATTCAACCATTGATGAAGTTACACATGACAAAAATTTACAGGATTTTTCGGTAATAAATGATTTTTGTTCAATTGAAAAAGCATCTGAGAAGGTAAAATCGATTCCTAACTCAGTTTTGAGATTAGAAAAGTTTTTTGATCTTCAAGATAAATTTAAGCCTGTTCCTAATTGTAAAACCAATAGTTCACAAAAGAAATATGAAACTACAAATTTAGGAACAAAACTTAATCCTCAAACTGTAAATTTAAGAACAGACTGCACTCCTATGGAAAAATCAGCACTCATAAAATTATTTAAAGAATTCAAGGATGTCTTTGCATGGAAATACGATGATTTAAAAACTTTCAATCCACAAGTCATGCAACACATTATTCCAATAAAACAAGAATAAAAACCTTTCCAATAGAAACTTAGAAAGTATCATCCATCACTAGAACCTACAATTAAGAAGGAATGGAATAAACTTCTAGGTGCTAGAATTATTTTTCCTATTCAACATACTCAGTGGGTAGCTAATTTGGTTCGAGTTAGGAAGAAAAACGGTGATATTCGATTATGTGTTGATTTTCGAAATCTTAATAAATCCTCTGAAAAAGATAATTACCTAGTTCCTCTTATGGAACAAATCCTTCAGAAAGTTTTTGGGTCTGAGATACTATCACTTCTTGATGGTTTCTCAGGATATAACCAAATATTGGTTTCCCCAGATGATCAACTGAAAATAGCTTTTAGAACTCCATGGGGAACATACGCTTACAGAAAGATGCCCTTTGGGTTATTCAATGTTGGGGCAACTTTTTAAAGAGAAATGGATATTACTTTTAGAGGGTTAATTAATCATTCAGTAGTTGTCTATCTAGATGACGTCACTTTAGTTTCTAAATGTCGACATGATCACATTAATCATCTTGAAAAAGTATTTGAATGTTGTAGGAAATTTGGAGTTTCTTTAAATCCAAAGCAAACAATATTTGATGTTTCAGAAGGTATTTTATTAGGCTGTGTGGTTTCAAAACATGGGATCATGATTGATCCTGAACGAACCCAAGCTATCTAAAAAATAACTTACCCTTCTAGCAAAAAAGCAATGCAATCGTTTCTCGGTAAAATCAACTTTGTTAGAAGATTTATCCCCAGTTTTTCAGAAATCATCCGTCCTTTACAAAAAATGATTAATAAGGATGTTATCTTTAATTGGGGGCAAACTAAAAAAGAATCTTTTCAGAGAATTTTAGAAGCCATTTCGGAAGCCCTGCTATAGCTGATTTTACCACTCTAGGTGAATCACACTTTGTATGGCCTTCCCCTGTCCCGCTGTAGATTCCTTAGACCTCGTGGACCATTTTTGTCCTTTGATGTTTCCTTGATCATCCCTAAAAACATGTGAAAAATGATACACGTGACTTTTAAACCTATAATCGTGTATATACGTGGGTTTGACCACTAAAACCGTGTACATCGGGATGTGTACAAAATCCAAATCCTTTTGGAGTTTTCCTTGACATGGATCCAACTCACTTGACTCTTAGCCTTCCCTATGCCTTGAGATCGCTCGAATTCGACCTTTCATTACCCCTTTGAAAAGCTATATAAGGAACTATATGGTAC
Source organism: Pseudotsuga menziesii (assembly GCA_001517045.1). Taxonomy (NCBI): domain Eukaryota; kingdom Viridiplantae; phylum Streptophyta; class Pinopsida; order Pinales; family Pinaceae; genus Pseudotsuga; species Pseudotsuga menziesii. Next base: position 531,932 of record LPNX010433768.1, read on the forward strand.
ATTGAAGGCATATGAGAGAATTGAGAGCAAAGAAACTATAGTCCATTGTTGATGGAACTTATGCTTGAGTCTGCATCCCTTTGTCCTTTGGAGAACTTGTGTGTTCTTCCCAAGCTTGCCTTTTGCTTGTGAGTTTGCTATTGAGAGATGGAGGATTGAGGTGGTGGAGGCCCAAGTGGGGGATTTAGTTTCTCCGATTCGTAGACGTGCCATCAGAGGTTGTATCTATTGTAATCTCTTATTTATATTAATAGAAATATCTTTTCCTGTCCAATAATGTGTGTTTGAATGAATATTTTATCCATGGGATTATTTCAAATTCTTATTCATTGTTGATTATATATGCTAGAATAGATCTAACACCATGATATATAGTATTCTTGTATTGTTTAGTTATTGTTGAGGAAGTAATTTATCAATTCAAACTGAAGTTGGAAAGCTCAACGGGGATCGACTTCAACCGTCCGAAATAAGGTACGAGGTCTGATCCTTTAGTGTTGGACATTTAATTTCTATTGCATATTGGAAAAGATTGATTTATGGAGTCAAGCTGTCTATTGTTGTACCCCAAGCCATAGGAATTTCTCTCCATAACAGAATTGGTGACTCTACTGGGGAGTTCCTAGTAGTTTTCCTTTGGGGGTTGTTCTATTGGCATTCAATGAATTTGAATTGCTCTTTCTCTCTTGTTTTTGTGTCGGGTCTGGGGGCATGTAGTCCTGGTAGTGTCTGATTGGTGTGAATTTTGTCTTAGCTTGTCTGTTTGGCTTGATTTTATGCACCTTTCTTCCTGTATGTGAGTTTTTAACTCACAATCGCATATACACGCAGGTTTCTCTGCGATTTCTGCGTATACACGCGAGTTTATTGGGAACAGTCGCGTATGCCCTTAGTTTGCTTTTTTGTGAAAGTTAAATGGTTTCTGTGTGAAGTTTGATGATTGTTGAGTCTCCTTTGGCACTGCCTGAGTCTGTTTATACCTCTATTTCTGACCAGAGATGTTTTTTTTTTTTTAGGCTATTTTTTTTAAGAAGGTTCTTGTCATGGCATTTTCGATTTTTTGTTTGGGATTAGTGCATTAGAGTTCTTTTACCTTAGTGCTTTGCTTGAGTGTTTTTTGAGTGTGCTTGCAGAGTCTAGGGGTCGTAGAATCATTCTTTTGCTTTTTGTATCTCTTTTTATTTCAAAAATTCCAAAAACATTTGATTATCATCATGCATTACATTTTGCATTTTGCATTGTACTTGCACTAGATTTGCTTTGGAGTATTAGTTAGGATTTCATATAGGAAAGGTTGCATTCATCATTTGAAGAAAAATTGTGCATTTCACGTAGTAGCATACCCTATTTTCATGGACACAATGCATTTGCATTGATTGTTAGGTGTGCATTTTACTTCATGTTGTGTCATAACACCATTAGTTGCATGGCCATATCCCTAGTTTGAGTAATAAATCCAATTAAAAAAAATGCTAAATTAAAATGAATTACACTCTTTTCTTTTCTAGGGTGCACCAACAAGCTTAGGTTTTAGGGTCTTGGAATAGTTCATTGTGAGTAAATTCTCCAAGACCACTAAACAACAATATCTATGTGTCTGTCCATGTGAGTGTGTGAAATCCTTGGTATAACTAGTGTTTCTCAGGATCCTCCTCTCAAAAGGGAGTTAAGCACGAGGCAGTGTGAGTGGTTATTGATTGGGATGACCCCTAGTAATAACTGAGTAGCACCAAAGATATTTCCAGGATTGTATTCGTATTTGGGGGCTCTTTCGAGAGTTTCGGGCTTTGCTAACCTGCCCATACGGTCAATCCTGCCTGCGACTGTCCACCTGAGCATTGATTATATTGAGGTGACCTTAGTGGCCTTACCTAGGATATCAAGGGGGTACTTTGTAGGGGTTATTCTGTGGGTGTCCTGACTAGGTTGGGGTCAGACAGCACAGTCGCTTTACACGTTGAAGCTAAGGGCCACAATAATTGGTTATGTACCTCTGCTTGTTGTGTATGGGAGTCTCAAACCTCTCCTAGGAGAGACATACCTGCTTCATTCGGGAGCTCACTTATCCTGCCCTTGATTGCTTTCATTTGGCTTTAGATTTTATTAGTGATTGCTCTGTGCATGATAGCTTGCCTAGGGTTTGCGTAAATAGAGAGTCTTTTCTATTTTTTGAGTCATTGTGGATTCGGGTGCATCTCCTCGCCATTCTTGTCGTTTAGTAGGGCTTCCACCTTCTACTTCTCCTCCTCCTTTTGGAGAGAGAGCTAGAAAGTCCAGGTGGAATATTTCTCACATTGATTCACACACCATGGGAGACCATATAGAGGATATTCATGAACCACCTTCTCCCATTCGTATAGATGATGGGGAGTTTACTCCTACCTACGATCCTTCACCCCGCTTGGCTGAGTTAGGTCTTGTGATTTCTGAGATAGAAACCTTTCATGATAGACCTACTCACTCTAGGCTTGATTCCCCATTAACGCATTACCGGTATGGAATGCCGGAGGATGTCGAGAATCGTTTTGAACCCGCAAGCACTAGCTATGGTAGTTATGGTATATCTAGTTTTCCTACACATGATTTGGCATTTCATGTCGAATATAACTTCGATCCTAAAACTATACCTGGGGGAACTCTCATTTATTACCATAGGGAGAGGTTTGGTAGCACTAGTCACATAACACCTTCCATCCCAGTGGTGGAAGTTACATCACATATTCCTCCTAGGTCTAGGGTTAGTGACCCTATTAGGATACTAGACCTGAGACGAGTGAATATAGGGAATAGTATGTACATTATTACTCAAATCCCTCCATCCTCTGTCCCTACTTATTCAAATGTTCACCCTCCACCTTATTCACGTGGTCCTTCAGGCCGAAACGTTGCTATGAGTCATGTTCGTACTGCAGTTACTAGACCTGTTGTGTCTCAGCTTCATGTACCGCCCGTTGTTTCGGGAGGTCATGCTCATACTTCTAGAGGTCACATTCCTACTTCTGGAATGTATATTCCTACTTCCGGAATGTATGTTCCTATTTACAGAGTGTCTCATGGGACATCTCATGTGATGACTTATGGGCCCTATTATGGGACGTAGTATGGACAGGGTTCTTCACCGTATGGGGGCGGGTATCAACAACCTACTTACTCTCCTAATTACGGCTTCGTAGCTCCTACTAGTCAAGGTCCACCACACTATGGTGCTTCCATGCCACCCTCTATGGGTCATATGGGAGGAGGGCACTATGGCCAAGGCCATGGTGGTAATCAGACCTATCAGGGAGCGGTCCATCGAACTCATCATCCTAGGCTCCCTTTCCTCGTGACGCTGAATCTTCCTGACTTGTCGAGATTAATGAACAATCCTGTAGCTCATGACTCAGCTTGGCCAGTTGTCCCTACTAAGATTCCCTCGGACATACATAAGTTCGAGGGCAAATAGGAGAGGATCCAAGTGAACACGTTACTACTTTTCACCTATGGTGCTCTTCGAATTCCTTACATCAGGATTCCATCTGTTTACGGCTATTTCAATGCACCCTTACAGGGCCTCTCACAAAATGGTATATAGAGCTACCTAGGGGAGCATTCGCTTTGTTCGACGACCTTGCGATGACTTTTCTTAACCGCTTCTAGCTACCAGTGCGTTATGACATTGGTACTGAAATATTGTCGACATTTTGGAAAGATAAAGCCACACATATCTCGGATCATATTCAAGAGTGGCATAGATGGAAGAGGTTAATTAAAGCCTTTATACCGCCAGAGTTCCTCCTTGAATGGTTCCTCAAGACGTTATTGCCATATATAGTGAAGGATATTTCTACATCTAGAGTGTAGAATGAGCAACAAGCGATTTTTAGGGCACATGAACTAGACTTGATTTATGCTCAATCTAGTTTGTTAAATGAGATTATTCCCAATGCTCCGCGTTCTAGTTTCGATCCCTAAGTCAAACCTGGACCACATGCCGATGGCATTGTGGGTTGTGCAAGTGCGAAGCCTGTGGATTTGGTTGCAAAACAAGTTAGTCAATTGTCAATCAACCAATCTACTTCGGGACAAGCTACGAATTCGTCTCAACCCACCCAAACGGCGAGTGTACTTTCAGTGTAATCGTCGGACCAGAAGAGTAACCAGCAGCCCGGACATATTAGAAAAAAGGGTAAGAACAATCGTAAGGGTGGGAATAAGAATGAGAATGCTAATAGTAATGACAAGAATGGCCATAATGCTGGGGGGGCCAAGCAAGCTAAACGTAAGGTTAAGTTCCCTTGCAAGTTATGTAAGGAGGATCACCTCACTTCCTTGTGCCCTCATATTGACGAAGCCTCGAGGTTCTTGGCACAAAGCCTAGCTGTTCTAACTAACCCTTTACCTCAAAATATGAACTTGAGGTCCCATGAACAGTCTGGTGGTGATCAATATCTGTCGAAGGGTAGTGGTCGTGGTTTCATTAACATGGTACGTGCTGCGAAAGTTGTGACCTGTGCGAAAGATTATGGTTCATCACAACCCAGCCCAGGCAAAGAGCCTGATCCACCAGGGTCCCCTTTACGTATTGAGAAACCTATGGATAAACCTAAAACTGCACCTCGCATTCCTAAGGGAGTCCTTAAGTGTTCAAGGCACAATCCAAATGCCCAAGCTGCCCAGAACTATTCATTTGTCGAGGATTTGGGCCATACTCCTTGTGCGATGTCTGCGTTGGAATTGCTTCAGAGTTGTCCTTCGCAAAGGAAGGCATTGCTTTTTTCCCTTGGTGTGAATGATGATGATTCTTCCTCCGTGATTAAATTTGAAACCGCAGGACTTCAGCCTCACTTGCCTTACTATGTGTCTCTTTTGATTCATGTAGAGTGTCTTAATATGACCGTCAAGCGCACTGTGATTGACGAAGGCACTGCCGCTTCTGTGATGTCTTTATCATGTTGGAAGGGTCCGGGTTCCCCTGAGTTGTCTAAATCAGCAACCATGTTAACTGCGTTCTATGGGAGATATTTTAGACCACACGACATCCTTCCTTCCTTTAAAGTCTGTTTGGGAGGGAAGACCATTGCAATAGAGGTCGAGGTGGTTGATGCACCCCTTGACTACAATATCTTGCTGGGTAGGAATTGGATGTATAGTATGCAAGCCATTGCTTCTTCCCTGTTCCGCGTTGTATGCTTTCCACATAATGAGAAGATTGTAACGATTGATCAAACGACATTCAAGAATCCGTCTGTTACTGCATCTTCAGGAGCTTCGATCCCGATCATTGAACACTCTCAGCTGGCAACTGGGAGTGTGGGTGTAGGAATGTATCCATCCCTCATGGGAAGCTTTAGTTCTCCTGCACTGATCCTTATGATAGGATCTAATTCCAGTGAGGCTTTGACATCTATGAGATCAGTGTCTTTTCGCATGAGTCATATGGAAGATCCTTGGATCCTTCCTACACTAAGTACTCCGAGTGAGCCCATCGTGACGAACGTGCTGTTACCTGCAACTATGATAGCTTATCAAGCTAATCTCAAGTGTGTTGTAGAGCCTAGTCCTTCCTCTTCACGGACGGAGGAGGAGAACCCTTATGTGCTGCCAGCATGGGCAGTACAGTCTTCTCATGTGCACAACTTCCTTGATATGGTTTTCCATTCAGATGAAGCGATTATTGAGGCTATGTCGAGAGTTGAGCCACCATGGGAAGAACTCCATCATATATCGTACTTTCTTCTTGAGCTTGACCGCTTTGGAGTGTGAGGATTTTAGGGCAGTTCTTAGTGAGAGAGTTGGTAGTCCTATGGTTCCATTAATCTATCCTGGTCAGATGGATGATGGAAACATGGCTAACATATCTTCAATGATTCCTATCAACATCTCTCGTGATCTTTCCAGAATAGAGAATGTCTATATTGGGGCGGAATGTTCCCATGCTAAGATTCTAGAATACACCGAGCTACTTAAATAATTCCATGATATTTTTGCTTGGTCTTACAACGAAATGCCAGGTATTGACCCTCGTATTATCGAGCACGAGATTAATACTTACCCCAACGCTAAGCCTGTTCGACAATGCTTGTGGGCGGTGAATCCCAGGAAAGCAGCCGCAATTAAGGAAGAGATAGAGAGGCTGTTGAAAGCTGGTTTCATTTATCCCATTCCCTTGATGGAATGGGTTTCAAACCCCATTCCGACAGATAAGAAGTAGGGAGAAATCCACACATGTACTGATTTCCGTGATTTGAATCGTGCCTGTCCTAAGGACAATTTCCCCACACCATTTATTGATAAGATTTTGGATGAGTGTGCGGGTAGCGAGGTTTTTTCCTTTATGGATGGATTTTTTGGATATAATAAGATACAGATTAAACCTAAGGACCAACATAAGACTGCATTTATTTTTCCTTGGGGAACTTTTGCATATCGAAAAATGCCTTTCGGCCTTAAAAACGTCGGAGCTACATTTCAGCGGGTGATGACCTTGATCTTCCATAATCTCAAGTCAATTATCAAAGTATTTTTGGATGACCTTGCTGCTCATTCTCATATGAGAATGTGTCATCCCTATCACTTGAGATTGGTATTCGAAAGATGGCGGCATTATTTGGTTAGATTAAATCCTCATAAGTGCATATTTTGTGTGAAGTCAGGTTGTTTGTTAGGATTCCTCATTTCTAAAGAGGGTATAAGAGTCTACCCTTTGAAGGTTGAGGCAATACTTCAATTGTCTCCCCCGAAGAATATTCGTCATCTTCAATGTTTGTAAGGCATGGCAAACTTCTTACAAAGATTTGTTGTCAACTTTGCCAATTTGACTAGAGGCTTCATGCGTCTATTGAAGAAGGACACCCCCTTTTGTTGGGATGAGTGAGCCCAGGAGTCCTTTGATGCACTCAAGTGAGCCCTAGCATCGGCCTCGGTGATTAGTCCCCTGGACTATAGCCATGATTTTCTATTATATGTGGCCGCATCCATGGAGACGAATGGTATGGTTTTGGTTCAAGAGGATGAGGAGCTCTAAGAGCATGTCATATATTATTTGATCCAGAACCTTATTGACGCAGAGATTCATTATTCTCATGTCGAGAAGCTTGCTTTAGCTACCATACATGCAGTTCAGTGGTTGAGACATTATATTCTCCTTTGCCAGACCTTGGTTGTAGCCCATGTCAATCCGTTTCAATTCGTCCTCACTAGAAGGATGATTGGGGGAAAATATAATAAATGGATTTTCATTCTGCAAGAATTTGATCTCGAGTTTGTTTTGGGAAAATCGAAGAAGTCTTTAATTTTTCCAGAGCTTATATCGGATTTCTTGAGCGAGGCTGAGGAGTTGGTTTGTGAAGATACGTTTGTTGATGAACACATCTTCTTAATATCAACTTTAGACCCATGGTATGGGGATATCATAATATATTTACAAACATTGAAGACCCCTACTCACCTCTCGCGAGATGAACGATGACAATTATGTCACGTCTCTAAGAACTACCTCATAGTGGATAACACTTTGTACCGCTGCAGGGTAGATTCCATTTTACGATGTTTTTTAACTCATGAAGAGGATAAGGTAGTGCTAGATGATTGCCATGGAGGGGCCTGTGGTGGTCATTTATCTGGGCTTTCTAGAGCTGAAAAGATCTTAAGAGCGGGTTATTTCTGGTCATTGATCTTTAAGGATTGTGTTGATGTGGTCAAGAGGTGCCACCCTTACCAAGTGTTCACACGTAATATGCGCTCGAAACCTACCCCCTTACATCCCATTATCACTGTCGATCCCTTCACTAAGTGGGGGCTTGATTTTATGGATTGGAACCCAGCTTTGGCTAGGGGGAACCATCACATTATAGTGGCTATTGATTACTTCAAAAAATGGGCTGAGGCTATGCCTACAGTAAAATCCGACAGTGAGACCCACTTTGTATTCAACCAAATTATTACTTGGTTTGGGATTCCGAAAGAGCTTCTCACTAACCATGGCTTGCACTTTCAGAACCATATGATGGAAGAGTTGGCATCAAAGTTAGGGTACAAGAAAGAGCATTCCTCCTCTTACTACCCTCAAGCGAATGGACAGGTGGAAGCAGTGAATAAATCACTCAAATCCATTCTCCAACGAACCATCGCACAAAGCAAGAATAATTGGCACATCATGTTATATCATGCTTTGTGGGCATATCGAACTGTTGTTAAGACTTGTACATGGGCTCCATATCAACTTGTACATGGATTGGAGTCAATATTACTGGTTGAATGTGAGATTCCTTCTTTGAAGCTAGCTGTATAACTCTTACCAGACACTTCACTATTGGAGGAGTGTTTGGTCCACCTTGAGCAACTTGATGAGCAGCATTGGGATGCCTTGGTAGCTCTAGAAGTCAATAAACGTCGTTTAAAGGTCTAGTACGATAAGTCTGTCCGTCCAAGGAGGTTTAGTGAGGGAGACTTGGTCCTTTTGTGGGATCAACCGAAAGAACCCTTGGGGGCAGGGAAATTTAATCCTATGTGGTGGGGTCCCTACGTGGTCAAACGTGTATTAGAGAAGGGTGCTTATGAGTTAGTGGATTACGAAGGAACGGCCTTGGTGGAGCCTAGAAATGGGCTCTATCTCAAGAAGTACTATGCATGATTTTCAGCCAAGGCTGCTTATTGTATATTAGTGTACAGTTTTGCATAGTTAGGTATTTTTCTTATCATGATCAGGTTTGTGATTAGTTTCCATTTCTTTTGGCAAATGTCAATGGAATCTTCCATCTACATAGGATTCTCGGATGGTGCAAGCCGTCACACTCAACACTCAGCCTCTGTTGCTTGGGTGATTTATACTCCTATGGGTCAAGTACTATCTTCAGGAGGTGTATGTCTTTGGCCATATTCCAACAATGTTGCTGAATATAGTGCCGTTATTGAGCTTCTATGGGATGCCATTTCACATGGCGTTCTCTCTCTTGAGGTACGTCTTGATTTGAAGTTAGTAGTGTCACAGTTGAATGGTTTGTACCATGTTAGATAGAGATCCAACGTTATTAAGAAGATTATTAGATGTGAGATTATTAGAATGGAAATTTGATAATATAACATATATACACATTCCAAGAATTAATAATCAAGTTGCTGACTCATATGCTAACTACGTGTTAGATTGGCACTTGTTTCATTTACAATAAATTCATCACAAACACAATTTTTTACACATGTAAATAAATAAACCGATCACCATAAAACTTTTTATAAACATCCAAAAATGTGATAGTACATAGTTTCATGATACAAAATTGGGGCTCTCGAGCCACCAACATATAATACACAGTAATACGAAATGTATAGACTCCCAGGTATCTAATCTTGTGGAGAAGGAGGAGGGTTGTGATCATGGAAGGTCACTACGGATCTAGCTAGCCATCGGAATAATCACACCCATGCACATGGTACACCCACAACCTGGCGCTGCATAGCCTTAAGAAAGTCCTCAACTTACGCCATGGGAACCCTGGGTGTCAGTCTCACAAAATTGGTATGAATTCTCTGGAGCATCCACTCCGCATCCACACCCAAGATATCATCTCCTCTTCCCCTCCATCTATGACGAGGGAAGCCTTCTGGCCACCATGGTCCCACATCTGCACACGAATGGTATATGTCACTATGTATTGTCACACAAAAATATGTCTTTTAATTCTATATAATCAGAAAACACAAAAAAATTTAAATAACTCAATAAATTTTAAAAAGAGAGGGTTGAGATTTGTTACCTATATCACCATATGCTGATCCTAATGGTAGCGGCATGTCCAGGTCCCCCCAAAAATCTATCCCTGCATAGGGGTAGTCATCGATGGCAATTATCTATTGTCACCACCATGGAAAGAAGTCAACTGGATAGGGGTTGGCCACCCTACCACTCCCCAGTTTGCGCATCACATCTACCCAACATCGTTGGGCCGGATCTCGAACCCCGTGAAGAGGAGCATCCACTCTGGGGCTCAATCCTAGAACACACTCGAAGAAAAACGTGCTCAGTATACTACTGAACCCGAAGTTCCATGCTCTGCCTGCCTTACACTCACTGAGATGATGTTTCATGTTGCTCAGTAGTGTAGTGCTCCAGTCATAAATCGTGGGTCTCATGCACTCCACTGCATAGAACATCAGAGGCCGCAAGGCCTGGCGGAGTGATTCCAAGCCTGTTATCCTACCCAATGTCAATAGTATGGCCTTTAGGCATAGCACCTATATAGCGTTGGTAGGGACCTGACTCCCCACCTTCTCTATGTTTGGATAGCAGTACACCGCAACGTACTCATCGATAGTCAGGCCACCTCCTGTCCCACCACGAGAACGAAGTTTCACTACTTCCCCTCGTCTAGAAAGCCCTGTAATGAAGTATATGTCCTCCACCTCTATAATGAGGGACATCCCATCTATCTGGAAGGACTTTGAGTCTAGATCCCAGTAATCCACTAGCATCTGTAATAGTCTTGGTTTGGCGCTCAAACCACCAAGACACCAAAACCTGTAGAGTCCACATGCACATAGAGCTTGTTGAGCCATTAGATTGGCCCTTACTGCTTCCTCTACTTCACCATGTTCACGCTCTCTCCACTCTAGGACCATCCTGTACAAGAAATTGACAATTTTCACATTAGATTATTGAAAAAACCTTATGCGCGACCTCATATGCGACTGTTTTCAAAACAGTCGTGTATGTACGTGGGTTTGGGGGCATTTTCCGCATATATCCAGCCCTATACACGGAAAAACCCTCAATTTTCTTACGAGCTACAATGCCCATTTTAGTTTGGCCTAGAAGGCTTAATTGACCATGGAATTTGATAAAAATTGCATCAAAATGAAAGAGAAGAGCATGGATTAATAACTGGAAGAAACGGTAGTGGATTCCGCCGACTGGATCTCCTGGAATTCGTTGTGGAAAATATGAGCTCAAATGGGTAAAAGTTTCAAATGTTTTTTAATATTTTGAATTGTTTACTATTTATAGAAAATTTTCAAATATTTGAAAATTTTTATCCCCTTTTCTATAGTTTCGACATTTTCTAACCATTTTGGACCGTTTTTGACATAATTCATGATGTAGAGGACCTTTTTCAATGCCGTTTCAGTCGTTGGATTGACCCGTTCATGCCAATCTCAAGTATCATGTCTAAACTAGCATATAGGTTAGGTTTCATCACCATTTGCATTTTGCATGACTTTATGACCATCTCATCATGACCTTAGGTACGAACCCACTCTATTATGATGATTAGAGGTGTGAGAGTGTTCAACAATGGTATATTTTGTTATCCTTCCATGGTGTATATACTGCGAACATCACATTGTTTGCAGTATCATTTGGATTCTTGAAATAACAAGGGCCACCATAATCCTGCATGCAACACCTTATGCATAGCTCCCTTTCTTTCTTTATTCCCTCCTGCAATGTCCTCATGAGCTTCATGTAGTATTAGCATCCACTCAGGCTCCAATACACACCTATGCAATATGTCATGGCCCTCAATTTATAAAGTTTTCCTGCGATCAACTAATAGTTATCACTCCTTGTCACTAGATTCCTGCGCTGCACAATTGTGTAGTCTTCCAACACACTTCTTTTCACAAAAAATGTTGTTATCTCATCGAACTAGTAAAATACTACTTCAATTTGAAACAACTACACATCAGGTAGATCACCATCCAATCTCCCTCTTGCTTTGCCTAACTCATTTTGGGACAGATGGTCTATCCAAACATTATTCTTCTCAGGTTTTACTAACACCTCAAACATGAATTCTTGAGACAATATCATCCATTTGTAGATCCACCCCCAAATATGGACTTGTTGACCAAGTATTTTATTGTTGATTAGTTGGTAAAATACTTATATCAATTTTTGAGCAAGTAGTGTCTAAGCTTTTGTAGTGCATACATCGTAACCAATCCTTCCCTCTTTGTAGTCATGTAATTCCTCTATGATGTAGGCAATTTCACATTGGCGAAGGAGATAGGATGGTCAATGTTACCCTCTCCTGGATGGGATAATACTACTCCTAGCTTAACTATGATGCATCAACATGCACATGAAACATGCGCACCCAATATGGGAATATCAAAATAGGAATTGTAACCAACATTTCTTTTAATATGTCCAGCACTTGTTAGCACATTTAGGTTGATATGTACTTGCTATCCTTATTCAATAAATCCTCCAATGGTGTTGTAATACTGGCATATTTTCAAATGAAATTTTTATATTAAGTAGTATGGCCAAAGGTTGTGCACAACTCCTTTGCAAATGTTGGTCCGACAAGTTTACAATAACTGCAATTTTGGATGGGTCTACCAACATCCCTTATTTGCATACAATGTTCCCTAAAAGGATTACAAATGGGGTACAAAAGATGCATTTATTTAGGTTCAATGATATCTTCATCTTCCTACATCTATTTAGCATTAACATCAACACCTACAAATGGCCTTTCAATATACTGAACACTATTCACTCATCCAAGTACACTTTTAGAAATGTGTGCCTAAACTCTTTAAATGCAACAAACATTATCCTGGATAATACTGCTCGGTTCTTTAACCCAAATGTCATGACATTATAAGCAAAGGATCCCCATTCCACCTCAAACTTTGTTTTCTTGTGATCTCCATCTATAATGCATACTTGATGGTAACTTAAGAATCCATTAGTGAATGAATAAGCTTACCTTCCTCCCACGTTATCTAGCACCTCATCTGTGAATGGTATAAGGAAAGGGTCATGAAAACAAGATGTGATCAAGTTTCTCATATCTACATAGATTTGAATCTCACATGTATTTTTTTCCTATACCATCATTGGGATAATCCACTCCTATTCATCCATTGGAAAGATGATCCTTGTGTCCAAAATGCGGTCGATCTCCTTAAACACTTTCTCCTTGTATTAGGGGTTCAACATGTATGATCTCTTCTTGATTGTATTAGCTCCTTCTTTGAGTTGGATTTTCATTTCACATAGGGAACTTGCTATCCCTTTCATTTCTTAGAAGCTTCCCAAGAACAGGTCCTCATACTCCTTCAATATGTCAACCACCTGGGTGGCCGTCTCTTGGTACCAATAGTCACCTATGATTACAATATTTGGTTCGACCTTTGTTCCTATGTTATAATTTTTTTATTCAATGGATTCAAGAACTCCAACGTAGTGCTAATGGATGGTTCATTTTTATTCTGCATTCCCCTATGGTTTCTTTGGTTTATATCAGGTGCAGTTCGTCCTCCTCATCCATATTGGTGCTTCCCACCTTCCAACATTACATAGGTTGATTCAACTATTCCATATGCTTATGGCACGTGCATATTAGCTTCTATGCAGAATATTTTTTCTTTTGATTAAAAATGATGTGGTTCATGTGATGGAGGAAGTTACTCATGTTAGGAGCTATTGTGCTAAATATAAATGTGCCCATGAACTATTTATTAACCTTCTAGTTATTAATTTTGAAGGAAGAATGAAAACAACTACTGTTTTTGTTCGTATTTTCGACATATCTCCCTATGTTTTTACTCAAATTCTAAGCAGGAGATCTCATTGAATGCATAATTTAATTCCACATCCAACAAGTACCCACATTACATACTTTTGATGGACACCGCTACCCCAAAAACAAGAAATGCCTGAAAAACATGATGATGGCATGTTTTTTTAGGTATTTCTTATTTTTGGGGTAGTGAGATCTGTCAAAAGTATGCATTGTGGGTACTCGTTGTATGTAGAATTAAATTCCATGTCCAACGAGCTCTCTCACCTGAAATTTGAGTAAAAACACAGGGAGATATGTCGAAAATACGAAGAAAAAAAGTAGTTTTCTTTTATGACAAATATGTCAATTCAACCATTATGGTTGACTCGTTTTATTGAAATTCTATTGGTTCTTGAATTCCAACTCACAAAATTTATTATTGGTGCATTTTCTTATAAGGCCCATTTTAGACCCCAAATTTCCTCTAATGATTAGACATCTTCAAATTCTTCAAGGGATGGCTAACTTCTTACAGATATTTGTCATCAATTTCCCCAATTTGACCAAGGGTTTTATGCACCTTTTGAAGAAGGTTACTCCGTTCATATAGGATGAGCAAGCCCAGTAGTCCTTTGATGCACTTAAGAAATCCTTGGAATCTACCTCTATGCTTATTCCACCATATTATACAAGTGATTTCCTATTATACATGGTCGCGTCTCAAGAGATGATTGGGATGGTTATTTTTCAAGAGAACGATGAGCTCCAGGAGCACGTTATCTATTATCTTAGATGGAATATCCTTGATGCATAACTTCGATATAGTCATGTCGAGAAGCTATCCTTAGCAAATGTTCATGCAGTACATCAGTTGAGACATTACATACTGCTTCACTAGACTACGGTCGTAGCTGATATCAATTTGTTTCAGTTTGTATAAACTAGATGAATTATAGGGTGAACTAAAAAAATGGATTGTTATTTTGCAAGAATTCAATCTCAAGTTTGTTTCGGTAAAGTCGAACAAGTTGTTAGTTTTTGCAGAGCTCGTGTTTGATCTCCATAGTTTGGATGAATACGAAGTTCATGAAGATTCCTTTGTTATTGAGCATACCTTCCTTATTTCAAACCGCATATCCTTGGTATGGTGATATCATCATTTATCTTCATACTTTGGAAGTTCCTCCTCACCTCTCGTGGGATGAATGTTGACGTTTATGACATAATGCTAAAAAATACCTTATTATCAGTGACATTATATCGTTAGGGGGCAGATTCCATCTTGCATCGGTGTTTGACCCATGATGAGGCTAAGACTGTGCTGAATGATTTCCATGATGGGGCATGTGGTGGTCATTTATATGGGCCTGATACAACTCAAAACATCCTTAGAGAGGGTTATTATTGGTTGTTAATATTCAAATATTGTGTTAATGCGGTAGAACAATGCCACCCTTGCTAGATGTTTGCACAAAATATGCGCTTGCGTCCCTCCCCATTACATCCTATAATCACTATCGATCCCTTCACCAAGTGGGGGGTGGAATTGATGGATTGCAACCTAGCTTCGGCTAGGGGGGTACCATCATATTATAGTGGTCGTGAACTATTTCATGAAATGGGAAGAGGTTATGTTTACAATTAAATATGATGGTGAGACGGTCATTCATTTCATATTCAATCAAATTATCACTCAGTTCAGGATCCCGAAAGAGCTTGTCACTGACCATGGTAGGAAATTTCAAAACAAAATGATGGACTAGTTAGCTTTAAAACTAGGGTATAAGCAAGACTACTCTTCTTCTTATTACCCTCAAGTGAATGGTCGGGTTGAAGCCGTCAATAAATCCCTTAATTTCATTCTACAAAGAACCGTTACACAAAGCAAAACTAATTGGCACATTATGCTTTACCCTACTTTATGGGCTTACCGAACTGCAGTTAAGACTTCCACTGGGTTTTCTCCATATCAACTAGTACTTGGGGTGGAGTCAATTTTACTAGTTGACTGTGAAATTCCCTTGTTCAAACTAACCATAGAGATTTTACCAGAAACTTTGAAATTGGAAAAGCGTTGGGTCCACTTAGAGCACCTTGATGAGCAGCTTTGGGATTTCGTAGTGGCTCTAGATATCAATAAGCATCGGGTTAAGGCTTAGTACGATAAGTATGTCTATCCGCATATATTTAATGAAGGTGACTTGCTCCTCTTGCATGACCAAGCTAGCGAACCGTTAGGTGAGGGTAAGTTCAACCACATGTGGCATGGGCCTTATGTGGTGAAACGAGTATTAGAGAAAGGTTCCTATGAGATAGAATATTATGAAGGGACTGCCTTGGCGAAGGCTGGAAATGGGCTCTATCTCAAAAAATACTATGCCTAACTCTCAACCAAGGCTGATATCATATATATTATTGTACAGTTTGCATAGATTTCTCTTTGGTCCCCTTGTAGTGTTATAGGTTTGTTAACATGCTTCCTATTTTTGTGGAATATGTTGACGGAGTCTTCGGTATACCTAGGATTCACGAATGGTGTCAGCCGCCATACCTAGAAATTAGCTTTGTCTACTTGGTTCATCTATGCGCCTAAGGTTCATGTGGTGTCTTTGGGAGGTGTGTGTCTTCGACCATCATCAAAAAAAATTGTTGAATATAGCACCATGATTGAACTACTACGCGATGCCATTTCCAATGGCATTCAATCTCTTGAGGTCTGCCTTGACTCACAACTAGTTATAGCACAGTTAAATGGTTTGTACTGTATCAGGGATCCTACTTTATTATGAAGGTTCTTGTGGGTAAGATTGTTAGAACGATAGTTTGACTACATAACATACATTCATATACCTAGGCTTTACAATCATGTTGTTGATTCATATGCAAACTACGTTCTTGATTGGTACTTGTCACATCAATAATGAAGCATACACATTCCATTTTCCTTTAAACACACATGTAAATACATCAAGTCGATCACGATAAGTTTTTTATTTCTGAATATAGTCCAAAATAGTGTCACAATACAAAATATCATGATACAAAATTCAGCTTTAAGCCACCAAAAAACTATATGGTTGATACAAAAATTCTAACTAGGCATCTACGCCTACGATCCAGGGTGATGATCATGATAAAAAACAACTGGATTGGCCAAACGTGGAATAGTCTAACCCGCGGACGAATTACTCCTACTATGTGTCATTACATAGCCTCGGGCAAGTCCTCGACATGCACCATGGGTACCATGTGTGTCAACTTGGAGAATTTGTCATGTATGTTTTGGAGCGTCTGCTCTACATCTATAATGATCATCGCGTCCCCTCATCCCCTCCGATAATTTTGAGGGAATCCATCTAGTCATGTCGGACCTACATCTACATACACATGATCAATGTCAGTATGTGATACCACCAAAAAATTGTTTTTTATTTCCTTATATATATATATCAAAAATACAAATAATTCAAATAATTCAAAACATTTGGGATTTTACCTATGTCACCGTATGCGACACCTGGTGGTAGTGGCATTTATGGGTATCTGTGGAAGTCTATCCCTGCATAGGGATATTCTTCCATGGCCATGATCTGTCCTCACCACCAGTGGTAGAAGTCTGGTGGGAAAGGACTAGGTGTCCGACCTCCCCCTAACTATCACATCACCTCCTCCCAACATGTTTGGTTCAGATCTCATAGACTATGTGGAGGAACCTTGAATCTTTGGATAAGGACTAATATCCTCTTGAAGAATAAAGTGCTAAGTATGTTGGTGAACCCATAGCTTTTAATCCTTCCCAGATCGCAGTCTATCATCAGTTGTTTCATAGTGCTCATCAATGATGTGCTCCAGTCATACACTGTAGGTATCATACATTCTACTAAATAGAACATCATAGGCCTGGAAGCCTGATGGAGTGATTCCAAACCTATTATCTTGGCTAGTACCAGAACGATCACCTTAAGACTTAGGCTCGGGATAGAGTTCACCGAAACCTAACTTCTAATTTTCTCTGTATCTGGAAGACAATATATGGCTATATACTCCTCGACAGTGAGCCCTCCACCCAACCTACGAGCTCACAAGTTTACTACCTTGTATAGGTGGGATATTCCAATAATGAAGTAGATATATTTTACTTCTAGTATCAGTGGCATCCCATCTATCTAAAAACCCTTTGTGTCTGGGTCCCATTAGTCAAAAAACATATCAAGAAGTCTTGGTTGGGAATTAAAACCCCCAAGATTTCAAAACTTGTACAATATGCATCTTTATAGATCTTCATGAGCGTTTATGTCTCAATGGACGTCCCTATCCACATCCTCATGCTCACGTTCCCTCCATTCCAACACCATCCTGTCAAAAAAATTCAATTTTTATGAGTTTTTTCCATTAAATTGGGTATATGTGGCCCCATATGTGAATTTTATTGGTGACAGTAGCGTATCTACATGGGAAGGCTGTGTTTTTCCGACATACATTAGGCCCTATACGCAACCTGATAGCTTGTGACTCATGTGCGTCGGGATACCCATTTATGGTTTTCTTAAACTTACAAATACACCATGCAAACTGAAAATAAATGCATGGAATAGATTAGGAATGAGATTAGGATCTACCTGGTCCTGACAGATCATGATTTCGTTACTCCTAGCTCCCAGAATCGACGTTTGAAGTTCGTAGTCCAAATGGCTCCAAATGCACTATTTGTGGTAAAAAAACAAAATGGTATGGTGAAAATGTCAAATTTTTACTAGTAATAAAATTTATTTTGAAATTTTTACCCACTTGGCCTATAGTTTGGACTTTTATTAACTCTTTTGAGTTGTTTTGGCCTAATATTGGTCTGTAGGGACTCATTTTGGGTGCACTTTCGTCGAGGTTGGACCTGTTTTTTCCCACAACAGGTATAAAATTGAACTGGCATATAGGATAGGATCACTTTTCTGCGTGCATCATGCATTGTATTAACTATAGGTACGAACCCACTTCCTGATGTTACAGAACCTTCACACTACTGCTAGAAGTGGAATTACGTAAGTGGTAGATATTTCTTACTCATGGGTTCCCTAGATAGATCATGTTTTGCCAATTGGTACCCATGCTGAGGGTCTTCCCTTAACTCTAGGAGTCTCTTGTAGTTCCTCCATGTCCTTGAGCAAGAACATCATATTATTTATTGAACTTTATGGTTGCCATATTCCACAAAGACTCATTTTTATATCAATTTGTAATTGTATTTTATGTGTCTGCTTGCCATATTGAGATTTATGTAGACTCCTTGCTTCATTTTTATAAGCCTTATAGCTTGATCTTGTCTCAATCCTAACCAAGCAGATAATTTCATATATATTTTGTAGCTTGATCACCCCATACCAAGAGGAGACATCCCCCCAAGTATCCTTATCCTTCACATGCTTCCTTGCATTGAGCATAGGTATATTCCACTGCTTGGAACTAGTTTGCTTTCCCATGACACTCGTTTCCTCCTAGTTCTGTACTATAAGCAATTTTATTCCTTTTCAGTATTTCCAATATGAAAAAGACTAAAAACATAAAAATTTAGATGAGAAATGATATTAATTTGGTTGTTTTCATGTCGTGTCGCCTTTGAACATAGCACTATATATTACATCCATTGGTTGGGTTATTAGGATGACTTTATGATTTGTACTTTTTACTAGAATTTTTCTCCACCGACTGGTTATGCTTCCAGTCCCTATGGATCCTCTATTGATTCATCTTGTGTCGCAGAGTTTTCCTAGTTTCCATGTTGAGTCTATGACTCCTATGAGTCTTCATCTGCCTTATGCTCTTGTTTGAAGTAATTTTTATCTTGAGTCATTCATTCCTCAGTTATCTTGTCTTTGCATGCCAACAACTCTCGATACAACTACTGGCTCATGCACATCCTGTTCATTCAAGTTCTTCCAAATTATCCATCATTTTTGTGTACCTCATTTTGGTTGATGGGGGATTCCTTAATGCCCTCCTTCCAGCGGATTCCATTCCATTGAATTCAACTCATTTATTCTGGAATAGGGATCTAGAGTCCATTTGAGTGACTTGAGACTTGTAGTCATCAGTGGCAAGTTCTCTCACCATCAATAGTTTTGGGAATACATGAATGTCCCCTGATCAATGGAATCTCTCAAGTGGTCGAACTCAACACATCTATTCAAACTTTTTTATTGCAGTCTGTACCTTTATTCCCATTCTCATTATCGGTGGGATATCTCGCATCTGTTAATGGTATACATCAATGACTAGTAATGAGACGATGGTCCATCATGTTCGACCTCGACACCTTTATTCGCGTGATGGGACATGTACTAGTGGCGATTTGTGTAGAAGACCTCCGAGCTTGGTGTATTTCCATATATTCTACCTCCTTGATCGTGCCACTATCTATGAGATATCGGTTCTCATGACCAGATTCCAGTGTACCATCATATGTATTCATTCAGTATGGAGATCTTGTTTCACTGTATATTGTACATGGTGATGACCACATGTGACATATGTCTATTATGCCTATTCATTTCCATTATACTATTATGTATCTGGGGACTACTAAACTTCATATTTGCAGTCATGTGTTGAAATTTCACATCTAAAAAATACCCTCTTTCTAACACTTAATAACTATCATACTTGTATTTTTCGTTGTTGTTGAGAATGAAATGTAGGTGAAAGTGTGATTGAAATCTCGACGGGGATCTTCTACAAACGTCCAGAATAAGGTACGCTTCTCATCCCTTAGTGTTAGAATTATTTATCTCTTTATCATATTGAAAGTGGATTTATTTTTGGTGTCATATTGTCTATTGTGGTCCACGCCAATCCATAGGAATTTTTCTCCATAACAGTGGGGATTAGTGTCTCTAGTAGGTCAGTTCTTTCAAAACATAAGTGGGGATTGATGTCTCCAAGAGGTCTGTGCTTACATATTGTAGATTTGGTTCTCAGATAAGATGATTTTTGTTTCATGTAGGTTAGTTTCTACAAACTTTTAAACATTAGGTTGGTGTATACATAAATTTATAAAGGTAATATTTTATGGTTTTCTCCTGAAATGGTTTCCACGTTAAATTTTGTGTATTGTTATTTGAGTTCATATGTGTTTATTGTTTCAAATATTAATGGATTCTATGTTAAATTAAAAATTAACTTATATTAATTCATCTCCCTCTTGGTATAATCATAATTTCAATATACCTACCTACTAACAACCTAATGGTCCTTATTCAAAGAAGACTACCTCATACACTTATTAACTAACTCCTCACTACACCAAATTTGGGAGGTTAGGGTAAGGCCATAACATAGTGGCGTGAATGAGTGAAATCTCATGAGGGGGTAGAATTGAATGAAGGAATTTCACATACTCTCAAAATGATTTTACTTATCCTTACAAAGACCCTTTACCATGGTCCTGTGAATGAGTGAAATCTCATGAGGTGGTAGAATTGAATGAAGGAATTTCACATACTCTCAAAATGATTTTACTTATCCTTACAAAGACCCTTTACCATGGTCCTCATTTATTTCAGAAATCCTTTACCCACCTCTTCATGCATTCATGAGTTATTTAATTCAAAGGTCACAATGAGCTTAGTTTAAGACATGTGATGGAAAAAAATGTGGGCCTAGGGTTAATGCTTGACAATGGAGGATTTCTTTCCCATTGATCCCCTTTCATCTTTCCATCTTGTTGACTCACAACTTCTTTGTTCTCCCCACATCAATCTTGACCACTATATATTAAATTCCAACATTAATTATTTTACATAACATTGAGTGCATCATGGTAATCCTACCACACAACCACACAAAGTAGATGTACAACACCTATATTCCTAGCAATTCTCTAGTTGAGACTTGGCCTTGAGCTCCAAACTAAGAGTCTATACAAAAAATATATACTAAATTTATAGTACATGGTCATTTATTTAAGTTCAAACGGTTTGACACCCATCATAATAACCACATATTCACAATTTATATAGACCTAATCCAATACTTTCTAAAATCCAAAATTAGGGTATTGCCTACATCTATATAATCTGAACACATCATATAATTTAGTTGGAATGTCAATTAGACTTGAAAACACCTTTAAGTTGATTAAAAGTACCAATATTGATAATGGGTACATGCAATAGGATATGATGGTGTATCATTGTGTTCTAGTGTAAGTATTAGGTACAAAACCCAGTGATTGGCATCTCTTTTAGCTTCCTTTTTAGCGTCCACTATCACTTTTAGTGTAATTTTCATCATTTTTTGGACAAAGTGGATGCTTTTCCAAGGGATGGCACTTTTAATGGTGTTATTTGCGTCCCTTTTTAAAATTTGGTATTATTTTGGACACTAATTAGCATCCCAATTATCATCCCGATTAGCATCCTTATTAGCGTCGCAATTAGCATCCCAGTCAGCATCCCAAATAGAATCCCTTTTTAAAAGTTGGTGCTATTTTGGACACTAATTAGCATCCCAATTAACATCCCAATCAGCATCCCAGTTAGCATCCCCATTAGAATCCCAAATAGCATTCCAATTAGCATCCCAATTAGTGTCCCTTTTTAAAAGTTGGTGTTATTTTGGATGCTAATTAGCATCCCAATTAACGTCCCAATTAGCATGCCAATTAGAATCCCAATTAGTATCCCATTTAGCATCCCAATTAGAATCCCAATTATCGTCCTTTTTTAAAAGTTGGCTCTATTTTGGACGATAATTAACATCCCAATTAGCATCCCAATTAACATCCCAATTAGCATCCCAATTAATGTCCCAATTAGCGTCCCAATTATCATCCCAATTAGCATCCCAATCAGCATCCCTATTAACATCCCAATTAGCATCTGCAAAAGCATCCCATATAACGCCAAGAATAGCCTCCCGAAAAATGTCCTGAATAGCATAGCACCATATATTAATCTAGGGTTAGTGACAGGAATTGCACCATGAATTTTGGCAGAAAAAAAACATTCAAAATACCGCCAAGTATAGAGATAGAAATTGCGCCTATTCAGGTATAGCGCCTGGAATAATGCCAGAAATTTTGAAAGGAACTGCGCTAGGAATTGCACTAGGTTTAGAGATAGGAATTGTGTTCAAAAAACATTCGACATAACGTCAAATATATCAATGTCTATGTCAATGACCATGATTCATGTGATAGTACTTTTGTATCTTGATTTATCATGGTGGAACCTAAATGATTGTAATCATAGAAATTTTGGATCTTGATTAATCCTAATGAGGGGTAAATTACCTTAATGTCACCTAAATTTCTCTAATGGCATATGATTGGCCCTAAAAACATGACAATTATGCATTACGATAATTATGATGGACTGTATGGATATTATTTGATAAGTATAAGACTATATCATCCATTCTTGTGAGGTGTTATGGCTCTTTTCTCATTATTATCACAATTATATTGATGATGACTACAACGATGACAATGATGTTGATTTATTGTATGATGATTGTTACGGAGAAAACTTCCTATGGCTTGGGGTGTACAACAACAAACAGATTAATCGTAGAAATCAATCCCTTCCCAATATGCAAGAGAAATAAAACATCTAACACTAAAGGATCTCGAAACATACCTTATTCTGGATGGTTGATGTAGATCCCCATTGAGCTTTTCCAATCCTGCTTGTGTTAGCAATTTGCTCTCTCAACAATCAACAAACAAGACAAGCATGTTATATAATGGTGTTAGACCTACTCTAGCATATATAATCAATAATGTATAAGAAATTAAAAGCATCCATGGATTCAATATTCATTTAAATGCACATCATTGGACAGGAAAAGATATTTCTATTAATATAAATCAGAGATTACAAGAATGACAACCTCTATCAGCACGTCTACGAACTGAAGAAACTGAGTCCTCCACCTGGGCCTCCACCACCTCAATCCTCCATCTCTCGATAGCAAGCTCACAACCAGAGGCAAGGTTGGGAAGAACACCAAGTGCTCCAAGGGACAAAGGGATGTAGACTCAAGTATAAGCTACGGTAATGTAATGAAAGCCAAATTTAATTATTAAGCTAGGTTAATTAATGTAAATAAACTAATAGGTGACTTGAAAGGTCACCTCTCTTCCCCAATTACGGTATAAATTATTGGGGCACCTATTATGTAATTCATCTCTACATTTATAAAATATACATTACATTACATTTTCTCTTATGTTCTCTATCCATTCTTTCATTCTTACTTATTCATTGGTATCAAAGCTTCTCAGCTCTCAACACCATCCCACCACCTTGCATCCTCCACACTCCCACCTCCATTGCATCCACCTCTATCTTTCCCGCGCTCACTCACGCTACCCTCCATCACCAGCTGCCACCTCTCTTCTCCTCCTCCATCCACGTGTGCCTACCTCCACCATCCTCTCCAATGCCAAACTCCCCATTTCCGCATGGCTCCATTCTCTCCACTCTTCCTCCCGCCGCTCCATCCTTCATCCCTCTCATCACTGTCCATCTGTGCCTCCATCTCTAGCCAAATTCCTACCTACTTCCACCCACCTACCTCTGCTCCTCTATTCTCCCATCCTCTTTCCTTCCCTCTTCCACCTCCGTGCGCTCTCAAACCACGCATCCTTCTCTCCATTGCCATCCCATTTTTGTTTCCCCACATCCAATCTGCTAACCAACCATCATTGTTCCTGCCTCCTGTCCAATCTGCTACGCCATCCACCTTCGTTCTCCATCGCTCAACGCTACCTCCACGTGACGGTTGGTTAAACCCATTTGTTAATAATAAATTTTTTAATATTAATATTATTATTTATTAATGTTATTATTAATAAAAAAACTATATTATAATAATCATTGTTCTTATAATTACTTTAAAAAAACTATATTATAATAATAATTATTATTATTATTATTATTACTTAAAAAAAAGAGGAAAAAAGGGAGAATCGTGGTGGGCTAGCATTATACAGCAAATAAAATAAGTCCATGTTTAGCACTGGGAAGATTCCAGCAATCACCAGATCAATGGCTGCTCAGTTCGATCAAATCAATGAGAAAATTAACAAGAACTACGAAGAAATCCATGTAAAAATCAAACAAACCAATGACGATTTGACATCAAAGTGGACACAATTTATGTCACGAATAGAGAATAGCTTCCTCACTCTACAAGAAGACCAAAAGAAAAATCAAGCAGTTTTAACCGTCATCTTGGACAGATTACAAATCTCGAATGACCTGAAACCAAAATCTCCAAGAACTCCAGAGTAGCCAGATCCTCTATTCAACATGTCATCCTCTAACACATATACACAAGGATGCCAAATACGGGTGAAATTTGAGTTACCCAAATACGACGAGGACGAACGACAATGCATAGCGTGGATTAACAAAGCTGAGGAATACCTAGACATCCACAACATCTATTATGACGATGATAAAATTAAATACGCCTCCATGCATCTGGAAGGAAGTGCTTACAACTAGTAAATATGGTGGAAGAATACTGCAAGAATATGTTCTTACAACTAGGTTAGCTTCAAGAACGACCTCATCAAAATATTCCAAGGCATTGAAGAAAAAGACTTCTTTGCCAAAATCACAAGGTTACAACAAAAAAATAGTGTCGATGAGTACACCTGTGAATGGGAAGCGCTGTCAACTCGAGTCCCAGAGTTAACCGATGACCAATGACTACAGACCTACATACATGGTCTAAATCAACACATCCATGATGAACTAGAGTTACACAACATCTCTACCATGGAGGAAGCACGACGTAAAGCCAAGATTATTGAAAGCAAATCTATTCATACAGATGTCGACCAAGATGACTCCAAAAAGAACCCCCTCCATTCAAGATACACAATAAATCCAAGGTATACACCGCCTCAACTTAGGAAAGGACAAGCCCAGTTTAGAGGCTCAGAGAATAAAAGAAAGAAAATGTAAGTTCTGTGGAGACAAATGGGATCCTAAGCACAGATGCTTACAAAAGAAATTATATGCTTGTGAAGTAGAGCTAGAAGTCAATGAACCAATTGAGAATGATGTAAATAGAAAATAAGACTACCACCCAGGAATTGAGGATGACTCCCCAAAAATATCACTAGCCGCTATTACTGAAATCTCCCAACCACAAACATTGAAGATTAAAGGTCATATAAAAAATAATAAAGTCACAGTTCTCATCGACTTTGGCAGCACCCATAACTTCGTTAATGTCAACCTTGCTTTAAAGTATTTAACCTATTTATTCGTCCAGTACCTAACATCATGGTTATGACAGAAAATGGCAAGAATATCGACAACGTGGGAAGATGTCACAAGGTTAAGTTACAAATGCAAGAATATAACTTAGAATCAGATTTCTTTGCGGTACCACTGGGAGGAATTGACGTAGTATTAGGAATACAATGGTTACAAACCTTGGGTACATACTCTGCAAATCACCAAGAACATTTTATTGAATTCCATTTGTTAGGGAAAACACACAAATTATATGGGTTCCAACCACCTTCGACACAACTGTTTACAACACATCAGATGGAAAATCTACGTTGGAAAGATGCACCAACATACATACTTCAATGTCAAGAAATGGAGATTCTAACAAGTGAAGGAGATATGTACAAACAACTAGAGACACAAGAGTGTTGGGCACTTGGGCAGACCCGGGTTAATGCTTTACACGTCGCACCAACAAAAGACCCACTTTGTTGGCCCTTTCGGCAACAACCTGCGCGCAGGTTGCAGTCTCACCCGAAACAGCAATGGGGTGCCGCAGAATCAGGTTTCTGCATGCAGAGAGGGGTATTACTGTACCTTAGCCTTTCTAAATAATTACTAATCAACTTCTGATTAACTTATCATTCATTCATATATAATTCACAGCATAATAAACAAACCAAACTTGCATAATCCACTACAGGGAATTCACAGCGCAGCTTAGTAGTAACAGAGATCTTATAATATCAGATATATTCGGTTTAATGCATGGAAATAACAAAACAGGAACAGCACAACA
>LPNX010433768.1:558875-598884 GCA_001517045.1 Pseudotsuga menziesii
CCCTTCAACAAAGAGCTAATTCGAAAACATCGCAAGGTGTTTCAAGAGTTACCTAAGGCACTCCCAACAAACAGAAAAACTGAACACATAATCGAAATAGAACCAGGGATAAAACCTTCCAGTAACAACCCATACAGATGTCCACATCAGAGACGTTGTGATAGTTCACGTAGTCATTGTCGTCAATTAAGATTTGAGGACAAAGCTTCCTTAAGGGAAAGGCAATGTAATGAAAGCCAAATTTAATTATTAAGCTAGGTTAATTAATGTAAATAAACTAAGAGGTGACTTTTCAAGTCACCTCTCTTCCCCAATTACGGTATAAATTACCAGGGCACCTATTATGTAATTCATCTCTACATTTATAAAATATACATTACATTACATTTTCTCTTACTTTCTCTGTCCATTTTTCCATTCTTACTTTTTCACAATGGACTATAGTTTTCTTGCTCTTCCGAATTCTCCCTCTCCTTTCAATGTATCCAAAGGGTTCCTTATATAGTGCTTCAATGGGGTAATGGAAGGTCAAATCTGAGCGATTTCAAGGCATATGGAAGGGCAAGAGACAAGTGACTCGGATCCACATCAAGGAAAACTCCAAAAATCTTTTTCCTTTTGCACACATCCTGATGTATGTGGGTTTAAGGGTCATATCCGCGTATATATGCGAGAAAGGGTTTAAAAATCGCATATAACAAATAACAGGTGTTTTTAGGGATGATCTTGGAAACATCAAATGTTCAAAAATAGTCGATGGGGTCCAAAGAGTCTGCAAAGCGATAGGGAAGGCCATAAATGTGTGATCTACCATGTGTGGTAAAATCAGCTGTAACAGATGCCCCCTAATGTGTGAGGTCAGAGGGGTGATACGACGGCCAAAATACATTATAATTCCATCCCAGATGTGGAGTGATGAAGAATCAGGTGGAAGAACTAGCCATCCAACAATACAGTACAAATATCTTTGCATATGACTGCAAATAAATACAGCAGTCCCGGATACATTAGAGTACAATGGCCATGCATAGGCATGATAAAAAATATGACGTGTGTGGTCATCGCTACGTACAATATAGATAGATCAAAATATCCATGATGAATATATACAAAAGATCATGATATCCATGAAAGCTGAAGATATACAAATGGATCAAGATCTTATAATGGCTAAGGATATCTGACATACACTGGAATCAAGTCATGAGAGCTGAAATCTCATGAACACTGGCACGATCAAGGAGGTAGCATATATGAAATTCCACCAGTCTGGAAAGTCTTCTACACAATCTACTATGAGTACATGTCCTGCTATGTGAATAAATATGTCGAGGTCGAACATAGTAGTCCATCATCTTATTACCTGTCATTAATGTATACCGTTAATAGACATGAGATCACCCACCGATAATGAAAATTGGAATCAAGGTACTAGAGTGCAATCTAAAAATTGTGAATAAATGTGTTGAGGTCAAACACTTGAAAGAATCCATTGATCAAGGGACATTTATGTATTCCCAAAACTGTCGATGGCGAGATAACCTACCACTGATGACTGCAAGTCTCAAGGCACTCAAAATGACTCTAGACTCCTATCCCAGAATAAATGATCTGAATTCGATGGGATGAAATCTACTAGAAGGAGGGAATTAAGGCATCCCCCATCATCCAACATGAGGTACTCAGCAAAGCTATATAATTTCAAAGTACTCGATCATAATGTGCACGAACCAATACCAGTACCAGGAATGGCTGACATGCAAATTCAAGAAAACTGACGAATGGCCAACTCAGGCTTCAACTTACTTTGAACAAGAGCATAAAGGTAAATGGTGACTGAATGTAGGAAGCATAGACTCAATATACAAAACTAGGACATCTCTGTGACACAAGAGGCATCAACAGAGGCTCCATAGGGACTGGAAGCTTAATTAGTCGGTGGAGATAAAATTAGAGAAATGAGTACAACTCCTAAAGTCAAACTATTAACCCAACCAATGGATGTGATATACAGTGCTCTGTTCGAAGGCGACATGACTCGACTGCTGCCAAAGATAACATCTTTTCCTATCTGGATTTTTTGTTTTTTTGTTTTTTTGGGCTTTTTCAAATATTTTGAAAATCTTGAAAAAGAATAAAAGTGATTTATAGTTACAAACTAGGAGGAGACAAGTGTCAAGGGGCAAACAAACTAGTTCCAAGCAGCGAAACATACCTATGCTCAATGTAAGGAAACATGTGTAGGATAATGACACTCAAGGGAAAGTCCCCTCCCAGAAAAAATGGGGAATCAAGCTGAAAAATATATATAAAATGGATCTGCATGGCTATACATGAGACAAGCTCGAGCTATATGGTTGATAATCAAAGTCAGGAAAGCTGGCATAAGGCTCAATAAAGCAAGAAAAACTCATGATAATGCAATTACAACTTGACATAAGGGATTCCTGGGTAAAAGGCCAGCAAAAATATCAAGAGCAGTATGAAGCTCTTGCACAAAGTCATGGTGATACTATACAAAGGACTCCCACACCCTAAAGGAAAAATGTCGACATGGGCACCAAATGCAAAATAGGAGCTAACTAGGGTACCCATGTATGGTCAAGCTCTACCATTCACATCATGTAACTTCTAAAAGAAGCAAGAAGGTTCTGTGACAAGATAGATTGGGTTCGTACCTAAGGTTAGAATGAAATGGTCATAAGGTCATGCAAAGTGCCAACGGATGTGAAGTCCTAACCTATATGCCAGTTCAAACATAATACCTATGATAGGCACGAATGGGTCGAAACCTCAGAGAGAGTGTACACAAACTGGATCCTATATGACAACCATATTAGTCCAAAATAACCCAAAATAGTCAATAAAGAATCCAAACTATAGGATATAGGGAGTAATGATCATGACAACTGCACCCAAAGGAAACAATGCAGTGAATGATGGGACATAAAAAAGGAAAGTAAGGTGTAGACCCAATGTTCACACATCCACTACCACCCCCATGAGGATGACCATCGGTGTAAAGACCAAGAGAAGGGAGTCAACATATTCCACAAATGGAGTATAGGCCAGAATGTGACCACTCCCAAATCTATGAGCAAGGTAAGGGGTTGTGATGCCCCCAAGTCTAACACCAGGGTTCATACTAGGACCAAGGATGGGTGATAGGATACCAGGCATGATGAAAATAAAAGGACCTGAACTCAAGAGAGCATAAATATACTCAAGTAACTGCGATCCCAAAGGCGAACTAGCGCACAAAGAGCACTCTCCTAAGAAAATCTACAGCCAAAATACAAGCAAACCAAGGGGAGGATATGTGAGCTCCTAAATGCAGCAGGTATGTCTTGCCTAGGAGACGCTCAAAACTCCCATACACTACAAGTGGAGGTGCATAACAAATTATAGTGGCCCTCAGCTTCAACACATCAAGCGACTGTGTTGTCCAACCCCCACCTGGCCAGGACACCTACAGATAACCTCTGCAAGTACCCCCTGTGATACCTAGGTAAGGAAACTAGAGTCACCTCAATCTAATCAATGCTCAGGCAGACAGTCGCAGGTGGGATTAACCGTATGGGTAGGGTAGCAAAGCTTGAAACTATCAAAAGAGCCCTCAAATACGAATACAATCCTGGAAATATCTCCGGTGCTCACAGAAAGTGACCAGGGGTCATCCCAATCACAATAGTGTGCACTACCTCGTGCTTAACTCCCATGTAAGCTGAGCGTCCTTAGAAACACTAATTATATCAAGGATTTCTCTCTCACCTAGACAGACACCTAATTGTTTTGTTTAGTGGTCTTGGAGAATTAACTCATAATGAACTATTCCAAGACCCTGAAACCTATTCTTGTTGGTGAACCCTATAAAAGAAAAATGTGTAGTTCAATTTAAATTATGCATTGATTTTAATGGTTGTAATTTCTGAAAGGGAAATGTCCATGCAACTAATGATATGAAGACTCAACAGTGAAATAAAAGTGCACACCTAACAAGCAATGCCAAGTGCAATCTTATAGAATGAAAAACAGGGTATGCCACTACATGAGATGAATAAATATATATTACTTTTTGAATGATAATGCAATCCTTCCTATACAAAAGCCTAAACACAACTCCCATCCAAGCAATCCAATGCAAGTACCTCCTCAAATCCATATCTAATATGCAACTAAGAGTGCAACTACTTTGTATTTTTCAATATAAAAGCATGAAAAATGCAATAAAAGTCATCTAAAACTCTCAATCTCTGCAGCAAGTATAAAACACAAACCCAGCAAGACACCGAGACAAAAAAGAGTAATGCACTAATGGAAAAACAAAAAGGATAAATGACTAAAACTACTTTCAAAGAAAAATCAATGAAAAGATAGTCTCTGGTCACAAAAGAAGCACCCGACAAACAACATCAGAACCAAGGAAGACCCAACCACACTCACAACCCACCCAACAACTTTCCACAACATCAAACTCACCAAAAGGGAGGATGTACGTGACTATTTAAAGAACAACTATGTATATACATGACTTTTAGCCAAAAATATGCATGTATACGTGTATTTTGGCCAAAAACCTGGATGTATATGCGACTTTTGGCCAAAAACCTGCATATACAGAGAAGACAGTGGTAAAAAGCAGGCCAAGGGTTAAACCAATAAAGGGGAGTGTCAATGGATGAACATACTATAAAATGCAACACAGAAACAAGGAGAAACAAAGAGCAAGTCAAGAATATCAAGCACATTGTTCCCCCAAACCCCAAATAAAAACAAGGAACATCCCCAGTATGGTCGCCAATTCTATTACGGAGAAACATTTGTATGGCTTGGGGTGTACCACAATAGACAGAGTAACCACAGAAATCAATCCCTTCCCAATATGCAAGAGAAATAAAACATCTAACACGAAAGGCTCTCAAAACATACCTTATTTCGGATGGTTGATGTAGATCCCCATTGAGCTTTTCCAATCCCGCTTGTGTTAACAATTTGCTCTCTCAACAATCAACAAACAAGTCAAGCATGATATATAATGGTGTTAGACCTACTCTAGCATATATAATCAATAATGTATAACCAATTAAAAGCATCCATGGATTCAATATTCATTTAAATGCACATCATTGGACAGGAAAATATATTTCTATTAATATAAATCAAATATTACAAGAATGACAACCTCTGTCGACACGTCTGGGAACCAGAGAAATTGATTCCTCCACCTGGGCCTCCACCACCTCAATCCTCCATCTCTCAATAGCGATATCACAAGAAAAGTCAAGCTTGGGATAACACCAAGTGCTCCAAGGGACAAAGGGATGCAGACTAAAGTATAAGCTACGACAACAATGGACTATAGTTTTCTTACTCTTCAATTCTCCCTCTCCTTTCAATGTATCCAAAGGGTTCCTTATATAGAGCTTCAATGGGGTAATGGAAGGTCAAATCTGAGCGATCTCAAGGCATATGGAAGGCCAAGAGACAAGTGAATCAGATCCACATCAAGGAAAACTCCAAAAATCTTTGGCCTTTTGCACACATCCCAATGTACGTGGGTTTAAGGGTCATATCCACGTATATACGCGAGAAAGGGTTTAAAAGTCGCGTATAGAAAATAACAGGTGTTTTTAGGGATGATATTGGAAACATAAAAGGTACAAAAATATTCCATGGGGTCCAAAGAGTCTGCAGAGGGACAGGGAAGTCCATAAATGTGTGATCTACCATGTGTGGTAAAATCAGTTGTAACAATGATGATGACAATATGGATGTGGATGTAAATGATGATTATGCATGTGGTATCAATTTTGGATCCTAATTGATTCTAATGGCACCTAAATGTTTGTAATGACATATAAACAACCCTATTATTATCGAAATGATTGTAACGACATATAAATTACCTTAACAATTACATGACATGAATCCTAATGCTGATGAGTGATTAAGAACACTAATGGCATATGTGTGACCATAATGACAACGATGACGATGATTTTGTTGATGATGTACTTAATGATGATGATGATGATGATTATGAGGATGTTGATCAAGATTATGTTGATGTACCATATGGCATTGATCATGATGATGATGAAAACGTCAATTTCCATGATGATGATACATGTCATAATACTTCTGGATACTGGAAAACTTGAGATATTGGAGTTAATAACAAATAATAGAGGTTGTGAGGTTTTGACCATAAAAATATTGTCAGCCATTGGTTTTCACATTGACTGATATGGCCATTGGGTTTAGTAGTTCCCCCACCCCTTACCCCCCCACCCCCCCTTGCATAAAGGTAGTACAATACCACGTATCATGGTGCTACCAAAATTTCACCCTACAAGGTTGTTTTAGACAACCCCCCCAACCATACCCTCATTTTTACCAAGAGCATACAAGAAACAAGAAGTGGATATCAATCTTAACACAAAAGATAACTTTCTTTGTACTATTAAGGACATGTTGTTCGTGGTTTAAAATGGAATCAAGCAACAAGCATTTCAATAATGCTCATAGTGTTACTTTGAAGAAGTGGATAAAATTGTTTTACATCTTTGGCCTTATAAGTAGACATATCTCAAGGAAAAATGTAATTAGTTGCTTAAGTTTTATGGCCCCTATCAAATATTCCAGCATTACACTACACTATTGACCAATGTTTGATTCCCATGGGATTCATTTTAAATAGTAAAAGAGTGATTGGAAACATAGAGGTAAATTCCCAACTTAGGATACTAGAAGACGAGCATTCACATGGACATACACATCACACACACACATTGCATATCTAATCTTGTCTCTATGTACTCTTCGAGAGTGACTTTTACTTGGCACTTTAAGTTAATCACAAAGGTATTTAGAGATATGAGTTGAACTTATAACACTAAGACACAATGACTTGTATAACTATATTACAAACCTAGGGTCACCTTCATATTCTACTTAGGTCTACCATTTGTAATGTGTAGGGACTACTTTTTGTTTACAATATTCAAATATGAACTAATATAATTTTATCATTCACCCCCTAGGGCCTACTTTTTGTCTACAACATTCAAAGATGAACTAATCCATCATATATTAATCCTTAAAGTTATGCACATATCTCTTTCTTAGGTAGAAATTCAGGGCCCATGTGGTGGTCAAATGATCTATCCATGAGACATAATTAATAGTTATATGCTAATTGAGGATTTGTTGAAGGCTTTATAAACCCCCCACAATATATGTTTCAAGACGGTTTTAGAACCCGCCCACCCAAAAAAAATTCAAGGGAATTTTACTTTTAGAGGCGGTGTTTTAAATACCATTGTCAAAGGTTCAATTCTCATGAGTTTTGGTGGGGGGGATTAGAAGCACTGCCCCTAAATATATTTTTCAAGTATGTTCTCAATAACCATCCTCTTGAAGAGTACTACAATTTACCAATAATTACCCATAATCGACCCCTAATTAACCTCATAATTGACCCCTAATTATTACCCCTAGTTAACCATTAATTGCACCTAAATGACTTCTACTTGACCACTAATTACCCCTAAATAATCCATGCTTACCACTAATTAACCCTTGATACCCTCTAAATGGTCCCTACTTTTTCAAAAGGAAACCCTCATGGAGAAACCCAAGGGATGCTTCTAAACATTTATATATGGCATATTCCCTAGTAAAACCCATCGATGTATACTAGTGTGCCTCACACACAAGGATTTGAAATGGGCACATGACGCCATGAACCTAGCTAAATTCCCAATATCATGGGAAACCTTGGTTTAGCTAATCCCTTGGGATAAATGGACCCTATTTACCCATAATTGACCCATAATTACCCCTAGTTAACTCATAATTGACACCTAATTGCCACTAATTATCCCCTAACTACCCCATAATTGACCTCGTATTAACCCCTAATTACCACTAATTATCCCCTAACTAGCCCCTAATTGACCCCATATTAACTCCTAATTACCACAACTCATTACCTAATAATTACCCCTAAATGACCCTTAATTACCAGTAATTGACCATAATTTACCCTTCAATGATCACTAATCAACCATTAATTACCCTTCATTTACCCATAATCACCCATAAATGACCCTTAACTATGTGTGAGGCTCAAGTCCATCACATAGGCCTTACAAAGGGAATATTTTGGCTTGTGAGTGGGATATGATGGCCATTTTGGTATGTATGACACCATGAATAATTTGTTACTACTAGGTCATGGTTTGGGATTAACCTCTAGGGCCTAAGTTCA
Organism: Pseudotsuga menziesii; assembly: GCA_001517045.1. Classification (NCBI taxonomy): domain Eukaryota; kingdom Viridiplantae; phylum Streptophyta; class Pinopsida; order Pinales; family Pinaceae; genus Pseudotsuga; species Pseudotsuga menziesii. The sequence continues at coordinate 567,148 of LPNX010433768.1, forward strand.
TCATGAGACTTCAAGTTTTTGGTGCTCTTTATTGATCATTAATTGGATGAAATATCACATACCACCGAGGAATATATATCTTAGGCCTATTCTAAAGAGTTGATCATAGTTGTCTTTAAGTTTTGGGAAATCTCTTTCCAACATATTTTTAGAGAGATGAATCAAATTTTAGATCATTTATCAAAGGATGGTATCTTATTAGGTGATGGTGAATGGAAAAAATGGGAATTCCAAAATGACACCATCAAGGAGGATGATCCAGGTCCCATCTCTGTCTAAACTATGCAGCCCCAATTGCTAACATTATCTATGATCCGTGGGGCTTATTAATTTCTGTTGTTATCCATGAATAACATATTTTGTAGTGGTTTTATGGGTTTTGTAAGCACAAATAAAATGACTATTGAAAAATGTAAGTCTTGTAGGATAGAGTCTCTCTTGAGTTTTTAAGTTGTATTTTAATGTACAAAAACATCATTGCATTAGAGGAAATTTCAACTCAAAATGGGCCTTTTAACTTTAACTCAAATTGCATGTCATCATGTGTTAGCCAATGAAATTGCTTTAAATTTGAAATACCGTATAGGTCTTAATCACTTTTTTAATATAAATTTGGGGATAGGTATCATAAAAAAAACTACTTTTTTTGTTTGTATTTTCGACATATCTCCCCGTGTTTTTACTCAAATTTCGATCAGGAGAGCTTGTTGGATGCGGAATTAAATTCCACATCCAATGAGTACCCACTCGGTATACTTTTAACGGACCCTGCTACTCGAAAAACAATAAATACCTGAAAAATTGTGATGATGACATCATCATCATGTTTTTTCAGGTATTTCTTGTTTTTCAGGTAGAGGGGTCCATCAAAAGTATGCCGAGTGGGTACTCGTTGGATGTCGAATTTAATTCCACATCCAAAGAGATCTCCCAATTGAAATTTGAGTAAAAACACGGGGAGATATGTCAAAAATACAAACAAAAAGGTAGTTTTTTTCTTTTCTTCCTCCAAAATTAATAAATATTATTTTATTATTTTAACTATTAATTTATTAATTTTTTTAGGAGGCCATAGCTGTACTTTGGATTTTTTTTAAGGGAATACCTTTAAGAAACTTATTAGGTTTTCAGGATTCTTTTCTGGTTAAAGTGCCACACCTTATTAGGGTTAGGATTTACATATGGCCTAGCTTGGGTCATTTTTGTAAATTCTATAAGGGAAGGAGATTGTTGTAGTCATATCTTGATTTTGGATAATTACTGACTTTAAAGAACCTTTCTTCCAACACTATAAGTCAAAAACATTATACTTGAACTCTTATGTTATAGGTCTGTTATCTTTCTATCCTATAGGATTATGATAGAATCATCAACACAACCTCCCACCCATTTAGGCTATTCATTTCACCTTCAAGTTTAATTTCGTATATTCATTTATGGGTAGTTTATATTCAATTATGGAACATTTTTCTTTGGTAAATTCAACTCTTTAGGATTTTCTAAATTATGCATAACTTGGTTTTGTATGCATATATATGGATGAAAGACATATATGTGTGCACCATGAATCTTTATTTTAAATCAAGGCAACAAAGTTGTAAAATCTTAACTCATGTAGTTAACTAGGTGGATTTCCAGCCATAGGGTGTTTTTCCTGAGTTTAAATAATGGCTATATAATGTTTGTGAGGAATGCATTTATATAGTTGTTGGAGTAGGGTCCCGCAGCTACATGAAAAGATGCTGTTTTGGAACGAGTAAGTCAAAGATAACAGTACCTGAGCGGCCGAGAGGAGAAAGCTCAACCACTGCACTTAAGGCAGCGGCGAAGACAGGAGGGCTCAGCTACCCTCATAAAGGAAAAGGAGCAACGAGGTTGAGGTATTGAAGACAAAGGACGGAAAAGGAAGCGGCGCCAGTACCCACGGTTAGCGCCGGGAAGCGTGGAAGACTGCAGGAAGCTGTGGTGTGACGGAAAGCGGAAGTTCGAGTACAGATAAACCGACTGTCACAGTTAGGGTTTTTGGGTTACTATTGGGAGAGGCCCACAGTGTTGTAATGGTGAGACCATCGGGCCACCTATAAAGGGATGTATTTTGTATTGTAAAAGGTTAGCTAGTTAGTCAGTTAGCTCATTAGCTATTCAGATAGTCGATGATCTGTTAGCTCATAGATCTTTGTATTATAGAAGAGCCAAGCTCTGGTTCTATTATTCAGTCTGTAGTATCTTACTGTAACCAGTAGCTGACTCCTAGAGTATGTATGTAACAATCCACAGGGATTGAGAGAGAGAGAGAGGAAGAGTATATTGTAAGAGAAGCAATATAAGAAGAGAAGAGATCTAGAGAGAAGGGCTCCTGGCGGTGTGCGCGGAGTTACCTAGAAGATCTCAGCTACATATGAGGTTGCAACAGAACTATGTTTACTCTCCCAAGTTATAATATATAAACCTATTCCCGTGGATGTAGATTCTACCCTGGAAGTGAACCACATAAAATCAGTGTGTTATATGATTATTTCATGTGATTGTGCTTTACTTAGTTGCTATCTGTTATCTGTTACATGAATGTCGTATATCAATTAGTAAATGTATGTATGTTCTCATTCAGTTACAGCATTATAGAAAGTTAAAGGCGAGTTTAAATGTAACAAGTGTCTGCCTATGAGTCCATCAGTGCTTGTTTCACACAGTAATAGTCACTCTGTTAAGTGCTTCCAGTATACTTATTTAGTAATTTAAGTATAGCGATGTGAGTGTGTTGAACCATGAATTTTGTGTAAGTTTATTTAACACCGTGTTGGAGGTTATCCGAGTTATTCCTCCCAGTGAGAAACCCTTTGGACCTTGAGAGTCACTTTGGGCCGTACTATAGGAGATATCGCATTGACAGAAGGCGATATCACACCGACAGTGGAGCTGCGGTGCGAGATATCACAGATAGTAAGAACCGTGGAAGGGAGAGTTTGCGCATCGTCCTAGTTGCTTCGATGCGATAGGAGTCCTCCCCCTGTCAGAGTCCGTGAGGAAGGGAGAACTGTGACTCGCAGGAAGATCTCATTGGTTAAGAAGAGCCGCGAGACACCAGGATGCTACAGAACCTGGTTAAGGACACTTGAGTCTTTAGCCAACCCATCTAAGATCACTTCGGGTGAGACTTCATGCCGCTCTACAGTCTCTTTCCAAAAGGGCCAGTGAGTTAGGGGTGTTTTTGGTACATTATAAGTAAACCCGGGTCTGCCCATAGTAGCCAACAAATGGTTCCGTTGCTGGTTTTGAAAAAACTAAGAGCTAATGTTCTGTTGGCATCCTACTAAATAAGAACTCAACTAGTGGGTTGAGTCTATAGAAAGAGAATTTGCTGTGACAGAAAACAAGAGTCTTACGTTGATTACAGAGGACTGGTTACAAAAACATATCTTCACTGATATACATACGATATTTTTTGCGACCTATGGAAATGAGTTGTACGACTGGTTATCAAAGTTGACTGATTAGCATATATTCAAGAAGAAAAGGAACATTGTCTGGACACTGGAGCTGATTCAGACTGTCAGGAGCATTGATAATCCCATGTCATGAGCAGTGGACTTCTGGCTTGCGAGTGTGCTAGAAGGCTTCATCACAGAGTTTGCAGTTGAACAAATAAAAAGCTTTAGCGAAGCTGAGTGGTACTTCTTCAAAGGATATCATGGTAAGTACCTGAACTCTTTAAAGTTGTCAGTTAAGATGCTATTACATGAAAAAGGAGTACTCGATTTATATTTAGATGTATAAGTTCATTAAGTGTAATGTCACAAGAGTTTGAGAGTGACTTTGATGAACTTGGACGTACACGTAGTGGAAAGAAATATAAAGTAGATTTCAGATCTTCTGTCTTTGAAAACAGTTCAGACAATATTAGAGAATAGAGTCACAGTAATATAGAAAAAACAGAAGGGTGTATCCCTTACCATCCTTACACCCCATAGAAATCAATCGAGACTCAGAATAATCCCGTAGGAACTCCATCTAGTATCTCACATACAGTACATACTACCGCTACATCACCTATATCTACACCACCGAGTGGTAGTAACACAACAAATCAGCATCCACCACGTAGAAATAGAATGGGGGATGATATGAAGCTACCTACCTTTAAGGGTACAGGGGCAGAAGACCCAAAGCAGCATTGATTTCTATGTGAATCCATGTGGACCATTAAAGGGCTCCAAGATGATAATATTAAAATTGTACAGTTGGTCACCACACTTAGGGAACGAGCCTTAACATGGTATATGAAGTATACCTCAGCGGTACCCAGAACGCTCGTACAGGTCAGGACCGCCATGATCAAAGAATTTAAGAAACCTAAGTCTGAGTCATAGTGCATTACAGAGCTCAAAGACATTAAACAGTCACCTACAGAGTCAGTATGGGACTTTGATCATAAATTCAAAGCCCTTATAGACCAAGTTAGCTTTGAGTTTGTGCCGTAGCAGCACAAGGAATGGTTTATTGCAGCACTGCTCCCCCACATTAGACTGCCACTGATGCAACAGAAATTCCATACACAGGATGACGTGTTGGAGATGGCAATGAAACTAGAGGCATCACCTCTAGCTGAGACCAGTACAGGTATGACAAACCTGCAAAACCAGTTAGCTAATCTCACCTTACAGATGCATGAGATTAAGAAAGGAAAAGAGATTGCATAAGAAATATGGTGTATAAAGTGTAAAGCACAAGGCCATACTAAAGATAACTGTCCAGTATTTGTTGAATATCTAGCAAGCGGGGCTCCTAACCCCTTAGAGCAGACGCAAGGGCCATGGTGTGAACTATGCAGAACAAGAGGACACCCACCTCAGCAATGACCTTTACTTCAGAAGTATGTACAGACACCTAAGAACTTATACTGTAACTTTTGTAAGTCCATAGGACATGATGAACATAATTGTAGAGCTTATGATCTCATGGTCGAGAGAAAACACGACTTATACAGAGTCCAATCAGAGACACCAGGTCCAACAGTAGGACCATAGCAGGAACAGGCTCATGTTGGCCGAGGAGGAGGATTCAGAGGATGAGGCCGTGGAGGATGCTTTGGCCGTGGTGAAGGCTTTGGCCATGGTCATGGACCGATCACTTGTTACAACTATGGAGTTATAGTAAATTATGCTAGGGATTGCGAGAGCCCTACTACCACATGTAACTATTGTAAATATTACGATCATGCTATAGAAGAATGTCCTACCTTGATAGCCAAGATCAGGGAACCTAAGCCAGCAGCACACCAGAACATTCAGCTTATTGTTGCTGAGCAGAAGGAACTAAAACTAAGAGTCAACATTGTGACTCACAGCGGTGTTTCCACCAGTGGGACATCGCCGGATACTGAAAAGAACACAGGTCCGGAGTGGGTGCGCAAAGTCACTACTAAATCAACACCACTCAACCTGTAGAAGAATAAAGAGACATTTCATGAAGCTAAAACTTTCTTTAATGACCCTACGCAATCAAGATCATAGGTACAGCCGTCTAGGGGCATACCACAGCAAACACCATGTGGTGTTAGCCCTATTTAGATATCGCAGGCTACCACATCGGGAAGGTGCGATGAGGATGAGTCGACAGGAAGTGTACAATCCTTCCTGCGAAGTTGCTTAAAACTCGTGAGAAATGAGCAAGATATCAAAGAGCTTCAGTGCATCATAGATCAGTGTCAGCCATCTTCTTCCGTGAGCAGTGCACAGTGTGTTGTTCATAATATTATGGGATATACAAGAACAGGAAGAGAGATGCGACTCACAGCACAAGTTGGAGAATTTGAAATGGATGAGGTAATCCTAGATTTAGGATCAGAGGTAAATGTTCTAACTAAGCAGACATGGGAACAGATGGGTAGCCCTAAGTTATCCAGATCACCTATCCACCTGATACTAGCCAATCAACAGTGGGTATCGCCACTAGGTCGATTACCACAGGTGCCCGTTGACATTGACGGAGTTCACAACTTTGCGGACTTTGAAGTTATAGAAATCATTGGCGATAGTAGATTGTACCCAGTGCTACTAGGTATTGATTGGGAAATTGGTAACATGGCTGTTATCGATTTAAAGAAGAGACAGATGACCTTCGAGGACAATCAAATTTGGGTCATTGCACCATTGGATCCTTTTCAGGGTCCAAGATATATTGAACCTATCCAAGCAGAGGATGAGGCACGTAATATGGAGAGCCTCTATCAGATGAAGGCCAATCAGAGTGACTACATCAATCCAATCGCAGAAGGGAACATTAGTTGGTGATGCGACAGCTCATGCGCATCAAACTCGGATGTTGGCCTAGAGAACTGGCAGAACATACTTTACGAAGTCTCAGCTCGCAGATGTGCGTTTATGACTAAGTCACTGCGATGGATTGGCACAGAGATTAAGGATACTCCATCGCTTGATGGCTTAGCAGACGTCAACAATTTTTTAAAGCAGTTTGAATGGGAAATCCCTCAGGAGCAAAGGATGTCAGTCATTGACCTTACAGTAAGAGCCACACTTGCAAGATGGTGGCAGGCACATAGAGAACATATCGCATCATGGGATGACTTCAAGAGATTGATGGCAATCGGGTTTTCTAATAACAAGGAGTATCTACAGCAAAGGTACACAGGAGAAAGTGACCCTAGGTCACATATTGAAATGTGTGAATAGAATTGGTCGAACATTCTGGAGAATGAATGGGTTCACCTATTCATTCATAATTTAGACCAAATTCCAAAGAACTGGTACACTGAGACCGAGTTGCGCAAAGGAACCATTACATGACCACTTATGATAAACATCTTTGAACTCACTTTCGCTTTTGAATCTGAGTATCAAAGTATCGATCAGGCTCTAGAAGTTATAAAGACTAAGATATTTGAGGACTGTACCCTATCAATACATACTCAACCCGAGTGGGCCATCCAGTTAGAAGATGCGCTCGAGTGTTATAACTTCGCAGTAGAACCAGAGGATGAGGATGAGGATCCTCGCAGCATCAACATTTCGGAGTCAGAAGGGACTCGCGATGTTGATGGACCGAATCTACAGATTCCATCTATCACAAACCCCATCAATATTAAAAAGATCAATATTGGCACAGACACAGAACCAAAGATTTCCTCTATTGGAGACTATTGGGATGATGAAATGGTAGCACACATTGCAGATCTGTTACACGACTATCAGGACTTATTCCCCACTAAGTTTACAGAAATGAAGGGAATAGTAGGAGATATGGGAGTAATGACAATACCATTGAAAGAGGATGCTAGGCCAGTTAAACAGAGTCCATATAGATTAAATCCGCGGTATAAAGAAAAAGTTAAGGATGAGATCGATAAGATTCTAGTAGCAGGAATCATTGAGCCCGTAGAAGAAAGCAAACGGTTTAGTCCCATTGTCGTGCAAGAAAAGAAAACCAAAGGAGAAATCAGAATTTGTGTCGATCTGCGTAAACTCAACAATGCATCACTTCATGACCTGTTCTCGACACCGTTTACTGATGAAGTGTTAGACAATGTGGGAGTACAGGAGGTCTACTCCTTCACTGATGGCTTTTTAGGCTATCACCAAATCAGAATCCATCCAGAAGATTGATATAAGACCACTTTTGAGACAGAATGGGGCTCATTCCAGTATACGGTAATGCCCTTTGGTCTTAAAAATGCACCAGCTATCTTTTCAAGAGTAGTAGTTGCTGTATTTAAAGAATACATCCATAAATTCCTAGAGGTTTATTTTGATGACTGGACTGTATTTGGATTAATTGACAAGCACATAGGAGATTTAAGACTGATGTTAGAGAAATGTAGGCAGTACCAGATTTCTCTGAACTTGAAAAAATGTATATTTTGTGCGCCATTTGGTATTTTGTTGGGTCACATTGTTTGCAGACAAGGCTTGATGGTAGATCCTGCAAAGATTGCCATCATTGTAAATCTTCCAGCACCCACCTCAGACAAGCAATTAAGGACAGTACTTGGTCATACCGGGTACTATAGAAAGTTCATCAAGGGTTATGCAAAGATCACAGCACTGATGGAAAAGCTGTTAAAGAAAGACGCCAAATTCCTATGGAATGAGGAATGCCAGAAAAGTCTAGACACTCTTAAAGAGAATATGGTTACAGCACCCATCTTAGTATTTCTAGACTGGACCAAGCCATTTCATGTACATGTGGATGCATCTGGCATCGCACTAGGGATCATCTTAACCCAGCCAGGAGAAGGGGGTATCGATCACCCTATCGCATACTCAAGCAGAAAGCTATCTACTGTAGAAAAGAACTACACCACTACAGAGAGAGAAGGTTTAGCTATGGTGTATGCTCTACAGAATTTTAGGCACTACCTATTGGGTGCCTCATTCAATATGTTTACTGACCATTCCGCTTTAAAATACTTGGTCAATAAGACAGTGTTAGGGGGAAGAATCTGTAGATGGTTACTCCTGTTTTAGGAGTATGATTTTGAAATCATGGTAAAACCAGGAAGATTAAATTCCAAACCTGATCATCTATCGTGGATAGACTCAGGAGAAGAACCAAGTAACCTAGAGGACAATTTTCCAGATGCACAATTGTTTTCTATTCAGATTGTAGATGAGTACTACGCTGATATCATTCACTTTCTCACCACAAGATGGGCACCTGTTGAGTTTACTAAGCATCAAAAGAAACAGCTAGTTGTTAAAACAGTAGACTTCACATTGATCGTAGGGCACTTATACAAGTTAGGTCCAGATGAAGTCCTACGCAGATGCGTTATGCCGCATGAGAAAGAGGTCATTATCAGAGAAGCACACTCAGGTGCCGTAGGAGGTCATTTCACAGGAAATCCAACTGCTCAGAAAATCTTAGCTGCAGGATTATGGTGGCCTACTTTACACAAAGATACTACGGAGTTTTGCAGATGCTGCGATATCTGCCAGAGGGTAGGAAAACCTTCATGAAGAGATGAAATGCCGCTGCGACCACAGATCACACTGCGCGCATTTGACAAATGGGCTATAGATTTTGTCGGTCCTATCAACCCACCAGGAAAACGAACGAGTGTGAGATACATCATCACAGGAACAAAATACCTCACCAGATGGGCAGAGGAAAAAGCAATAAGGAATTTTGATGCTGCTACAGCTGCACAGTTCATTTTTGAAAGCATCATCAGTATATTTGGATGTCCAGTAATTTTGATGAGTGATCAAGGAACACATTTTTTGAATCACACTATTGAGGCCTTCACAGAGAAATTCCAGATACAACACCATAAGAGCACGCCATACCACCCACAAGCTAATGGTACAGTGGAGGCCTTTAACAAGATTCTAGAAAATGCTCTTACTAAGGTCTGTAACAGCCAAAGAAATGATTGGGACCTCAGGGTTAACATTGTATTATGGACTTATAGGACTACATGCAAGAAACTTATAGGGCACACACCTTTCAGCTTGGTGTATGGACAAGAGGCTGTTATGCCTATGGAATATATTATACCCACTTTAAGAATTGCTCAAATCACCAGGATGGCTGATACAGACACGATGAATGAAAGACTAGCGCAGCTGCTTTCCTTAGAGGAAGACAGATTCATCGCAAGGTTCCATCAGAAAGTGCAGAAGGCACAAGAAAAAGCTTGGCATGACAGGCACATTAAGAGTAAGACTTTTCAGACATGATACCTAGTGCTTTTTTATGACAGTAAGTTTATTAAGTTTCCAGGAAAGTTCAAGACGCATTGGTTGGGGCCATATCAGATTCAGCAAGTTACAGAAGGAGGTGCCGTTCAGCTCAGCAAACTAAAAGAGGAGCTTCTACCCATGTTGATTAATGGCAACAGGCTCAATCTCTATAGTGATAGCCACCCCACCTCTCAGGCCTAGCTCAGATAGTGTATGAAAGTGCAGATGCCCAGTGTAGTTGAAAGGAGGCATCGCACCGAGACTTAGTCTACACTGGCAGATATTCTAAGTACAAGGAATCGCATAAGGACGGTTCATTTTGTGCAAGTCATAGGATGCTTGCAAAAAAAAAAAATTTGAGTAAGTTGTTTGTGCATGTGATGCAGTGAGGCATCGCAGCAAGGTGATGTTTCCCCGTGCCACGTAGCTAGTGTTGAAAAATAACAGAGGGCCAGTCACTTCGCCCTCTGACAAGCAGTTAATCCGAATATGACAGGTATCCATTGCCCTAGATTTGGCAACAGTATAATGATTTTTCCAGATTTGGTAAAATCTCCGACGAGACTGGCACCTGCGCACACGTTTCAAGGGAAATTCGATCGGATTTCAGCAATTAATGAGGATCGAAACGATGGGTGTTGTCTTGTCCATGCAATTAATACTGTCGACAGGTCTAGTCTACAGGATCATTGAGTCACAGAGTATCACCTTTGTTATAAATATAAAGATCATCCATACGGAAGGGTTACTTTGGCAATTTCAGAGAGCTATAGAGCAAGTTGCAGAGATTTCCTTGTGCAGAGATACCCCAGTTACAAAGTGCTAGTTTTCCCCAATTTCGTATCCATTTCCTGTCTAGAGTATTGCATCGAGTGGGTTCTATCCGAGGAGGAACCTTTAGAAGACATTGTGAGACAATTCCAGAGTGGTGGCCTCTAGTCTGCTATGACGACGCCACCCAAGGTTGTGAAATTAGGTACATCATAGGTCAGACAACCACCAAATATGAGGAGTCACGCTCAGATAGTAGAAGACCCCGGTCCAGAGCAGGAAGAGGAAGTTCACATGGCAGTAGAATACATTGTACCGAGAGTCGAGTACGCACCAGAGGTAGCCATTCCCAAGGGTGCTAAGCTTCTTATTCCACCACCGGCCATTGACCCTCGTATAAAGCAAGATGGAGACCTGTTAGGATATGTCCCTGTTCTCAAATTTATAGACTATAACTTTGGAGATAGTAAGACATATCCTCAGTTTCGACCGGACTGGTATCTTACAGTTCAGAGGAACCCGAGGACCAATATAGACGAGTTTGTTCCTATGGAACATATCCAGATTCTTGAGCGGTCAGGTTTGCTCAATTTGTTGAGAATACCACATTTTGGACGAGGTGCAGAGGTTAATGTTGTGGTGCGTGTACTACTATCCCGTGTACATGGAGGTTACCTTTGGTTGGGTAACCAGGTTGATTTGAATGTCGACCTGATACACCGCATCATTGGGCTGTCCAAGACTGGTAAGGACCCACAGACACATATATCAGGTAAGGGCAAGGATTCCAAGCTACCAGTGGCCCTAGTTACCAAGTATAAGCTACAGAGAGGAGGTCAGGGTTATGACCTCGCGGCAATAGCAGACGATACACTCAGATTTACAGCCAGTCTTCTTGCAGGCAGAATGCTAACCAAGTTTCTCCCAAAAGAAGTCACGAGATCAGTAATTCACCTTTCCCTATAGGTTGCAGAAGGTGAACAGTTTAATTGGTCTTTGTTTTTATTAAATATTTTTACCCAAGATTGTTTAAAAGCACAAGATGAGGCAAACCACCCTTTCCATTTCTCGTGGTTGCTTATACTATGTGCATTCTTCGGGTGGAAGGAGCCGCCCCATACTCAGTTCCTACAGATACGAAGCGGCGACTATAGAGGCACGCGCTATGCAAACTCATGGGACAGCAACAACCTAGATAAGAAGAAGATCAATGCAATAGTATTCTATGAATACTATAACCTATTGAAGAGAACCATCCAGGAGACACTGCGGATCAACACGGAGGTTGTGGACATATATGACAATTGGCTTGATTTCGTGATAAACAACCATAGAATCTTCCTAAGGCCAAAAAGGTGTAGAACGTATAATTGGGCTAATGGTTGGTTCAGGATGACAGCGCAGGATGTAGAAGATGTCATCAAAGATTTTGGTGAAGAGTGGAAACAGGCATTAGAATATACCGCAGCTGCAAAGGAACCCACAGATACCCCACCCCTAGCCCAAACAGAAAAAGGAAAAGAGAAAGTGGGTTCCAAGAGGAAAGATCCACAAGAAGTGAAACCAGAGGCACAGAGGACAAAGAATGGAGAAGAAGAGACACCAAAGACACAGAAGAGGAAAAAATCCAAGGCCACAAAGCCAACCTTAGAGACCACACTGACTGACAATGACTATGATCAAATCACAACACGACTTAAGGAGGAAATGAGTGATACATTTCAGGCGATCCAGACATCACAAAACAAGCTGCGGAGTGCGATAGATAAGCAGCTTCTCGAGTTAAAAGCAATCACTGAGAATACTGGCATGATACAGCTTCCACCAATAAAGGAAACAACAGGAGAAAGTTCAACACAATCGATTTCCCGTGAGGAAATATTGGAAAAAGATCGCATCAATACAGTGTTGATACCACCAGGGAGCATCCAATTCCCTGCGGCGATGATGGATGTGCAGATACAGATTAGGAAACCTATCAAGGTTAACCTCACAGAGTTCCCCATTGATCAATTACAAATGATCCAGCAGCAGCTAAGCACAGAGCTCAGGGATAGGGATCTTGCAACTTATAAACAATACACCCAGCTGAGACAAAAGAATGCAGAACTCACCGCAAGCTTTCAGACAAAGGCGGAGGAGTTAAGAACATATGAAGAAAGAGAACAGGACCTCAGTCAGGCTTTGCAGAGCATCGCATTGGAGTTACCCCAGTGTAACATTGAAACTGCGATGCCTCCCATGCAAAAGGTAAGAAGAGTTGCAGACAGAGCAAAGGCTATGGAAGAGACAGTGACTAAAATGGAAGAAGACCACAAAGTAAAGATTGCTGATCTTGAGGCTCGAGCACCAGGCACACCCCAGGCAGACAAGGAAGCAAGGGAAGAAGCCTTTAGACTCATGGTTACATAGATGAAGAGCCGCATAGATGACACACAGTCACTACTAGATGAGGTGACAAAGACATGGTCGGAGCTAGAAGAGCCCCCGAAAAAACTGGAATTGTAGCAGAGCATCCAGAACATAGAGAAGGCCACAGTAGCAATGAAGGAAGAAGTCAAGAGCTTAGGAGCTCTTGCAAAGATGAAGAAGATGACAGAGATAAACCACTTGCAATAGAAAGCGTAGCGGTTGCGAGCAAGAGAGATACGATTCAATAACTTGCTTCAACCCTATCAAGAACAAATTGCAGAGCTAGTCGATACAGTTGAGCAGAAGTTCAAGGAGTTCACTACAAGCAGAAGTGACTCTGAAGTTACAAAAGACTCAAGCATCAGTCAAGCTATGCTTGAAACAACACAAGAGTGTGTCGAAGCTATGGAGAAAGAAGTCGTAGGACTTCGACAGATATTTACAAGGACTTTGCAGGAAACCAAGGAGAAGCTACAGCAAGAGAAACTAGCTGTTAGTGGCTCAGGGGCAAGCCACAAGTAAGTGTTAGGGGACTGTTGGAGTAAGGTCCCATAGCTACAGGAAAAGGTGTTGTTTTGGAACGAGTAAGTCAAAGGTAACAGTACCTAAGCGACCGAGAGGAGAAAGCTCAACCACTGCACTTAAGGCAGTGGCGAAGATATGAGGGCTCAGCTACCCTCATAAAGGAAAAGGAGCAATGAGGCCAAGGTATTGAAGACAAAGGACAGAAAAGGAAGTGGCGCCAATACCCACGGTCAGCGCCGAGAAGCGTGGAAGACTATAGGAAGCTATGGTGTGACGAAAAGAGGCAGTTCGAGTACAGATAGACCGACTATCACAGTTAGGGTTTTTGGGTTACTGTTGGGAGAGGCCCACAGTGTTGTAATGGCGAGACCATTGGGACACCTATAAAGGGATGTATTCTGTATTGTAAAAGTTTATCTAGTTAATCAGTTAGCTCATTAGCTATTCAGATAGTCGATGATCTATTAGCTCATATATCTTTGTATTATAGAAGAGCCGAGCTCTGGTTCTATTATTTAGTCTATAGTATCTTACTATAACCAGTAGTTGACTCCTAGAGTATGTATGTAACAATCCACAGGGATTGAGAGAGAGAGAGAGAGGAAGAGTATATTGTAAGAGAAGCAATATAAGAAGAGAAGAGATCTAGAGAGAAGGGCTCCTGGCGGTGTGCACGAAGTTACCCAGAAGATCTCAGTTGCATATGAGGTTGTAGCGGAACTGTGTTTACTCTCCCAAGTTATAATATATAAACCAGTTCCTTTAGATGTAGCTTCTACCCTGGAAGTGAACCACATAAAATCAGTGTGTTATATGATTATTTCATGTGATTGTGCTTTACTTAGTTGCTATCTGTTATCTGTTACATGAATGTTGTATATCAGTTAGTAAATGTATGTATGTTCTCATTCAGTTACAGCATTATAGAAAGTTAAAGGCGAGTTTAAATGTAACAAGTGTCTGCCTATGAGTCCATCAGTGCTTGTTTCACACAGTAATAGTCACTCTGTTAAGTGCTTCCAGTATACTTATTCAGTAAGTTAAGTATAGCGATGTGAGTGTGTTGAACCGTGAAGTTTGTGTAAGGTTGTTTAACACCCTGTTGGAGGTTATCCAAGTTATTCCTCCCAGTGAGAAACCCTTTGGACCTTGAGAGTCGCTTTGGGCCGTACTATAGGAGATATCGCATTGACAGAAGGTGATATCGCACCGATAGACGAGATGCGGTGCGAGATATCGTAGATAGTAAGAACCGCGGAAGGTAGAGTTTGTGCATCGTCCTAGTCGCTACGATGCGATAGGAGTCCTCCCCCTGTCAGATTCCAGGAGGAAGGGAGAACTGTGACTCACAAGAATATCTCACTGGTTAAGAAGAGCCACGAGACACCAAGATGCTACAAAACCTGGTTAAGGACACTTGAGTCTTTAGCCAACCCATCTAAGATCACTTCGGGTGAGACTTCAGGCCGCTCTGCGGTCTGTTGCCGAAAGGGCCAGTGAGTTAGGGGTGTTGTTGGTACATTATAAGTAAACCCGGGTCTGCCCATAGTAACCAACAATAGTTAATATGTAAGTTTCTTGGCCCAATCCTAATCAATTAACTAACGTTGTTCAAAGCAAATAATACATTAGAAGTGGATAGCCAAATGACTTACCACTTTTTGTGTGAGAGATTTGACTATGGTAGAAGTCCCAAAACATAAGGAAGGAGTTCTCCCTATCTATTGGTAGACTGAATTGAAATAAAAAAAAAGTTATTGTTTCCAATTCCCTCTAGTGGTATACAAAAACACCATATATGCACTTCAATTCTACTTCATATTTCATACCTACTATTCCTCAGAGATGAACCAATCAACTATGTGCATAAAACAATTACAAGAGAAGCACATACTATATATGGGTACACTGCATACAAGTACATATTTCATATTGGTTAGCATATCCACGTGATACTCCAAAAAATATCACTTGCGATACATGTTTCACTGACATTTGTGTTTTTAATTTATTATATATTCTTATCTATACTTTTGTTCACAAGTTTTTACTTTGTCAACAGTCGTTACATTTCCTTTAGTGTATCTGATAGTGTTGCATTTCCTTCCACTCAGAAAAGGTTGTATGAAAATTCCTCCACCCATGGAGTTTTCTAATACAGGCCTAGAAATATGACCCCAAATACTCACATAAACTGTGATGATCTTCAGATCATTTATCATAATTTTTTCTCATCTATGGTAATCCGGTTATGTTGCAAATATTTGTGTGCTTCTTGATTGTTTTAAATATTTCCCATAAACATAACAAACAAGAAATTAAATGAAGGCTATGTTGCAACAATTTTACAATGTAGTTTCCCTTCCTTGAGAACAATTGCCTTGTTGATTCTTTGCAAATCCTATTTACATTTACCTATATTTGCATGGTCCTTATAGTAAACTTACTCCTCGGGTCTTTAATTCTCAACATTTCCATTTGCAACAAAAACACTCAAATCACATATTTATCTTGCAATGCACTAATTAAAAATATTCATATCCATTTCCATAATTTTATACATATTTTCAAAACAACTATTCCTTTTATACTCCTTTCTCCTCCATATTGGTATTTTCCTTTCAAATTTCCATTACAACTCAAAGAGCCATTGCTAATATACAATATACAGTATTGATCCATAAGTTTAATTTGTCATATATATTCATAAGATGTATTAATGCAATAAATAATAATAATATAACAATAAAAATAATAATAATATCAATATCAATATCAACGGAATCCGATTTCAAACTTTAATTTTTCCAGGGGTTTTAAAGCTAAGAATGTTTTCAAACATAGCATCTCTAGAGTGTAGTCTTTGTAGGCGCTTGTTTCTGCAATTGTCATTTGGATATTGTGCAACGAGCTTCGGAAACCTCCTCACTCCATATCCTCTTCAACTTGAGATTTCGAGAGTTTTTATTGGACATTACAATCAGTTATTTTGGTAGAAATTTGGACCGTGGGTGGTGAAAAGATGAGAATTTAAGAGTTACAAGACTTAGCCGATCGGGGCGAGGAAGGGGTGGATGTCCACCGAAAATAGTCAAAGAAACAAAGAAATGAACCAGAAAACTACGATTTGGAGTTGGAGAGGAGGCCGAAGGAGAAGAAAACCAAGAAAATGGACTTGACCTGCAAAGAAAATGGTGGCGATAGGGTTATTGAGGAGAAAAAGAAGAAAAAGAAAATGGAAGATTCCATGGAAGTTGAAGTGTCTATGAGTAAGAAGAAGAAGAAGAAACATGAAAAGAAAATCCTTTATTTGGATGAATATCCATTGAACATTGTTCAAAATTATCAAAGCTTCGAGGAAATGGCTATGCAGACTTTGCTGAAGGAGTATTTCATTATAGAAACCCTAATGAATCAGAGTTGTACTACACAAACCCTGAAGGATCAGAGCTTTGCATCAAAAACTATAATGATTCAGTTATTTATTTCACAGACCCCAATGAACTGGGGTTTGATCATAGTAACCCTCCACATGGGCAATATGTTGGCTCTGTTCAACCATAGTTACGCATGGATGTGTTTAGAAACCTCTCCTCTACAGATGTTGGGATTAGGGAACTTGCTACATTAACTTTAGTAGAGGAGCTGCAAGAAGTCCAGAAGTTTTATGAGTAAAGCAATACTGAGGGAAACAATGATGGAGATTTAAAGCTAGAAGCTGCTAAAGACGCTTGTCTAAAAAATTGTGCTCAGACTATGAGATATGCCATTCATTGGCTTATTCGTGCGATTTCATCATCTAGAGCCGTAATTTTTCTATCATCTAAACTTAATTTGGTGCCAAAGGGTTGTATTTGGCCACAAGTTTTCTATTATCCAAGTTCATTTTGATGCCAAAGCCTAGTATGTGCATTGCTTGAAATATATTTCAATTTGATAAACAGCTTCCACAAATAGGTGGTTAAGAGCAAATGTTGACAAGTGTAAAATATCAAAGATACAAGTCCCACATACTGAAATTGTACTAGAAGCTCTGGCCTAGTATTCCTAGAGCCAATGTTATTCATATTCTCAAAAATGAATGATATAGTTTCAAGACATGAAAATATCTCATTATTATCCAAGAAAAGGGTGAAATATCAAAGATACAAGTCCCACATACTAAAATGCTACTGGTATTTTGGCCTAGTCTTCCTTGGGCCGATGTTATCGATATGTTGCATGACATCCATCCTATAACAAAATCTACAGAGCGTGATTGCACCAGTGCTTCCTTCTCCAAAGACGCAAGATGTTTCAAATTTATCTTCAAGGAAAGTCAATTCAATCATCACACCTCCTATCAAGGCTTATGTTGCACAAAAGGGTGAGGCTGAGCAATATGAGTACAAGTCAAATGGCATCAGGGTGAAGAATATTGTGTGACCCCAGCAAAGAAAAATGGCAGAGGCCTTAAGAAAGATCATGGGCAGTCTGGCTCATAGAAGTTTAACCAAGGGAAATTAGCTAAGCAATTTTTTATTCACAAGCATGAGCAAGTTTCCCCTATAAAATCTGGCACTGAACCTTCATAAAAAAAGGTGACAGCTTCATCAAAATTTAAGGTGAAGATAAATGGTACTAGAACAATGAAATTGGATGGTGTGTCACTATCTATAGAGTTTCATTTAGAAAAAGAAAACAAGCTTAAACAAGTGTAAGTATTATATTCATTCCATTGCATTTCAAATTATAGTTTTCTTCCTTTTGTTGTTATATTTAGATGCCCACTTATTAATGTTCATATTGTCCTTCCTTTGTTGTTCTTATAATTTTGGCTTATGTTACAGGTATGATGTTGCAAAAGAAGTAAAATTCAGAACTATGTCAAATGATTCTGACATTGCTACCCCATCTACATCTATCAAGCATCTTATAATAGTTGCACAAGCTAAGCGACAACAAGTACGTTCTGCAGCTTTGCCACATTTTGTTTCAATTGAAGAAACTGAGAAGTCTATTCCGTTTATTTCCAGCCCTTCACCAATCTGAGGGAGTAGTTTAGATCATAGTTCACCACTCCAACTTCACTTAGATGGTGAGTCAACTGAGGATACAAAGGATGCCATTGCTCATACAAAATCAAGAATTCCCATAGTTAATGTGTAGCAGTGGGGTATGCCAAATACGATGGATATGGAATCAAGTGAAGAAGGTAAATTAAGCTCAAAGCGAAAATCGGTTGGAGGGACACTTAGTGGGGATACATAAGAAGAAACTACCAGGGACACTTTTGAAGGAATTCTAGAGATGCTATCAAGCAGAGCATGTCTCTAAGGACGCGGATTTTTCTTTAATCTTTTGTATGAGTGGGTTACAATGGGAATATTCCATAGTCTATTTCATAATCTTATGTAAACACTCTAATCACCTATATGTGTGTATGTGTGTGTGTGAAAATTGTAATAACGTAATAGAAGTATTTTTAAGAGGTTAGATATGTTCTTTTATTGTTGATAATTAAGAATTGTACATTCTGTTATGAGTTCTATGTTGGAATTATGTTGTATTACTTATTATGCTAATGCAATGGAGACTTCTACTTATTTGTTTTTTTTCATGCTATACCTGGATGAGTTGTATGTTATTGTAATTGATATAATTTTTTTAGTTGTATTAGTTTAAATAAATGTAATATAAGTATAAGTAAAAGAATACAATCCCCACTAAATATTTAACACTCTGCAATGCCCACTATTGTGTCTAATCCCAATTGAATTTTTCTCCCATATACAGGGTTCCAAGCTAAGTGTATGTCTCTGATATTGAGATTGAAGCTAAATACCATTTCCTTCCAGAATCGAGAACCTCCAAAATGTTACTTGGGAGTGATGCAAATCCTATCTATTAATTCTATAGACCATATATATTTTTGAGGGATACACTTTTTCCAAATTCCTTCTTTTGTTATGAGCTGCCAAACTCCCTTTGCTCCAAGTGCACTGAAAAAAATGTGCAGATCCTTTATTCCCCAACGCCCATCTATCTTTTGGCATGAGATCATATCTCATTTTACAATAAATATGCGAGAATCCTCCTGTTTTCCCGACAATAGATAGTGTAGACACAACTTATTAATGTTGTTGAGCATATTTTTGTAATATAGGCCAGCGCTATCCAATAAAATAGGATTTCCTCGATAACACTTTTTATGAGCACCAATCATCCCGCCATTAAATCCAGTAATTTCCCCATTGGCCAATCCTATTATTTTTTTTTAGCAGCCATATCCAATCAATGTACCTTTCATCATTGGCCTTTAGCTAAAAACCCAAATATTTGATAGCATCATCGATAGAGGCTTTATAGGTATATGGAATAAAATTTAGAATCATAGTGTAGATAGCCATTGATACATGGAGAAAAGAGATGTAGGACTTGGATAATATTTTTAGAATGTGTTCCATACACTTTTCCTCTTAGACAGTTGCATTCCAAAATAGAAATATATCGTTAACAAACAGAATTTGGGTTTTTTTGTGTTTAAACCCAAGCGATGGATGAAAGTTTGTGTTTTTTAGGTGGAAAATGCTTCTGTCTAGCTCCAAGAGGATTGCAATTGGCCTGAATTTGTCAATCCCACAAGCGACCTATTTTTATCAATACGATGGCCCTTGAAAAATTTGAATCAGTAATTACAACTATCTTTCATTTGGCTAAGTGCATACTCTTATGTAAAATCACCCAAAACTTGCACTTGGAATTTGGAATTTAACCTGATGAGTAGATTGATATTCCGCTGCTGAACCATGACCTCATCCACGAGGATATGAAATCGTTGTGTTCATTTGTGACCAGAATAAAGGTCATATGCTAAACAATTGACCCTATCATAAATAACATTTGAGCTATAGTAATCCTACTATAATTTCCTTTTAAATCATCCTTTCCTCAAATTTGACAAATAATTTTTGCAAGTAAATTCAACTCCATATTTGATTTGCATAATTTTTGAATATATTCACAAATAGGGTAAGCCCTTCACAGAAAAGGAACAAACCATGATTCCTCCAACCTTAGGTTCATAGTTTATCTTTAACCGCCAAAAGGTTCGAGTGGATGATTTATATTTTTCTTCAGTTGTCAGTAATTGGTATGAGTGAAGTTACTTGATAGCCATGGCCCCAATAAGTAATTCCAGGTAATAAAGACCAACTAAAAAATAAAAAGAGAACAGATTTATTTTCTTTCAATAAACAATTAAGAGAGAAGTACAACTCATGATTTAAATATATTACATAACAAATCCTATCTACAGTTGGCAAGTGTTCTTACAAGATAATCTACCACCTAGGAACTATACACTTGAGTTGTACAATTATCACATTTGATCAAATGATGAGGTTGCAAAAATTGAAGGCTGAACCTGAAGCTTGGAAAATTATGATTAATATGCTGACTTCTGTCTTCAAATCAGATTCCCAGGATTCTATATGGATAGTTTGAATTTTCTATCTCATATGCTAGTTGTCTCTTTTGTTTTCATCAAATACTGGATAAATTTGTTAGCATGTCAAAATCCCTCAAATATGAAACTTAATAGAAAATCATAACTCGAGTGGGATCAACATTTATGATGATTTTTTGTGACAAGAAGAAGCTCCTATTTTGTCAAAACCAAAATATCCTAAATAGAGAACAAGAGTCAATAAGTATTCATTCCTATCCATTACCTGTAGGATCCAATATGCACATTTTAAAAATTTGACAACACCCAATGCAAAGACATAATGGGCTATAATGGGTTCAATTCTTCTTGTGTTCTACATTATTTGAAGTCGAGGGAGAATTTACATATAAAATGACATCAATTATTTTAAGATATTACACAAAAAATGATACCAATTATTTTAAAATAATTGTTGAAAAGTCACGACACCATGGAAAAGATCATATCAAGACTAGCAGTTATCTCATCCACCATTGAAGCATCGGTGCCTACTACAAACTATTTATGTTTCTCCTTACCTTTCCCACTCTTCTTCTCAGGAAATTGGGAAGCATAATGTTGATTCTTATTGTATTAAGAGCATTTGATATGGCTCAAATCCTTCTTCTGGTTGTTGGAATACCTTGAGTCTTCTATGTTCTTCTAACCCTTTACATAACCTTTCTTTCCTCCCTTCCTCACATTCCTGATGAGGGAAATGTTTAGAAAATTGGAACAACCTCATAAATGGTCAAGACATTTAGTATTATCTCCTCTCCAATGAAAACATCCCACAACTACTTGAATCCATGTACCTTCTCTTCTCCATAGATGCTCTGGACAAAATTGTGCGATGTTGGATTAAAATCCATTCAGAGAAATCCAAACTAGCTCATTATCTCAATCGTATTCTCAACCATTGTAATATGATATTTTAACTTTGCCATTTTCATGAGGTAGCTTTCCATTGTATCTATCTTTCTCATGCGGGTAGCATTGATCTTGTTCTTTAAGAACATCTTACGGGATACGTTCACACTCTGGTACAAGGTTCCCAAGGCATCATACATCTCTTTGGTAGTTTTCTTCCCAGCGATACGAGGGATTAGGTGATCATTCATAGAATCCAATAAGATTCACTTTACTACCATTTCCTTCTTATCGTGTTCTATCATATCTTTATGATTTGTAGGCAGCACAACCACCTTCTCCAAAAAGTACTACAAATTTTCCATTTTCAGGAGTTTCTACAATCTTAACTTCCATGGCACAAAGTTGGAGGCTCCCTCCAACAACTGACTCTCCTACATACTGAGAGTTTCCATTATTGAAAATTATTCAAACAAGCTACACTTTGAAATCATTACATCAATAAGGGCTTGTCATCCCACAACCCTTCTCAGGTACATGTGTCGATCACTAGCACAATTCTACTTCTATCAGTGAAACTTGGACCTACTTCCCGCTGAAACCTCTTGAAAACTCTCTACCCCAAACAACTTTCCTCTCCAAAATATGGATTTGATACCTTGTTGATTTTCTTAGACCATGGTAAGCATAATCTGCACTCAAAGAATCTCTAAACTACTAGATAGTTTAACCTCAAAACTTCTACTCTAATAATTCTAAAATATGCTAACACATACTGTAGACTATATAAATAACATTTGCAGGTCTGTCCTAAATCACATCACTCTTATTAAGCAGGAAAACAAAAGTGGGATAAATGGACAAAATACTATGCTGTGAACATAAATGGACA
Source organism: Pseudotsuga menziesii (assembly GCA_001517045.1). Lineage (NCBI taxonomy): Eukaryota > Viridiplantae > Streptophyta > Pinopsida > Pinales > Pinaceae > Pseudotsuga > Pseudotsuga menziesii. The sequence goes on from LPNX010433768.1 coordinate 589,784, forward strand.
AACTAGAAAAGAATGGGCCTCCCATAACATTCCAACATAAGAAAACATATATACAGAATGAACACATTACTAGTTTTAGCACAGGCTTGAAGATATTCAAACACAGTAATTTGGTTTATTTGTCAAACATTTATTTATGAAGATTTGTATCAAGAAAATGAATTAATTAGGTTTTGACCTGCTCACTTTATGAAGTGGTTGAAATAGATATTTTTGTTTTGTTTTAGGTATGAAGGTTTATCTAAAATGTTTCTCACATGTCATGTACCAAAGCTTTTACTCTTAGCTAGAACAGAGAGACTAGACAGGTTCTCTCTCTCACCTTGTATGTATTTCTCATTTCGGCTAGATAGTTTTGTTTCCAGAAATAACTACTAACAGTGTATAATATTTGGCCTTCATAATAATCATAATCTAATTTTAAGGTCATGGCTAGCTAGATGCCAGATTCATGTATGAGACCCTCTTGTTCCTGTTTGTGGGACAAGGAACCCTCCTTTGTGCAGCAATTTGACTACTTATATGGAGGTGTAGATACCCTACACATTATAATCTAATATCCTGTATTTATTCATGAAATTTTATTTCCTTGTTCTCACTCATTTGGATCTCAATCTATTTAGATGGATGAATCAATCTCAGAAAGGAATATTGTCAAAATAGTGATGTTCTTTTCTCAAGAAAGCCCTATGAGTAAAAGGAAGAACTATGACCTCGAAGCATATTCACGAGTACTTAATATATGCATTAAATCATTCAAATCTTGAAGTTTCTTGTCCAGAATCCCTCTATGGGCTTATGGATGGTAAGAAAAAATCCGATTAAGTTCCCTGAAGATACACATTCTCTTAGTTATTTCGCAAAAAATCATTATGTATATATGAAGAGGTCCGTAATTGGGGTTTTCACATCATGGACTACATATTGTAGGAAGAGTTGTTGTGATTTAGAAGAGAATTCCTCATATAGGCAAGGCACCTTACAAAAGAAAGATAAGATAAGATAATAATATTAATGTCCATGAGTGACCAAGAATAAATCAATGCAATTAAATAATAAAATTTATAATAGTATTGTGGGACTGCCACATCTATTCCTAAGTACTGAAGAAAATAGATTCAAAGGAAGAAAATAAAGTCATGAGAATGAAGGGATATACCAAGAAGGTAGACCCTAGTAGAGATAAAGGCACTGCATTGTACTTGAGGTAGAAGTATATGTAGAGGTGAAAGAGAACATCCTTGCCATCATCAGTAACTGTGAAAGTACCAAAGAGATTCTTGATAATGTCTTCTGGGGATTTTCTTGCATTGAGGAGACCCAACAAGATAAGCCTAGGATGGGCCTGGGAAAGATCAGTTGAAAGTCTTCTAGCATATGTGGCTGAAGAGAGCCATCTGGTAATTGGTATTTGATTACTTGATCTGAAAGATGAGTTTTTCTTGTGTCTAAACAAACTGGAAAAGGTATGTATTTATGATCTTGTGCAAGTGGGTTGTCTCCATATAAGATAAGATAAAATAAGATAATTTTAATAATGTCCAACAAATGACCACAAAATTAGGTCAATGGGACTAAAATGATTCAATCAGTATAAGTGCAATGGGGAGTGCAAACGCAATTCCTATAAAGTGTCGAAACTAAATCTACGATAAAATAAAATAAATCAAGAAAGATAACAGCAGTAACACAGCCTTATAAAACATGTATAGAATGGGGGGGGCACACTGTCTCACTTCCCTATTGTTCTCTATACCCTTGGCTGAGGTATCTGCATTATACTCAAATGCTTCAACCATAATATAGGGTTGACAATATTGGTACATCCATAAACATGCATCCCTGTTTTGTTAATTTGAAAGAGAGTGCTATGACTGAGATTCTACATGCAGGTGAGTTGTCTATTAACGTTTATTACCATGGAGAGAAACAAAATAGTTTTAAATCCTTCCTAGAGCTCCATCTCATAGTAGTGTATAGTCCCACTTCATCACACAAAAAATACTTCAATGGCATGGAATATGCACTCCCAACCCTCAGTGATCTCAATGAAGATTCAGTATAGTCTATATGCATGAGTGCATATTTTTGGAAGGATAGGGTGTCTGCCTTTATTTCAAAGGTGCAAGGTTTGAGTTTGCATCTCCTTTCAGATATAGAAGATTTAAAGTGCTATCCCATTTACATATACAACTGACAACACCCTCACTTTGGCTAATTCATCTTGGAACTCAGTGGGAGATCTTGTGCTTCTAAGGAAATGAATCGATGGCTACACTGTAAATGTGATTTCACCTAACCCTCTATCTCTTGCATAAGTTAGGTTAGGGTATGTGTGCTTGTGAATAAGTTCATTTATTTAACATTAGCAGGAAGTTGATTTTTGGCACGGTTTGGTAATAATTTGAGTTTTTTAGTAGTTATATGTGTATTGTTTTTTTGACTAAGTATGTCCAAGTTTAATGTTATAGTGTGATATTTGTAATGCCTCCAGAACCTGATCCAACTACAAATGTGGTTTGGAAAATGTTACCAGAGATGTCTGAGGATATTGGCATTCCACAGGGGATTGTTTTCCCCATGTGGAGTCATTGTTAAAACTTAAAAAACAATCGGCCCCAGGAATTTTTGTTGATATGCAGAGATAGTTATGTGGCTTATTTGTCAAACATTTATTTATGAAGATTTGTTTCAAGAAAATGAATTTATTAGGTTTTGACCTACTCACTTTTTGCAGTGGTTGAAATATATATTTTTGTTTTGTTTCAGGTATAAATGTTTATCTGAAATGTTTCTCTCATGTCCTGTACTGAAGCTTTTACTCTTAGCTTGAAGGGACAAACTAGATAGGTTCTCTCTCTCACCCTGTATGTATTTCTCATTTCATAAATAACAAAAATAAATGCTAACAATGTATAATATTTGGCCTTCATGATAATCATAATCTAATTTTAAGGACACGACTAGCTAGACGCCAGATTCATGTATGAGACCCTCTTGTTCTTGTTTGTGGGACAAGGAACCCTCTATTTTGCAACAATTTGACTGCTTTAAGTCTATGGAGGTGTAGATACCCTACCCATCATAATCTAATATCATGTATACATTCATGAAAGTTTATTTCCCTGTCCTCGCACATTTGGATCTCAATCTCTTTAGATGGATGAATCAATTTGAGAAATGAATATTGTCAAAATAGTAATGTTCTTTTCTCAAGAAATCCCTATAAGTAAAAGTAAGAGCTATGAACTCGAAACATATTCATGAGTACTTAATATATGAATTAAATCATTCAAAGCTTGAAGTTTCTTGTCCAGAATCCCTCTATGGGCTTATGGATGGCAAGAAAAAATCTGATTAAGTTCCCTGAAAATACACATTCTCTTAGATATGCCACAAAAAACTATTATGTGGATATGAAGAGGTCTATAATTGGGGTTTTCACATCATGGAATACATATTGTAGGAAGATATGTTTTCAATTAGAAGATAATTCCTCATATAGGAAAGGCACCTTACGGAAGTAAGATAAGATAAAATAATTTTATTAATGTCCATGAGTGACCAAGAATACATCAATGCAATTAAAGAATAAAATCCATAATAGTATTGTGGGACTGCCACGTCTAATCCTAAGTATAGAAGAAAAGAGATTCAAAGGAAGAAAATAAAGTCATGAGAATGAAGGGATATACCAAGAAGGTAGACCCTAGCAGAGAGAAAGACACTGGATTTTACTTGAGGTAGAAGTAGATGTATAGGTGAAAGAGAACATCCTTGCCATCATCATTAACTATTAAAGTACCAAAGAGTTGCTTGATAATGTCTTCTGGGGATTTTCTTGCACTCAGGAGACCCGACAAGGTAATCCTAGGAGGGGCCTAGGAAAGATTAGTTGAAAGTATTCTAGCATATGTGGCTGAAGAGAGCCATTTGGTAATTGTTATCTGATTACTTGATCTGAAAGATGAGTTTTTATTATGCCTAAACAAACTAGATCAGGTATGTCTTTGTGATCTTTTGCAAGTGGGTTGTCTCCATATAAGATAAGATAAGATAATTTTAATAATGTCCAACAAATGACCACAAAATTAGGTCAATGTGACTAAAATGATTCAATCAGTATAAGTGCAATGGGGAGTGCAAACGCAACTCCTACAAAGTGCAGGAACTAAATATATGATAAAATAAAATAAATCAAGAAAGATACCAGTAGTAGCACAACCTTCTAAAACATATATAGAACGAGGGGATGCACACTGTCTCACTGCCCTATTGTTCTATGTAACCTTGGATAAGGTATTTTCATTATACTCAGATGCTTCAACTATAATATGGGGATGAAAATATTGGTACAACCATAAGCATGCGGCCTTGTTTTGTTGATTTGAAAGAGTTGCCTACAAATGGGATTTTTTTCTAGCGTGTTATGACTAAGCTTCTGCATGAAGGTGAGTTGTCTATTAACATTGATTACCATGGAGAGAAACAATAGAGTTTCAAATAATTACTATAGTTGCATCTCATAGTAGTGTATAGTCACACTTCTTCACACAAAGAATACTTTAGCAACATGGAAGATGCACTCCCAACCCTCAGTGATCTCAATGAAGCTTCATTGTAGTCTATATGCAGGAGTGCGTATTTTTGGAAGGATAAGGTGTCTACCTTTATTTCAAAGGTGTGGGGTTTGCGTTTGCATCTCCTTTCATATATAGAAGGTTTGAAGTGCTATCCCATTTCCATATATAGCTGACAACACCCTCGCTTTGGCTAATTCATCCTGGAACTCAGCGGAAGATATTATGCTTCCAAGGAAATGATTGGATGGTTACACTGGAAATGTGATTTCACCTAACCCTCTGTCTCTTGCATAAGTTAGGTTAGGATATGTGTGTTTGTGAATAATTTCATTTATTTAACATTAGCAGGAAGTTGATTTTTGGCACAGTTTGGTAATAATTTGAGTTTTTTGTAGTTATATGTGTATTGCTTTTTTTACTAAGTATGTCCAAGTTTAATGTTATAGTGTGATATTTGTAATACCGCTAGAACATGATCCAGCTACAAGTGTGGTTTGGCAAATGTTACCAAATATGTCTGAGGATCTTGGCATTACACAGGGGATTGTTGTCCCCATGTGGGGCCATTGTTAAAACTTAACAAACAATTGGCCCCGTGAATATTTACTAATATGCAGAGACAGTAATGTGGCTTATTTGTGAAACATTTATTTATGAAGATTTATTTCAAGAAAATGAAGTTATTAGTTTTTGACCTGCTCACTTTTTGAAGTGGTTGAAATATATATATATATATATTATTTTTTATTTTTTTCAGGTATGAACATTTATCTTAAATGTTTCTCTCATGTCATGTACTGAAACTTTTACTCTTAGCTGGAACAGACATACTAGACAGGTTCTCTATCTCACCCTGTATGTATTTCTCATTTCGGGTAGATAGTTTGGTTTCCAAAAATAACAGAAACAACTGCTAATAGTGTATAATAGTTGGCCTTCGTAATAATCATAATCTAATTTTGAGGTCATAGCTAGCTAGACGCCAGATTCATGTATGACACCTCTTGTTCTTGTTTTTGTGATAAGGAACCCTCCTCTGTGTAGCAATTTGACTGCTTTAAGTCTATGGAGGTGTACATACCCTACCCATCATAATATAATATCCTATATTTATTCATGAAATTTTATTTCCTTGTCCTCTCTCATCTGGATCTCAATCTCTTTAGATGGACGAATCAATTTGAGAAAGGAATATTGTCAAAATAATAACGTTCTTTTCTCAAGAAATCCCTATGAGTAAAAGGAAGAACTATGACCTCGAAACATCTTCATGAGTACTTAATATATGTATTAAATCATTCAAAGCTTAAAGTTTCTTGTCCATAATCCCTCTATGGACTTATGTATGGTAAGAAAACATATGATTAAGTTACCTGAATATAAACATTCTCTTAGATATGCCGCAAAAAACCATTATGTAGATATGAAGAGGTTTGTAATTGGGGTTTTCACGTCATGGACTAAATATTGTAGGAAGAGTTGTTATCATTTAGAAGAGAAATCGTCATATAGGCAAGGCACCTTACGGAAGCAAGATAAGATAAGATAATTTTATTAATGTCCATGAGTGACCAATAATACATCAATGAATTTAAATAATAAAAGCCATAATAGTATTGTTGGACCGCCACGTCTATTCCTAAGTACCGAAGAAAAGAGATTCAAAGGAAGAAATAAAGTCATGAGAATGAAGGGATATACCAAGAAGTTAGACCCTAGAAGAGAGAAAGAAATTGCATTGTACTTGAGGTAGAATTAGATGTAGAGGTGAAAGAGAACATCCTTTCCATCATTAGTAACTATGAAAGTACCAAAGAGATGCTTCATAATGTCCTCTAGGTATTTTCTTGCACTGAGGAGACCCGACAAGGTAATCCTAGGAGGGGCTTGGGAAATATCAGTTGAAATTCTTTCAGCATCTTTGGATGAAGAGAGCCATCTGGTAATTGGTATCTGATTACTTGATCAAAAAGATGGGTTTTTCTTGTGCCTAAACAAAGTGGAGCAGGTATGTGTTATCATCCAAAATGGCACCTCTCCGTGCGAGTACAGACATTCCTCATGTTGGTACACAAAAGAACAAATTTGGATTGAAGTGGCCAAAACACTATAGACGGGCATGATGTTTGATGCATTATCCTCAAACCATCCTTGTATATTTTTATTATGAGTTTTGGGTTTCATACGCGACTATATGCATTGCAACTCACATATCATACGTGAGTATTTGCATTGCAACATGCATATACTCGCATATGTGAGTTCCCTTTGAGCAACTCATGTATCATACATGAGTTGCCTATATTAATACCTGTGTATACCTTAATTTGACATTAAAAACTATAAATCGAGATTATATGATATTAGTTGGGGCCTAATCCATAACTATCCCAACCATCTCAAACATCCCAACCTTTGAAACCACTCTATTTCCCAAAGTATAAATAGAGGCCTTGGGGTGGGGGCTAATCAATCAATTTTGGAGAGAAAAGTTATGCTAGTGGTATACCTTTAGAGTCTTGGAGCAGTAGAACTTAGATTCCATTGGTTGCAGAGGAGGCCTTGTCTCAAAAGTTGGGTTGTATTCTTATCTTATTCATCGATTGTTAATAAAGAGAATTCTTCTTCCCATCTCGTATTGTGTATATTTCAGGTGTATTGGTTAATGAATATGTTTGTTTATATCATTAATATGATTTTCATCTAACCTCGGATATATATATGCATAAGATATTACTTGAAGGATTTGTTCTTTGTAGGTGAAGAGGTACATCCCTAGAATCTTTGGAAAGGAGTGGAGCTAGAGAAGATCAAGCTTGGATTAGCCATCATTAATCGGTTATGTCAAGATTTTCTTCCTATTCTCTTTCCATTCCTTGTAAAAAGTTGATTGTCTGCAAGTTAGTAGTAAGTTGGTAACCCTAGACCCTAGGTTATAAGGGTGCTTTATCCTGAATAACAAAACTGGCAACTCCACTGGGCAGTCCAGCCTGCTATGGGTTCATCCTGTAGGTTCTTGACCAGTATCTTCTCTGATTTTGAGTGTGGTTCCTTTATCTTGCCTTTGATTTGTAGTATAGTATGCCGAGAGACCTTATTCTTTTTTCCTATAAATTTTTTTTGTTGTATACACGGGTTGTTGTTATACACAGTCACGTATAGCAACTTGTATACATGGGTTGCTCTATCAGACAGTCGTGTATGGTACGCAAGTTGCTTTATAAGATAGACGTGTATATCCTGTAGTAGCATAAATTTTTTGTTAGGGTTTGCTTGTCCCTATCTTGGCTGATTTTTAATCTACTTAGGGGTCTTTTGTTGTTGGCATAATTTTGTAATTCCAAATTCTTGTATGCCATACTTTTCGCATGTTGATTAAGCCTTTGAGTTTGATTTGTTTAAATCTTCTTTCATCCAGTGACTTGAAGTTGGCCCTCTTGCTTGGTATATGAGTTTGGTGATGTGTATTTGAGTCAGTGATCAGGGTTTAGATACCTTTTTCTCTGTACTACTTTATGTAGTGTCAGTTAACCAATTTTTCTTTAGTAAATCTAGTGGATTTTATTCATTTAGTTTTGCAAGTCAAGTTTTTCACCAAATTTCCTTCCCGTTTGGTCGAAGTTGGTCATTGTGGGTCCTTTATACTTCATCGTGCTTTTTATATGTTGTGATCATTCAAACTCACTCAAGAAATTTGCATATAGATGCATTGTATTTTTTGAAGAATTTGAAAAAAGTGAAAGAAAAACATTTTATGCTTGTGCATTTAGTTGCACTTAGTAGTTTTATTTTCAGTATTTTCAAATAAAATTTAATTATAAAAAGTCTTAGTTTTTCTACACTTAGTTTCATTTTCATTAGCTTATATTTACAAAAAAAAATCAAGAAAAGAAATTTGGTTTAAATAGTTGCAATTTGCTTTGGAATTTACTTCATACATCATTTTTTTTGCTTCTTCTTATCGAGTCTATAATATCACAGTCCTTCACGCCATTTACCTTCTGACTAAGAACAACCCTTAAAATAAACGATATAATTTAAAATTTATTAGTAAGTTTTATTTTATAGGGTCATACACCAACTAGCTTAAGCTAGACTTGTGGAATAGGGAGTTTAAACTCTCCACATGTATTTAAATTCAGACGTAGTTGGCCAATCGATGAGTAAACCCTTTTCTATGTTGGTTGTATCTGGGAAGATCCTCTCAAACAGGATTTAAGCACAAGGCTACATGGAGGCCTGGACTGAGGGGATATCCCTTCAATTCCTTGTCAAAGCATAGACCAAGGTTTTTGTGCATATAGGGATTCTATCTTAGACACGATTTCAGGATTTGCTACCCTACCCATGCATACGAACTAGGATTGCGACTGTCCCCCCAGACTGTCAATATAGTTAAGGTAGCCTCTAGTCTCTCTGACATCTAGGGTTCATACACAGGTACACCGGAAGGCTATTTCTGGTTGACCTTGGACAGGCTTGGAAGGTAACCCTTATAGAAAGTGTGGGAGGGCGGTG
>LPNX010433768.1:623806-634526 GCA_001517045.1 Pseudotsuga menziesii
CTAGTTTTTTGTCCTCTTCATAATCCACTCTTTTTTCCATGCAAAAGAATGTATGAGCTGCAATTTCATCACTCATTAGCTTGCACATGCGCCCTTGCCAATTCGTGAGCTCCATGACATATTTGGGATCATCTTTTTACACCTATGGGGGATTTGCTTATTTTTGGTAAGCCTGCTTTATGCTAGATTTGGATGCTTCCTCATGCATTTGATTTCCTAATGTATTCTATTTATTCAGAATCCTATGTTATTACAGGTTTGGCTATTGTACACTTACATAATACAGTTTAGTGTTACAGCTCCATTTTCAGTCTCTTTTGTGAGTGATTTTGCATGATCAATTGTTAATTGTTGTGAGTAAAATTAATCTATTGCTGGCCTTAATTTCCATAGTTATTAGACACTCCTAGATATGTCGGCTCTAGTAATTAATTTTTAAGTGAGGTCGACATGTTGGAGTGCACTTCAAGTGAACGAAATAATATAAATAGAGAGTGAGCCTCTCTATTTATCTCACTTGCAACACTCACACTCACTCATTGGGGTGCATGAGCGATAGAGGAGAAGCTCTATCAGTGAGAGAGAGAGAGAGGCTTCTGCTGTGTGGAGATCATCTTATTGTTTTCTGGTTTTACCCTTAGTGTCGATTCTATCTCTAAGGAAGTTGCGGGGTTTTCTCCTTTATGGTTTCCCTGAGGAAAATTCTTTGTGTCTCTTGTCTCCTGTGTTGTGCTTATGTTTTATTGTTTTTCTTGTTATTCTCTCAGTTAAAATATCCTAAGATCATAATTCTAGCTTATATGATGAAAAACTAACAAGAACGACGCAAATTAAACTTACATGCAAAAAACTACCTCATTATCGGAGATACTTTATATTGTAGAGGGGTAGACTTTGTTTTATGTCGATGTCTTACCCATGAAGAGGCTAAGATTGTCCTAAATGATTCCCATAGTGGAGCGTGTGGGGTTCATTTATCTAGGTTAGAAACGGCCCAGAAGATCTTATGTGTTGGTTATTTCTGGCCCACGATATTTAAAGATTGTGTGGAAGCCATGAAGCGCTGTCATCCGTGTCAGCTTTACACCAAAAAGATGTAGTCGCGTCCTGCTCCGTTATTTCCCATCATCTCAGTGGGCACCTTTACTAAGTGGGGGATATATTACGTGACGTGCAACCCTGTTTCGGTTGGAGGGCACAAATAGATTATTTTTGTTGTATATTACTTCATGAAATGGGAAGAGGAAATGCCCACCTATAAAGCTGATGAGGAAACTGCAGTTTTTTTCATTTTCAACCAAATTATCGCACATTTTGGTATTCCTAAAGAGATTGTCACTGACCATGGCAGTCACTTCGAAAACAGCATGATGACTGAATTGACCACTATGCTAGGGTTTAAACAAGAACATTTGTCTTCTTTCTACCCACAAGCAAATGGTCAAGTCGAGGCAGCAAATAAGACCTTGAAGACTATTCTCAAGCATACTATTAACACAGCCCAATCAAATTGGCACATCATGTTGTATCCTGCACTTTGGGCTTATCAAACCAATGTGAAAACTACCACAGGGTTCTCTCCTTTCCATCTCATTCATGGGGTGGAATCAGTTATCCTGGTTGAATGCGAAATCCCATCTTTAAATATTTTCATTCATGTGCTACCTAATATGACTGAGCTGGAAGAACATTTGTTACACTTAGAACATCTAGAGGAACAGCGTAGGGATGTGTTGATAGCAAATGAGGCTCATAAAAATAGGTTCAAAAATTAGTACGACAAATCAATCAAACCTAGGATTTTTTCTGAAGCGGAACTTGTCTTGCTTTGGGATCAGGACAAAGAACCCCTGGGAACAAGAAAATTCAAGTCTATGTGGTTAAGACCTTATGTCATGTCTAAAGTTTTGAAGAAATGTGCATATGAATTAACTAATTTCAAGGGAAATAAGCTTCTTGAGCCTAGAAATGGGCTCTACCTGAAAAAGTATTATGCTTAGGCTTAGCAATTTTTCTTGTATTTTTATTGTATGTAACTTTATGTACAATAGTTTGTCAGTTTGTGTTCTTATATCATCTATTGGTTTTTATAGATGTCTTCTCAGTGGTTCATAGTTTTTGCATATGGCATTAGTTGTCACACTTGAACCTGGCTTCAGCCGCATGGGCTATTTACTCACCCTTAGGACAGCTAGTTGCCTCTGAATGCACTTTCCTAGGTCCTTCTACCAATAATGTGGCCAAGTACAAAGCTATCATTGATATTTTATGGAATGCCTTCTCATGAGGCATTACCCAACTGGAATTCAGGCTTGACTCTCAACTAGTAGTTTCCCAGCTCAGTCAAGCTTATCAAGTGCGAAACACTATTCTACTATGTCAATTTATGCAAGTTAGGTTATTGGAAAGAAATTTTGATTTTATTACATTTAATCATATTCCAAGAAATCAAAATTCATTAACCAATGCATATGCGAATTATATCTTGGATTGGCACTTAACACATATTCATAAAAATACACAATAGATGCATTGCAAAAAACATATGTAAATAAACCGGCAAAATATATATATCTATGAATATCTGTCCATATAGATAGGTTGAGTTTTTGATCCTCAAATACAGTCATAACTGTATAATATACAAAAAATATACAAAATTTGGATCGTAATCCATAAAATGATCCTAGGTCTAAGCTTGACCACCCTGCCATCCTGACCACCTTGGCCACCTTGATCATCTTGTTCATCCTCCTCTCGGGCTTCTTCATCGTTTTCAGTTGTAGCAGCTTCAAGGGCATCTATGTAAACAAGCATTGCTCTAGCTACCCTTCTCATAAGGTGTATCCAGATAGGTGGGATACCAACCACTAGTTCCTGCATAACGGCAGGGATTTGCTCAATATGTAAAGTAGGTACTCTTTGGGTAATCCTGGCCAGCTTCCCCTCAATAACCCTAATCAAACCATGATCCTCTCCTGCCACTAGTATCACATACATACGACGATGCCCAACAGAGTAGACTGGTCCAATATCTGCATTTTTAAACATTTAAAGGATTAAAACTCTTATACATATGTATATATCTTTATGACTAAAATTCATAAAAATTTAAAAAGTTGAAAAACCAAAATACCCGACGCTCCCCATGCTCCTCCAGGAGGGAGGACAAGGTCATTGTCACCTCGAAAATACAACCCAGCAAATGGAAACTGCTCCAGTGCTAGTAGCTTTCTCTCCCACCATAGGTAGAAGTCATCATCATACACACTCTGAACCAATCCACCCCCACCCTGGCAAAGGAAGATTTCTCCCCACCTACTCATTCTAGGCTGATAGGGAGAGAAATATGGTAGAGGTACTGCAGGACTGAGACTGGGCACTCTCTCAAAGAAAAAGGCCACCAATATGCTAGAATAACCGCAGTTTTTCCATCAGCCTCTCTTGTAGTTAGAGAGTTGCTTCTTCATTATCAGGATTACTCTCGAGCACCAGTCAAATAAGGCTCCTTGTATACTTTCCACCATAATTCTCATTTGGTTTCAAGTTGGAAAATGAAGTGATGATGATCCTTCAACCCTCACTATTGTGCTTACCAACACTTGTAATGGCAAGATGCGAATATGAACAATAGGGATGCATGTACCCCTTTTTTTAGTACCAGGCGCACAGTAAGTGTCAATATAGTTCTGAACACTTAGAAGGTCACCACCCATACCGGTACCTTCCAAGTTGAGAGGATCTCCCCATCGTGACAAACCCAATATGAAATAGATGTCTTCCAGTGTAATCTCTAGAAACTCACCTTGTAGGTCAAAAGAACCTAGATCATGATCCTATTAGTTTATCAAAAACTCCAGTAAATGGAAATTGGATCACATGGGTGAGGTACAAAATAATGTAAGCAACCCACTTTTCCACAATGCATGCACTATGGGGGCATTTCGAAGAGCATCTTAGTCCATGTCTTCATGTTTCCTTTCCCTCCACTCCAACACCTTGTTTCATCCTGTCAATAAAGCCATTTTCAAACATCAAATTCATTCAAAAAACTTTGATTTTGGCCCTAAATATCCTTTTCCTATATTGTGTATCATACACGAGTTGCTTTCAGGAAAGCCGCATATAAAATGTGAGTACACGAATGTCTACTATAATAAGGAATATTGCACCTTCTGCGGATAGAAGTTGTTCCTCTATTCTGAATGGTTCAGATCCAAAACAAATGAGTGAATGACAAAGGATGAAGACCTTCCTTGAATGTTGTAGACACCTGGAATTCTGCTTCGATAGTGAACCTGTGTACCTGAAAATAGATCAAACATGTAAACACATCAAATCTACCAAAAAATGATCTACTTATCCATGTTAGTGACTAAGAAATCTAACAACATGTACATGTGAAATCAAAACAACAGTAATTTGGGATGGAAATCAACTTTGCATTAAAGATGTATGGAGAAGCTTACAACCGTTGCCTTAGTGTCAACAAGCACCTCCATGAGACAAACACTTCATCCCCATAAGCTCCAACTTTTCTCTCTATGCTCTCTAATGACTTCGGCTAAGTGGTCAATCCAATAGCATAACAATACCTCTATATCTCTCTCCCTCAACTATGGACATGAGCTTGTATTTATAAGGCTCAATGGATAGGAATAGTTGAGAGAATTGTGGGTGAGGTGGCTCTAATATTCTACCATGGGGGATCTCGAGCACAACTGACCTATAATTATAGGGATAAGGGAGGACATGAGGCTCATGATCTAGAAGCCTTGAGAAACTTCTATTTTTCCCATTTTACCCACGATCCTTCTTTTCTTCTCTTATTACAGAGTGGTTTAGATGAGAAACGCTTTTGGACCAAAGACCATAGGTGGTGGCACCGCTTCTTGAAAATAGGATATAGGCAGTGATGAGCTAGGTACCACTCATGGGGCATAAGGAAAGCGCGATGATGGGTTTTTTCAAGTCAAATTGACAAATAGAGAAGGTTTCCACTCTAAGTGATAGGATTAAGGCCAAACATGGAAGTTAAGCGTCGTATCACATGGTGGTGATAGGATTTAGGTATAACATAATGTCCCCCAAAGCATGAGACTTAGAGGGATACGATAAGTGAGAGCTTTGAGAGAACAAGTTGTCAGTTCGAGGTGAAAATGTCAGCTCAGTTGAAGAATCTCGTCCAGTAGGAATCTATAGTACATCAATATTTTTGACTCATAGACACATGTAACCAACTCATGGCTATAGATCGATACAAGGCAGATCCATGAGAGGAACAAACAAGCATGGATACTAGAATACAGCGTAGATCCATGTGATAGAGGACTCAAACTTGGACATAGCTACCAGACATACAACATAGATCTATGTCATACAAACAAAAATTTGAGCATAGCCACGACCAGACAAATGTGGATCTATGCTAGATATACAAAACTCTATCGCAACCTGGGGAAAGCAATGAGCGCTAAACAAATACCCAGGGTCTTCGTCTCGTCTTCCACAAAGTATGATTCTATCCATGTGATTACAATGATCTAAAGTCAAACATGGTAGAAACCACTTAATTACTGACCAATGATGTGACCCGTTAACAAGTGTGAGAGAAATCACCATTGATGTCAATGATTCCCAAGGTACCCTAATACAATCTAGTAAGAGTTAATAGATGTCTTGATGTCGAACACCCAGTCGATTCTATCGATCAAAGTTCAATGATGTGAACCTATGTCGAGAGCAATAGAATATTTCATTAAGGCATACAGATCTCAAGGTACTAAGTTTTTGTTTCTAAGACTATTTCTCGAATGATGAGCTGATGTTGATGGGAATAGTCTCGTCAAAGGAGGGCTGTGATGAGTCCCACATCGACGACATGAAACTCGGAACATAGTTTTGGAATGATGTGAATGTAGTAACTATAAGACTAACTCAAAAGTACTGACATAGAGACTGTTTTAACTTCTTCAACTTCCCTTTGAACATCAGGCCGCATGAAAAAATACCTGGAAGCGTGACTAAACCAGAAAAACACACAGTGTGATAGTGGACAATGCATTCTTTTTAAAGACTCAAAGGAGTAGCATGACTCATGAAAGTGGATCATCATAGAGATCAGTTGAATACCCAATTGACTGAAATGATATGTAGACAAGTTCCATGTTCAAAGGTAACGACAAACTACTGCCATTTATTTGCAAAATGATTCCCTTCCCATTTCCCCCATCATGATTGATGAGTGCCTCTTTTCAGTTTTATGAGTTCAAAGAGGGTAACAAACACTCGTTATAGCTCGTCTGAATATAAGTCCAAACTCATATGTTTTACGAACCTGAGAGAGGAGGGGTTCGTTCCCAAAAATAGTTCTCTCAATGTTTAACTTAACGAGTCCAATGAAAGAAAACTCAGTATCGTTCATGTTTAGAGAGTCTGAATGACTATGGAAGAAGACTCCAAAAGGTCCATTTTCGTATGATTTAGTCCCTAAGGCCCAAAAAAGTATAAAATAATGCCTTAGAGAACTCTTCCAGTCATGATTGGCTGGAGTGTTCCTTTTTCGTAAATAGTCTATCCTAACCGAAAAAGAGATAACCTACTGTTGGAGAGACGACTCTTCAAATGCTTTAATGAGCGTGAAGAAGACAATATCACTCGACAATATTTTCATATTTAAGGATCCCAAAAAGAGTTTAAAGAAGACTCCATTAGGTCTCTTTTCACAATGATAGATTTTATGAGCCCGAAAAGAATCAGAAACGGACTCGGACCTTTGATACTAAGTTTCGAGAGCGTGACCAAAGTGTCGCAATGAACACTCAAAGACTTTTTCCATTTTATGGTAGTATGAAAAAGTAAAAAATGAACTCCCAAAACTTTACTGCTACTACTCTTCTATCCTTCAACGACTCAAAAACAAGTGTTAAATGCGTCAATAACTGACATTAAAGGATTACGAATGATATATTTTGAGTAATAGACAATTTAAAACCAAAACTATAGCATGTCAAACCCAAAAATGTGTATAAAGGTCATGTAAATAGTAAAAAATCAAAACATCTTACTATTTACCCATAGTGCAGAGCATTTGGAGCATTTTCCTGGCCATATTTTCAGTCGCTGATATCAAGAATTTCCACCGTTGGATTCGAGCACTATCAGTTCCAGGTAATAACCTAGACCGGGGACCCTACTCTTCCATATTATGTCTTCAATTTTGACTTTTAATGGTGTTTTGGGCTTGCATGGAAAGCCCTAAAATCATGGTAGTGGAAACCGCTCTTATCCCTTACAGGATAAGTGGTACCTCGCTAGAACCGCGCCAAAAACAAAGTGCACAAGCGGTGCCGGCCATGGAGAAGTAAAAATAGTCACACAAGAAAAACTAACTCATTTCAATTGATTTGGATGATTAAGAATGATTCTAATAAGTCTTGTAATTTTTTTTGGCAGGTTCTTGCTGATAAAAAATGGTCATATGGAAAGAGAGACAACATGATAATAATGACGCCTTCGCCGAACGAAATGCTGGTTGCATAGCCACATTGAGAGACTGCGGACTCTTAAAATTCTTCTGCACACCCAGTATGGTATTGCATGAGTGATTGCTAGAGCATATACTCTAGATGTGGAATCCGAAGAAACAATATTTCTAGGTTGGTGCTCACATTTTGATAGTTGAGGTAGAGGACATCTACTTCCTAACTGGCCTTTCGAGACGGGGTGCTCCCATCTCACTGATTGGTTCCCGCGGAGGGGACATCACTACACAGGAGTTGATAGACCATCACTATATTCCTGGGACAAGGACATCGGGGAAGAAAATCCCCATAAAAGTAGTGATGGATGGCCTCTACAGACTGTATTGTTTACCATGTAGAGAGTGGCGGGAAGCTAAGGAGTGCACCAGGAATCTAGAGCACATATGCTCTATGCCATAGAGGCCATGGCAGCTATAGTCTTTAAATAGGGATAAGCCCTACTTCCTATCTTCAAGGATCAGCTGACCAAGTGTTGACAGGGGGAACTGAAGCAATTTGGTTTTGGTTCCACTTTAGGTTGCTTCTTCTTCAAGCAAGTTCCACAGATGAGACCCCAGGTGGTCTTTACAAATCTGAGAGCACAGGACCCTCGTATGCAGAGGTGGGTCCAGATTATGGCCCATACTGAAGCGGTCAGGGGGGAGGTAAATTTCGGTGACCCATTCTTTCGATGGTTGAGAGATCAGCTCCTCATGGTGGAGGATTATGCATATCCAGGCACTGACTTTAGTGGTGTCCCTGATCTACCGCTCCCACCTGGTAGACAGTGGGGTGACATCAGTAAGAAGCAAAAGACCCTAAAATGGAAATATTGTTTTTATGTTTTTGATGTTTTATATTTTTTATGTTAAGGAATGAGACTTGAATACTTTCATGTAGACGTCGGAACAACACAACCATAGGGGAGCTTCCCCATTGGATAGACGAGTCGGAACCTGTTTTGTACCGCAGGGTGACGTTGTGACTGGGGAGTTAGAGGAAAACCTGGAGAGGTTGACCCTAGACATCCCTGATGCTTCCATTGATGACCTCCCTCTGAGGTATCAGAGGCCTACAATGGGAGTACCAGTTCGGTTTAGCAGACTGCTATGTAGAGTAGCCCGGGCAGTGATGTGTTACCATGAGCATCATTAGACGATGTGTGCATGATGTATCCACTAAAAGCTAATAGCTTCAGTATTTTGTATGGTGTTTTTTACTTGAAAGCCTATGTGCTTCAGATGAGATCTCATGACCTATTTTTTGTAAAACATGTTCATATATATATACAGACTTTTACCTATTGTTTATATGTCTCAAATGGTGAATGTATTTTACATGATTTTTATGTGTCTTTAATTGTTTATTTACAACGAACCAAGTTTGATTTTCATGTCATGAATGGGAAATATGCCAATCTAGGATGTAATTAGCCAATGAGTCAGCAACTACATTATGTTCCGTAGGGATATGCCTATAGGTGATAGTTTCAAATGACCTTTCTAACAAATGTACCCTCTAGAAGAGGCGGAGAAGCACAAGATTCCTAATGGTATAAACATGGTTTAGAAGACAAACCAAGAGTTGTGAGTCCATCAAGACTACTAATTTACGAATATCCTAGGAGGCATCTTCAATCAGAAGACCTATGACTGCTTGATACTCGGCGATATTGTTGGTAGCGGGACCAATACAAACCACTCCTAAACTGACCAAATCGTAATCTTGGGAATAGAGAACCCAAGAAACTAAGACAAGATTCAAGGTGTGGTGGCAAGAACCATCAGCGAAGCCATAGAAATCCATCTGCTCTGCATGACCAAAACATGGTATAAACATATACGGAAACTTAAACTCAAAACCATATTGAAAATACTTAAAGCACACTGAAAGTCAAGAAATATACATATATACAAGATACTATCCAAGAAATATCTAGGCATAGTACCTCTTCAGGTACAACCCATTGCGAGGTTGCCCTAAAGGGATTCCATCGTAGTCTATGAGCTTGTAGGCCCCTTTCTCTAAAACTTTAGAAATGATGAAAGGACCGTACCATAGGGATTCGAACCTTCCTTTCCCTAGTTTTTCATATCTCTAATCGTAATTCAAAACTAGGCCACCATTGTTAAAGGCATGAGATTGGACAGATTTATCATACTACACCTTGACATGTTTCTTGTGTGCCTCATTAGCCAAGGAAGCATCTCTCCTAGTTTCTTCAAGGTTGTTCAAGTACAAAAGTCTCTCTTCCTCTGCGGTTTTTCTGGGAGAATTTCGACGGCAAGTTTCAAGGATGGAATCTAACATTGAATCGGTAAGACAGCTTCGAGTCCATAGACAAGCTAGAAAGGTGTGAAACTAGTAGCTGTTTTCACCGAAGTCCTATAAGCCCAAAGAGCAGAGAAAAGGATATGGTGCTAGTTGGATTTATGGTCTCCAACCATCTGACAAAGCATAGTTTTCAAAACTTTGTTGATGGCCTCAACCTGACCATTAGCTTGTGGATAATAGGGCGAAGCGTTTTCATGGGGAAAACCTAGATTGGCACTTAGTTACTCCATCATTTGATTACGAAAATGTGATCCATGATCAGTAACTATGGATTGCAAAACTTCGAATCTAGCTATGACATGATTGAACAACAAGAGAGCAGCAGTCTTACCATCTTCTGCATATGTAGGCATGGCCTCATCTCCCTTTGTAAAATAGTCAACGGCTACGATGATGTAACCATGCCCCCTGGCTAAGGTAGGATTACAATGCATATAATCAATCCCCCATCTAGAAAATGGGCCAACGACAATGACAGGGTGTAGCGGAGCAAAATGAGTGTGCTTTGTTGGGCAATAGGGTAGACCCGGGTTGTAAACCTTTACTTCGTACCAACAAAAGACCCACAGTGTTGGCCCTTTCGGCAACAACTTGCGAACAGGTTGCAGTCTCACCCGAAACAGCTATGGGGTGCCGCAGAATCAGGTTTCTACAAGCAGAAGAGGGATATTACTGTACCTTTAGACTTTAATAAATTATAATCAATTAACATAGAGCTTTGACATTCATGAATATAACTTCGCAGATAAAATAAACAAGTAGTGACTTGCACAACCCTTTACTGGGAATTCACAGCGAAGCAAGTATTTTAGCAGTGATCTTATTCATCAGATATATCTAGTTAATCATGCATAACAAAACAT
>LPNX010433768.1:639578-652755 GCA_001517045.1 Pseudotsuga menziesii
CATTTCCATACAGCTCTGTAAAAAGGAAGACAGTGTACCTGCTTTACCCATCGAGGCTTCTTGCGGCTGCGACTGCTGCTGACATGGTTGCGCGGGTGCTGCGGCTGTGCTCAAATCAGCAAAATCTCTTTTGGCATTCATGAATGTCTCTTTTTCTCTTCTGATATCAAATGTTGGGACTTTCTCTGGGGCCTTACGAACCCAAGCTGCAGCAGGCGGTTTCTCCAGGTTCTGTATATGCGTCGTAGCTCCACTCCGTGTAACAACATTAATTGCTGGGGCATGTCTTTGCTCAATAGAAATTAGCTGAATATTCTAAGTAGGGCCACTGTTTCTTTCCTAAATCTTAGCTATCAACTGCGGGCACTGCTCGATCACATGATCTACGGCTCGGCAATACCGACATGTCGTAGTCGGGTTCCGACAGCCGCGAGCCAGATGCCCAGCTTGGTTGCAGTTATAACACACCACGTGGCCATGGCCTCTGCCAGCCAGACCACCACTGCCACGACCTCCAAAAGCACCTCGACCGGATGCACCACCGCAGTAGCCATAGCCATCATTGCTTTGTCCTTCATTTTTTACCCGATAGGCATCGTAGGTGCGTTCTTTCATCAGGTCATAACTGCAACACTCATCTTCATTATGTCCTACGGACTTACAGAACTTGCAGTAGGGGTTCTTGGGGACTTGCACATACCTCTATAGCAGATAGAAATTCTCGGGTCGATGCTGGCTAGTTGTCCGACAAATTTCACAGTATAGAACAGAAGGGTTGAACGGGTTTGGCGCACCAGTATTCAGGTAATTTCTGACCACAGGACATTGTTCCTTATCGTGACCTTATATTCGACATTGTGTACACCAAACCTCTTCGCGACCGGTTTTTCCTTTCTTCATGTCGCGCAGCTCTAGTGCCATTGCTGCCAACTGCGCTTGGATTTGAGCGATAACAGAATTCTCCTCAACAGGAGCAGTTTCAAGCTTCATTGCGATTTCCGGGGCCTCTTGCTGATCAGCAACCTTCTGTTGCATGAGCGGAGTTCTAATATGCGGTAGTAGCACTGCAATGAACCATTCCTTGTGCTGCGCAGGTCCAATGGTGAAACTGACCTGGTCGAGCAGAACTTTGAACCGCTGGTCAAAGTCCCACACTGATTCGCCACGCCTCTGCTGAATCTCTTTCAATTCAGTGATACACTGCGACTCTAATTTCGGTTTCTTAAACTCTTTGATTATTGCTGCTTTAATATCATCTAAGGCATGACTCTGAGTACTGGAGAATTTCATGAACCAGGTCAAAGCTCGGTCCCTAAAAGAAGTAACGAGATGTGCCCTTCGGACATCTTGATCTGTAATGTTCTTAGCATTCCATACTGCTTCGCATAAAAACTAGAACTGTTCTGGATCCTCTGATCCAGTTCCTTTGAAAATAGGGAGCTTAATGTCATCATGTATGTGGGCCATCGCAGGTCTAGGGGGGGAGGGAGGGGGACTAGGAGCAGGCGGGGGGGAACTTACTGGGGTAGACTGACCTATGACAGGAGTGCTCGGGCTAGGATGAATTTCGGACTGCGACAGGTTCTCAGGGATAACAGTTCTGGGCTGCGGGGTGACCGGAGGGTTTCCAACAGAAGGGGTTTCTTCGAGCTCAGAGTCTGCGGGATTTTCAGGAGAAGACGTGGTATGCTGACCTAGGGAATAGGATCCAAAATCTCTCTTGTACCTTTTTCCACTTCGCAGCAAACCACTTTTCTCGTCGAAGGTATTTTCACTTACAAACATAGGTTAGTAATACCAAATCTAACAGTCTTATTCAATGATCAATATACCTTTTTCAGCTAATAGCATTTTAATTCTTAAACCAAATGAATTCAAAAACTTACCCCTTGGACCTTTGAAAAACTGTCGCTCGGCTTCACTAAAGGAAGTACTCGTGTCGATGGCGAACTCCATCACAAAATCTTCAAGAGTTCGCGTTGTCCATAAATCAACAGCACGCGATACCTCGTTGTTCACCCTTTTCAGTATAGTAATTCTCGCAGGGGTCCAAACAGGAAACTGACATTCTTGGAAATTCATCCTTCTCTCTGTCAATCTAGACAACCACTGGGGCAACTCTATGTGGATACTAGCAAAGAAAATTTCATAAACATCACCAAAAACATACCTTTGTAAAAAGTCATTTGCACTACGACGCAGATCTTTGTTCTCTTGCTCAGCGAATTTCAGATAAGTCTCATCAAGCCAATCACCGATTTCCTTCACAGAGGGTCTCCAGAACATAACCCTCGAGGTACGACGTAAACCCCTCTTGAGTAGATACTAAGTTCAATCGGCAACGGAACCAATTTTTGGGCAATAGGGTAGACCCGGGTTGTAAACCTTTACTTCGCACCAACAAAATACCCACAGTGTTGGTCCTTTCGGCAACAACCTGCGAATAGGTTGCAATCTCACCCGAAACAGCTATGGGGTGCCGTAGAATCAGGTTTTTGCAAGCAGAAGAGGGATATTACTGTACCTTTAGCCTTTAATAACTTATAATCAATTAACACAGAGCTCCGACATTCATGAATATAACTTCGTAGATAAAATAAACAAGCAGTGACTTGCACAACCCTTTACTGGGAATTCACAGCGAAGTAAGTATTTTAGCAGTGATCTTATTCATCAGATATATCTAGTTAATCATGCATAACAAAACATAATAGAAATAACACAAGGAACCACAACACCAGATATAACGTGCTTCACCCCCAGTGTAGGGGTTACGTCCACAGAACTGCGCTTTATTCAAATTCTTTACAAGTCACATTTCTGATCTGCGCACTCAGCAGCAGATCCTTCCAAGTCCTTAAATCCGTGCACACAGTTGCAGTCCTCTGTGCACACAGCTGTAGATCTTCTAATCGCTATACAAAAACCCTCTGCACACACAGCTGTAGAGGTCGTCCACGCACACAGCTGGGACTAAACCTTCTCTTACAAAATAGCCTTAGCTTCGCCTTAATTCTTCTTTCACAAAAATCCTAACCTCGCTTCTTTACACAAGTGCATATTTATACAGCGCACTATTACAAAAACCATGGTCTTAAACCATGGGCACCCCAAATTCTAAACCCTGGACATAAACCATGGGTTTATTATAATAAGAAAACTTTAACTTAACCCCGACACCCCTAAGACTATTTTGAGCCGTAACTCCGCTTACAACTTACAAAAACTGCGGGGTTACCAAAACTAAATACCCTTAAAGTACACATCCCAACATGCTTTTTCAGATAAAAATATTGACAAGGTGGGAATTTCTTGACAGCCTCATGATAGTCTTTAAAGCCTAAAGGCCAGAAATAGCCAGCACGAAATATTTTCTGGGTTGTAGCCATCACAGATAAATGACCGCCACATGCTCTAGAGTGGAAATCATTCAACACTTGTTCAACTTCCTTATGGGTGAGGCATCACCGGAGAATGGAATCGATCCCACGTCTATACAATGTGTCATTCAAGATGAGTAGTATTTCGCATGGTGACGGATACAGCGGTGATCGTTATGGGATATATTTGGATGAAATATTTGTGTTTGGAGATAAATAAGTAAATATCCATACCATGGGTCAGTAGTGCTTATCAGGAACAAGAATTCATCCAAAAATTAATCACTGGGCTCAGATTCCATCGAAGCATAGGGAAGATCACACATGAGCTCAACAAATACCAAGGATTTATTTGATGTACCTTTGGCAAATTCCAGATCAAACTCTTGTAGTATGACTATCCATTGGGAGTACTTGCCCCTGAGCACCTGACGTGTCAGGATGTAATACATAGGGTTCTGGTCTGCCAATACAGTGGTTGTGTGGAGCAAAATGTAATGACAAAATTTTTGAACAGCAATGACTGTGGCTAATGCTAATTTCTCCATGCATGAATATCGGGTTTTAGAATCCATAAGATTCTTACTAGCATAAAAAATCACATGCTTCTGACCATCAGGATTTTCCTACACCAAGACCATAGCGATGGTAGTAGTGGAGGTAGCAATATATAAGAGAAATTCCTTTGAATAATATGGGGGGTGTATCACGGGTGAATGAGTCAGAGCATGTTTGAGATTATCGAAGGCACGTTGGGCTTGGTCATCCCAATAGAACAGAGTGTCCTTCTTAAGCAGATGCATATAAGCATGTGTTTTCTCTGCAAAATTGCACATGAAACGGCGGAGAAAGTTTTCCTTCCCTTGCAAACTTTGGAGTTCGAGAAGATTGGTTGGGGTTGGTAGAGATAAAATGGTGGCAATTTTCAATGGGTCTATCTGGATGCCATCCTTAGAGACCACAAAACCTACTAAGGTGTCCTGTCTCAACATAGAAAACAAATTTATGTGGATTGAGCCGTATATTATAATGACGGTATCTCAGGAAAATATCTCTAATATGACCATGGTGGTCCTCCTGTCGCTGTGAATGAGCAGGGAGGTCGTCATGGTACGGTTCAACAATATGTTTTATATCATGAAATGCATAGGACAAAACACCCTGGAAAGTGGCTCCAACATTTTTTAAGCCAAATTGTAACTTCCTATATGCAAATTTTCCCCATGGTCAAATGAATGTTGTCTTGTGTTGATCGATGGGTAATATCTCAATCTGATTGTAGCCAGAAAAGCCATCCATGAATGAGAAGATGGCACTTACGGCACAATTGTCGATAATCCGATCGATATGTGGAGTAGGAAAGTTGTCCTTGGGACAATCTTTATTCAAATCTCTAAAATCGATATAGACTCTAATGGTGCCCTTATTTTTATTGACAGGGACAACATTCGATACCCATTCTGTCAGGGGTATGGGATAAATAAACCCAGCTTTGAGAAGTTTCTCTATTTCAGCTTTAATAGCTGCGACCTTCCATGGATGGACTTGCCTTAGTTTTTTCCTGATAGGTTTAGCAGTGGGATAGGTTATAATTTCATGGACCACAATGGATGGGTCTATCCCCATCATTTCTTCATAAGACCAGGCAAAAATATGGCGGAATTCTTTGAAAATTTCCCTGTATGCTTCAGATTCTTCTGCCAAGCAGTTCTTCCCAACATGAACATGCTCTATGGTACCAAGCTTGGTTGATATGTCAATCAAATTTGTCTGAGTAATGTTGCATAGTTTTCCTTCAGAATCTGTGTCTTGAAACAATATAG
Organism: Pseudotsuga menziesii; assembly: GCA_001517045.1. Classification (NCBI taxonomy): domain Eukaryota; kingdom Viridiplantae; phylum Streptophyta; class Pinopsida; order Pinales; family Pinaceae; genus Pseudotsuga; species Pseudotsuga menziesii. Next base: position 644,782 of record LPNX010433768.1, read on the forward strand.
GACTTTGAGGTGCATTGACAATATCAATGGAAAACAGGGATGCAAAGTCATGGTCTGCCGAACTGGTGTTAGGGAGGAACAAGGATGTATGATGGTGATCCTCCCAGATAGGCTCATTCGTATTCATGATATCCATAATGGACTCGTCGAAAGGAAAATTCTTAGAGAGATAATCCAGAATAGGAAGAGGTGGTTCTAACCAGTAGGGCTAGTGGTAAGGATATGAAGCCACCAGATGAAGTTCATCAGTGTGATCATCGAAAAGGGTTTGAATGATGTTGTACATTTCTTCATGTGGAATCAACGAGGTGGAATCAACAATTTGTTTTCCCTTGGGCTCATAATCAAATAACACAATCATATTTACTATTGTTGTGTCTGTTTCAAGAGGAGTGGATGAAAAAATCCCCATAAGGGATGAATCCTTCAACATGCCTACCCCTATCGACTAGTAAGGCAGAGGGGACTGGACTAAAATAGGTATGTTATTAGCTATAGATGTATTAACATCTGGTGTACAGAAATTGAGTTGGTTAATGGTGAAAATTCTCCCTAGATGTGGATATTGGAAAGTTCAAAATACAGTCGAAGTGACAGCAGTCATGGCGTAAAACCAATTTCTTCCTAGAAGGAGGTTTTAATCTAACGGGGCGTCTACTACTTCTACTTGAATAGAAACAGTTTTGTCCCAAGCTCGACTGCAAGGGATGATATGAGACCATGGGGCTGGAAACCTCATCCATCAAAGGATTTTAGAGTCATAGGTGATGTTACAAGCTCGGGAGAGCCGATAGATTTCCAACAAGATAGGGACAAAACTGAAGTTGCAGGTCCTTTGTCTAAGACAGTTCTAAAGACCATCTTTCCTACTACTTTCGTGATGATTTGGAAAGCAAGTTTGTGAGGTAGTATAGACTTATAGTTCATGACATTGAAATGAATCAAATTGTTGTCCGGGTCTAAATATCCTAACGTAGTTAACAAGTTTTTGCATTGTGTAGTACAACTTTGGATTACTTCCAAGGTAGACATCGCACATGGTGCCTAAGCGAGATCTTCAATTGTATTATAAATTTGAGCAGCTTGGGCATTAGGGTTAAAAATAGCCTTCCTAAGAGTACTCTTGGGTGGATGCAAAATCATGTCGAGAGTAGGATTCTCGATGGTTAGGAGAACAGTAGTCGAGGATTCTGGAGAACCAGTAGAGGGAGCTTTTCCTGAAGAAGAATTGTCTTCTTTCTTGTCTGCAGGTTTGTCGTAACTCTGACTTCGATTTTGCAAACTAATAGTATCCGAGCACATCATACAAATTTCCTTTGAAGAACTAGATTTTGCCTAATTAGACATGTGGTCTATCAGTTGTTGTTGAGAGGGAAAAGGATCCGTGAGAACTGCGGGTGCAGGATTAGTTTTCAAAAATTGGGTGATTTCATCCCGACGGCGACATTCTTTCGTGAAATGGTCACCTCTGCATAGTAGACATGGATATTTTTATTTTATTTTCCCTTTATCGTTATTGTTGGTGGTTGGTTTTGGATTCTCCTGTTGGTTTCTAGGTTTTTTGTTTTTACTTTTACCTTTCTTTTTATTGTTTCCAGAGGTTTGAATACTCTGAATAGAATTGACCTCGGCAGAGACCTTAGGATTCAAAGGAGTAGAGGGGGGAGTCTTGGGTTTCTTGGCAGGTTTTTCTATTGACAAGGACTAGATTGAACCAATAATCCCATCAACAGGGACTTCTGTTGGTGGCTTTGCAGGATCGATGCTTGGGCGAGGAGCTTGAGGAATCAAGTCATACAAAGTTTCGGACTGGGAATAGACCAAGTCCAGATAATGGGCTCAACTAATGGCTTGCTCTTCAGTAATGGCACTTCCCAAAGCCACATCTTAGGCAATCAGAGGCAACAAATATTTAGTAAACCAATCAGCTAATAATTGATCTAGAATAGGAGCCTTAATAAGTCTTCTCCTCCTTCTCTACTCATGGATATCATCGAATATGTGGGTGGAGTTGTTCTATCGTAGAGAATTTAAGAGATCAGTACACATTTCATAATGGATAGGAAGCTGAAAGTGCATAAGAAATACAATTGCCAATGAGCCAAAATCCACAAACAAATGTTGCGAAAGTTCAATGTACCATTTCGCAGCTGTACCAGTCAAAGTTCGCTGAAAGAGTCTTAAACAAACTGAATCATCCATGAGGGAGTTTGAAGAACACCACTGATGGAATGTCATGACATGGTTTTTCAGATCATCTCCCTGCTTCCCATCAAACTTCTGAATGTTTGATGGTAACTTTACTAGAATGGGAGGCCATGAGGGGTTATGTCGAATGGTGTCATTAATCAACTTGGACAAATCAGGCAAGTCCAAAGTTACTAGGAAAGGTAACTAATGATTAGGTTGCACATACTGGTAATATTGATATGGCATCTAAGTACGAGTACGACTGTAAGTAGACTGATAGACAGGTTGTTGTGATGAATAACTACTGGAAGATCCACCCGTGGGGGGTTTATTTCCAGGATCAGGACTGTTAGGACCGTCGGGGCCTCTGGGAGGAGGACCACCAGGGCCTCTGGGACCATCAGGAACACCTGGACCACCAAGAGGTAGACCACTAGACCCTCCAGGACCTCTGGGAGGTAAACCCCCAAAGCCTCTAGAACCACTAGGAGGAGGGCCACTAGACCCTCTAGGGCCATTAGGAGGGAAGCCACCAGGCCCCCCAGGACCACCAGGACCATTAGGACCATAAGGGGGAAATCCACTCGGCCCTCCAAGACAATTAGGCCCCCAGGGGGAGGACCTCCATAAGGGGGTCCTCCTGCACCTCCCGCGGTATGTATGGGTATCCCCCCCATAGATAGCATGTAGGACTAGTTACGTTGCCCCCATGGCATGAAAGTATTACTAGGATATGGAATTCCAGCATAAGGGATTCCTGTAGAGTTGGGTGGATAATTAATGTTTCCTACAGGTACTTTATTTGTTGTGTAACCATAACCCCAGGAGGTTTGATTGGTTACAGGTTGTGCCCCCAAGTGCTGACCTAAACTAGATGGGGCGTTAATCACATTAGTGTGGGTGGGAGGGACATAAATTGTAGATTTCTCTATACCAGAGGTCTGTCCTTGACTAGGTATGATTCTGGTGCCAGATAATGTAGGTCGTGAAGGTAATGATGAAACATGAATTGAATGTTGAGCCCCAAGTGAGGAATACCTAGGAGGATTGGGAATAGACATAATATGGGAGGTGGTGGGGTTGGTAGTTTGACCTAGGTTATGTGGAGTCACTATGCGATCTAGAATCAGTTCAATGGGTCTCATAGAATTGGTAAGTGAACAATATCCCACAGGAATAGCTACGAAACATGATGGTGGTGTGCCCAATATGTCATCTATTTTCTTTTCAATCTCCTGTGCACGAAGAATAGCTACCTGGTATTGTCTATGTTCTTCTTCATCAGGTGAAACTTCTTCAGAAAAGTTTAAATGGGTGCCAAATGAAGCAATGGCTTGTCCTATAGAGGTATCCCAAAATGGAGCATTGGGACCATAATATGGATGGGTAGTATCATCAACATGACCTTCTGTGGGAGAATGGAACAAAGTATTACCTAGAGAAGGTTGTTGGACCAAGGGAGGTGAGTGTGAAGGATACGGTCCTCCGCTTTTTGCAACCACATTATCTCCAACATAGGAGGTGGTAGCAGCTCCTTGATTGATAGCTTCCATTGGATTTTCTCCTGAAACAGGAATAAAATCAGGTGGAAAGCCCCATACTCTTTTGGACTATCTTAGCTCAGCCAGTTTGAACAGCTCCTATCTAACCTAGGGTCTCAAAAACTAGAAAACACACCAAAAATTTCCCTACTCAAGCTATAGCCCAAACAAGCAAACTTAAATGACAGGAGGAGTTCATATAGTCAAGTCTCTCATCAGGAATGTCAAGAAGGTGCCAGTCACGATATACCTCAAGGGTATGTCCATAGTAATCTCCCTGAATGTTGTTTTCGGTGTATGGCTCCAAGCAAGACGACCAAAGGGCTTTTCTCAGATAGATAAGGTATCCTAGTGGGGTCTCCCGATATATGCAAGGTACGTGGGAGCTCAAATCGGTAGTAGTGTTGTCTAATGCATAATTATTTATAAGGGTCCTTCCGATATATAATCGTGTATGTGAAGTACCTTTCTATATACCTCAAGGGTACATGAAAGGTTGTTCGATATACCAATGGTATGTGGAAGAATCGTGCGAGTTTCGATGTACGCTTAACAACACCCGAACATGTCTCTATCCTTTCACTAAAATTGCTATGTAAATTTTAGGCTATAAGTACTGTTAATTTTAAAGTGGACGGTTAGGTGAATGCATGGAATTTTGACAGAAAAAGTAAAACCATGCAGTATGCATATGCAAATATTTCACTTTCCATTCATGGTATGCCTACCTATGGGAGGTAAACCCCCGAAGCCTCTAGAACCACTAGGAGGAGGGCCACTAGACCCTCTAGGGCCATTAGGAGGGAAGCCACCAAGCCCCCCAGGACCACCATGACCATTAGGACCATAAGGGGGAAATCCACTCGGCCCTCCAAGACCATTAGGCCCCCAGGGGGAGGACCTCCATAAGGTGGTCCTCCTGCACCTCCTGCAGTATGTATGGGTATCCCCCCCATAGATAGCATGTAGGACCAGTTAGGTTGCCCCCATGGCATGAAAGTATTACTAGGATATGGAATTCTAGCATAAGGGATTCCTGTAGAGTTGGGTGGATAATTAATGTTTCCTACAGGTACTTTATTTTTTGTGTAACCATAACCCCAGGAGATTTGATTGGTTACAGGTTGTGCCCCCAAGTGATGACCTAAACTATATGGGGCGTTAATCACATTAGTGTGGGTGGGAGGGACATAAATTGTAGATTTCTCTATACCAGAGGTCTGTCCTTGACTAGGTATGATTCTGGTGCCAGATAATGTAGGTCGTGAAGGTAATGATGAAACAGGAATTGAATGTTGAGCCCCAAGTGCGGAATACCTAGGAGGATTGGGAACAGACATAATATGGGAGGTGGTGGGGTTGGTAGTTTGACCTAGGTTATGTGGAGTCACTATGCGATCTAGAATTAGTTCAATGGGTCTCATAGAATTGGTAAGTGAACAATATCCCACAGGAACAGCTATGGAACATGATGGTGGTGTGCCCAATATTTCATCTATTTTCTTTTCAATCTCCTGTGCATGAAGAATAGATACCTATTATTTTTTATGTTCTTCTTCATCATGTGAAACTTCTTCAGAAAATTTTAAATGGGTGCCAAATGAGGCAATGGCTTGTCCTATAGAGGTATCCCAAAATGGAGCATTGGGACCATAATATGGATGGGTAGTATCATCAACATGACCTTTTGTGGGAGAATGGAACAAAGTATTACCTCGAGAAGGTTGTTGGACCAAGGGAGGCGAGTGTGAAGGATACGGTCCTCCGCTTTTTGCAACCACATTATCTCCCACTTGGGAGGTGGTAGCAGCTCCTTGATTGATAGCTTCCATTGGATTTTCTCCTGAAACAGGAATAAAATCAGGTGGCAAGCCACATACTCTTTTGGACTATCTTAGCTCAGCCAGTTTGAACAGCTCCTATCTAACCTAGGGTCTCAAAAACTAGAAAACACACCAGAAATTTCCCTACTCAAGCTATAGCCCAAACAAGCAAACTTAAATGACAGGAGGAGTTCATATAGTCAAGTCTCTCACCAGGAACGTCAAGAAGGTGCCACTCACGATATACCTCAAGGGTATGTGCATAGTAATCTCCCCGAATGTTGTTTTCGGTGTATGGCTCCAAGCAAGATGACCAAAGGGCTTTTCCCAGATAGATAAGGTATCCTAGTGGGGTCTCCCGATATATGCAAGGTACGTGGGAGCTCAAATCGGTAGTAGTGTTGTCTAATGCATAATTATTCACAAGGGTCCTTCCGATATATAATCGCGTACGTGAAGTACCTTTCTATATACCTCAAGGGTACATGAAAGGTTGTTCGATATACCAATGGTATGTGGAAGAATCGCACGAGTTTCGGTGTACGCTTAACAACACCCGAACACGTCTCTATCCTTTCACTAAAATTGCCATGTAAATTTTAGGCTATAAGTACTGTTAATTTTAAAGTGGACGGTTAGGTGAATGCATGGAATTTTGACAGAAAAAGTAAAACCATGCAGTATGCATATGCAAATATTTCACTTTCCATTCATGGTATGCCTACCTATGGGAGGGAAAGAGAGTATTTTATTTTGTTTTAAAACCAAAAATTTCCAAACAAAAATCTTGAACAAATCAAAACCAAAGACAAGCAACACTTTCCAAACTCATTTCTCTTTTCTGAAAGCAATCAAAAGGGGAAGAGTTTCTTTTCCTAAAAGAAAAACAAGAAGCACACTATATGCATACGCACTCTATTTTTCGATTTTTCTTAAAACATAGATAGATCTAACTTAAAACTACAATATTTTTTATTTTGATGAGATAGTACTAATGAAAAAGATATAAAAGAACACAGAGAACCCAAAAGCTTGTGAGGCTAATCAGAGATCCAATCTCTTATGCTCAATAATGATAATGACTTAATCTCAATAAAAAAAAATTATTTTTAACAAGCAAAAAGAAGTCCTCCATGGAAACAAAAAATGAAATCAAGATGCTAATCAAATGGTATTTATTTCAGTCTTTATAACAGAAATGAAAAGAGAGCTCACTACAACCTAAGATTTTCAAAAAAGAATTCCTTTCACAATCACAACCAACAAGCATGGAAGAAAATGAATAATCAACAAACCTAGTCTAGCTTTTGAATTCTTCAATCAAACCAATATTTTACCATAGAATTTCAAACCATGAGCATTCAGATTCCAACACACAAGCCTGACAGTGTAAGGCTGAAAGCAAACAAACTCAATTTTTTATAAAAAATGAGGAAAAACTAGTCTTGGAACAAGGCCTACCTGGCACCGCACTAGAGAGGTATTGACAGAGCGGTTTTGGATGAGCACCGCTTCTGGATAACAGGACTGAGGAGGTGGCACTATGTATGGCTAACAGATTTTAGGTGGTGGCATCGCTTGTTTCCAACAACGCATGAACGGTTCCCTGAATAGATCCAAAACACAAATGATAACGAAATATCAAGTTAGAAATTGATCATATCAAGGAAAAAATTGATGAATTGACAGTAAAAAAGAGCATAAAAAGTCAAAATAATTCAGATCTGAAAGTTTCAAACCAAAATTCACTGAGTCAAATGGTAGATCTAACTAAAGAGAATTGGAGATGGAGCCTAGATTCAGACAAGAGTTCAAGAACTTAGGACGATCATACCAACTGAGATATGCACTATTCCCCAGTGGAGTCGCCATATTTTTAATTAGGAATATTGTGCCTTTTGCGGACAGAAGCTATTCCTCTAGTCTGAATGGTTCAGATCCAGAACAAATGAGTGAATGACAAAGGATGAAGACCTTCCTTGAATGTCGTAAACACCTAGAATGTTGCTTCGATAGTGAACCTGTGTACCTGCAAATAGATCAAACATGAAAACACATCAAAGCTACCAGAAAATCATCTACTTATCCATGTTAGTGACTAAGGAATCTAACAACATGTACATGTGAAATCAAAACAATAGTAATGTGGGATGGAATCAGTTTTGCATTAAATATGTATAGAGAATCTTGAAGTGAATAATTATTTGCTTACACAGATAATATTACCAAAATAATTGGAATATTAAATAAGCCATAATAATGTATAAATTGATGATAGATTACAAAGTGAGTGCCATATATATATTAATCGTAAAGGCACTTGGATACTATCCGCGAAAGGATGTGTCATTTTAAAATAGTTAACTAATAACTATTTATTAATTATTAATTATGAATATCAATATGTATTAATATTAATA
>LPNX010433768.1:676995-691956 GCA_001517045.1 Pseudotsuga menziesii
TTATCTAACATCAGTATTAGATTGCCTATGTGCTTATCGATTAACCCAAACACAGTCCAGTCATCGAAATATACTTCTAAGAACTTATGAATGTATTCTTTAAATACATCAACTACTACTCTAGAAAATATAGCTGGTGCATTCTTAAGACCAAAGGGCATTACCGTATACTGGAACGAGCCCCATTCTGTTGCAAAGGTGGTCTTGGATCGGTCTTCTAGATGTATTTTGATCTGATGGTAGCCTGAAAACCCGTCGGTGAAGGAGTAAACCTCTTGTCCTCCCACGTTGTCTAATACTTCATCAGTGAACGGTGTTGGAAATGGATCATGAAGTGATGCATCGTTGAGTTTTCACAGATCAACACAGATCCTGATGTCCCCTTTTGTTTTCTTCTCTTGCACTACCATAGGGCTAACCCATTCGCTTTCCTCTACTGGCTCAATGATGCCTGCTGCTAGCATTTTATCAATTTCGTCCTTTACTTTTTCTTTGTAGCGTGGATTCAATCTATATGGGCACTGCTTAACTGGTCTAGCATCCTCCTTTAATGGTATCCTCATGACTCCCAGATCTCCAACTATTCCCTTCATCTCTATGAACTTGGTGGGAAATAGGTCCTGATAGTCATGTAGCAGATTTGCAATCTGTCCGACTGTTTCATCGTTCCAGTAGTCTCCAATAGAGGCAAACTTAGGTTCTGCGTCTGTGCCAATATTGATCTTTTTAATCTTGATGGGCTCAGTGATTGCTGGAATCTCTAACTGTGGTCCTCCAATATCATGAATTCCTTCCGACTCCGGAATGTTGGTGTTGCGAGGGTCCTCATCCGCCTCCTCTGGTTCTGATGCAAAATTATAGCATTCCAACGCCTCTTCTAGCTGGATAGTCCACTCAGGTTGGACTGGTACTAAGATGGTGCAATCTTCAAATATTTTGGTCTTGATTATGTCTACGGCATGAGCAACACTTGGATGTTCTGATTCAAACGCAAAGGTAAGTAGGAAACTGTCTGTCATAAGTGACCATGTGGTCGTCCCCTTGCGCAGCTCAGTCTCTGTATACCAATTCCTTGGAACTGTGTCCAATGTGTGAATGAATCTGTGAACCCATTCATCCTCTGGAATTTCCAACCAATTCTGTTCACATGTCTGAATGTGTGCCCTGGGGTCAGTTTCTCCTGTGTACTTCTGCTGGACATACTCTCTGTCGTCAGAAAATCTGATCGCCATCAGTATTTTTATATTATCCCATGATGCGATATTCTCTTTATGTGCATACCACCATCTTGCAGGTGTAGCTCGAACTGCAAGGTCCATAGCTGCGATCCTCTGTTCATAAGGAATTTGTTGCTCAAACTGTTCAAAAAAATCCTGGATATCCGTCAGAGCATGATATAATGGAGTCTCAGCGATCTCTGCGCCAATCCATCGTAGTGACTTACTGATAAATGCACATCTGCGCGCTGAGACTTCATAAAGTTTGTTCTGCCAGTTTTCTAGACCAACGTCAGAATCCGATGCGCATGAGTTGTCGCATCGCCAACTAATGTTCCCTTCTGCGGTTGGATTGATGTAGTCACTCTGGTTCGCAGTCATCTGGTAGAGACTATCCATGTTATGTGCCTCTTCCTTGGCTCGGATAGGTTCAATGTATCTAGGACCTTGGTAAGGATCCAGCGGTGCGATGACCCGAATCTGCGCATCCTCAAAGGTCATTTGTCTTCTCTTTAGGTCAATGACAGCTTTGCTACCAATTTCCCAATCAATACTTAATAGTGTTGGATATGGTCGACTGTCACCAATGATTTCTATAACCTCGAAGTCCGCAAAAGTATGAACTCCGTCAATATCAACTGGCACCTGCGGTAGTCGAACCAATGGTGATACTCGCTGTTGATTAGCTAATCTCAGGTGGATAGGCGATAGGGCTGACTGAGGACTACCCATCTGTTCCCATGTCTGCTTAGTTAGAACATTCACCTCTGAGCCCAGATCTAGGATGACTTCATCCATTTCAAACTCGCCAATCTGCGCTGTGAATTTCATCTCTCTTCCGGTCCTTGTATGTCTTGTAATATTATGGACAGCGCGGTGTGCACTACTCAAGAGAGAGGGTTGCTGACACTGATCTATCATGCGTTGTAGCTCACCGACAACTTTGTCATTTCTCAGGAGTTTCAAGCAGCTGTGCAGGAAGGATTGTACACTTCCTATCGATTCCTCCTCGTCTCATCTCCCCGATGTGGTAGCCTGAGGTACCTGCTCAAGGCTATCGCCACAAGGTGCTTGCTGCGGTACACCCCTAGACGGCGGTACCTGCAATCCTGATAGTGTAGGTTCATCAAAGGAAGCCTTGGCTTCATGAAAGGTCTCTTTATTCTGTTGTAGGTCGAGTGTTGTTGCTTTACTAGGAGCTCTGCGCACCCATTCCTGACTTTTGTTCTTTCCAGTCTGCTGTGATGTGCCACTGGTGGAAGCACCGCTCTGAGTCACAATATTGACTCTTGGTTCTAGTTCTACCTGCTCAGCAACGATAAGTTGGATGTTCTAGTGTACGGCTGGTTTAGGGTCTTTGATCTTAGCTATCAATATAGGACACTCCTCTATAGTATGATCATAATATTTGCAGTAGTTACAAGTAGTAGTGGGGTTCTGACAGTCCCTAGCATAGTTTCCTACAACTCCGCAATTATAACAAGTGATTGGCCCACGACCTTGGCCAAAACCTCCTCCTCAGCCAAAGCCTTCTCCACGTGCAAAGCCTCCTCCATGGCCTCGTCCTCTGAATCCTCCTCCCCGGCCTCCATAGGTCAGATCAAGCTGTGGTCCTGCTGCTGGACCCTGTGTTTCTGACTGGACTCTGTATACGTCATGTTTTCTATCTAACATGAGCTCATAGGCTCGGCAATTCTATTCATCATGTCCGACAGAGCTACAGAAGACACAGTATAGGTTCTTAGGTGTCTGTACATACTTCTAAAGCAAAGGGCATTGCTGAGGCGGATGTCCTTGTGTTTTACATATTTCACACCATGGCCCTTGTGTTCATGGTAATGGGTTAGGAGCCCCTGATGCTAAATATTCTACAAAGACTGGACAGTTGTCTTTGGTATGACCATGTGCTCTACACTTTATGCACCATATGTCTTACATAACCTATTTCCCTTTCTTAAGTTCATGTATCTGTAACGTGAGGTTGGCCAACTGGTTCTGTAGAGTTGTCATACCTACACTGGTTTCTGCTAAAGGTGAAGCCTCTAGTTTCATTGCCATCTCCAGCGCTTCATCTTGAGTAGTGAGTTTCTGCTGCATTAGTGGCACTCTGATGTGAGGGAGCAGCGCTGCAATAAACCATTCCTTATGCTGCTCCGGTGCAAACTCAAAACTTACTTGGTCTATAAGAGCTTTGAATTTTTGGTCAAAGTCCCATACTGACTCTGATGGTAGCTGCTTAATATCCTTAAGCTATGTAATGCACTGAGACTTAGACTTAGGTTTCTTAAACTCTTTGATAATGGCGTTCTTGACCTGGGCAAGTGTCTTGGGCAATGTAGTATACTTTATGTACCATGTCAAGGCTCTGTCTCTGAGTGTGGTGACCAACTGTACAAGTTTAAGGTTATCATCGTTGATTGTTTTAATGGTCCACATGGCTTCGCATAGGAACCAATGCTGTTCCCGGTCTTCTGCTCCTGTACCTTTAAAAATAGGTAGCTTCATGTCATCTCCCATTCTATTTCTCTGTGGTGGGTTCTGACTGACTGGGTTACTACCACTCAGCGGTGTAGGTAAAGGTGATGTAGCGGGAGTAGGTACTGTCTGTGAACTACTAGATGGAGTACCTACGGGGTTATTCTGAGTCCCTGTCTGTTTCTGTGGGGTACAGGGGTGGTGAGGAATGCCCCCCTCTGGTTCTTCTGTGGTGCTAGGGCTCTGCTGTCTAATACTATATGAACTGTCTTCAAATACAGGAGAGCTAAAATCTACTTTATATTTCTTTCCACTACGTGTTCGTCCAATGTCATCAAAATCACTTTCAAACTCTTGTGACAATACTATCTTTACTTATTCATCTGAGACTAGATCCATTGTTCCTTTTTCATATAGCAGCATCTTAAGGGACAAGTTTAGAGATCTTAGGTACTTACCGCAATATCCTCTGAAGAAGTATCGTTCAGCTGCACTGAAGCTCTTTCTCTGGTCAACTACAAATTCTGTAACAAATCCTTCTAGCACACTGGTAAGCCAGAAGTCCACTGCTCTCGTAATTGGATTTTCAAGGTTCTGCACGGTCTGAATCAGCTCCAGTGTCCAGACAATGTGTCTTTTCTTCTTGAATGTGTTCCTATCTGTCAACTTGGACAACCAGTCGAAAAGATCGTTTCCATAGGTTGCAAAAAATATAGCATGTATATCTGAAGCGATATGCTTTTCTAACCAGGCCTCTGTGCTCAGTTTAGGGCTTCGATTCTCTTTCTTGGAAAACTCCCTTAAGTCTGAATCCAGCCACTGGTGAAACTCTTCTCTGGTAGGATCCCAACAAAACATTAACTCCCAGTCGTTCAAACCGGCAACGGAACCATTTGTTGATTGCATGGGCAGACCCTGGTTTACTATTATCAACCAACAACACCCCTAGCTCACTGGCCCTTTCGGCGACAGACCACGCAGCGGCCTGAAGTCTCACCTGAATTGATTCTAATGGGTTGGCCAAGGACTCAAGCATCTTGGACCAGGTTCTGTCGCAATCCTACTTGCGGCTCGTAGCTCTCTGGCTGCAAGATCTCCCTCTGTATCTGTGTGTGGCGTGACCTCTTGCTCGCGTCGCATGATTCTATCGTCGCGCAGCTCTTCTAGCCGCAATATATTCCTCTACACCATCGTGCGGTCCTTCTCTATGATGCACACTTCCCCTGACTTGCGATATCTCCAGCCTTACCGCAACGCCGCGCACCGTGCAACACGCAGCTCCTGCCCATTGCGAAGTCCTCAACCTGCGGTATCGCGCACCGCAGCTTCTCTACCGGTGCGGTATCACCTCTCTGTGATATCCTACCTCCGCGGTTTAGTGCACTTAGCGTTGCTCGTTTCGACATGCAAGACTTAACATACAAGGCTATTCAATACTGCAACCAGTAGCTGTTTACGCAAACATAAATGAAACACATACAACATGCCAAAGGCTTTTAACTTATGATTATCCTTATGTGCTGTGGTGAACTGATTAATACATTCATTCATTAAACTGCAAACCAAGTCCATGAAATAAATAAGCAATGCATAAGTAAACATAACACATAAACCAGTCGCATAACACAGATTTTAACGTGGTTCACCTCCAGGATGGAAGTTACGTCCACAGAACTGTGTTTTCTATTATAGCTCAAGGGGAAGGTAAAACACAGTTCTGTTGCACCGCATATGCAGCTCAAGATCTTCTCTCTTAATTCTCTCTTCTCTCTATATTGTTCTCTTACAATATACTCTTCCCTCTCAGTCGACCCCTGCGGATCGTTACATGCATGCTCTATAAGCCAGCTACTGGTTTCAGTAAGATTGCTACCACTAAGACCAGAACCAGAGCTCGGCTTTTACAACAGTCTGCTTATCCTTATTGCCTATTTCAACCATGACTGTCTAACTGTCTACCCAACCGACTATCTAACCTTTTTCAATACAAAATTACATTCTTTTATAAGCAGCCCGAAGGTCTTGCATTTACAACACTGTGGGCCTATCCCAATAGTAACCCAAACCCTAATTAGTGACAGTCAGTCCTCTCTGTCCTTGAGGTAGCCGCTTCCCGTCACACCACAGCTCTCTGCAATCTTCCATGCTTCCCAGCACTGACCATGGGTACTATGCATCGCTTCTCTTTTTTGTCCTTCGTCTTCAATGTTTGAGCCTCGTTGCTCCTTCTTCTTTATGAGGGTCGCTGAGCCCTCCTGTCTTCTGTCGCTGCCTTCAATGCAGTGGTTGAGCTCTCTCTTCTCGGCCGCTCAGGTACCGTTGCCTCTCTTTGACTTTCCTATCTCAAAAAGTCACAGTTTCCGGCTCTGCTCTCCAGCTGGGAACGTGCTACGGCGTCGTAGCTCTGTCTTAACTTCTTTCCGCCAAAACTTATCATTCCGCCAAAACTAGCAGCTTCTTCTGTAGCTGCGGGACCCTACTCCAACAGTGGTGAGAGGATTTAGGTATAACATCTACATTGCATACCCGCGTATACAGTGCGACCTTCTTAAAACTGGCTTAAAACATCAAATTTTTCATAAAATTAAAAATTTGCTTGGATGAAATGAAACAGCATGGAGAGTTGCTTTACCTGGAACTTGCGGATTGGAAAATAGTCTAGCAATTTGACCACACTGAGCAATTGAAGGCAGAGGTAAAACTTGTCTATATCGAGTAAAAATGTGAAATGGTGAATTTGATTTCTATTTTTTCACTATTTATAGAAATTATTTCAAAAAGTGGGTTTTTAACCTATAGTTTATAATTTTTATTAAAATCAAACTAATGCCATGTCATGTTTACCTAATGAAATAGGTCCAAGGTTATTCATAGTCATTTTTCACTCATATAGGGTACAATTTTGATCATTTATATGCATTTTTTCATTTATACTTAATCCGCTTTAACCTTAGGATTACTACTTTGACCACAGACTATGGTATTTCAACCATTAGTACCTTGTCTATAACATTGTTCTTCCGTGGATAGGGTTTTCCTAACATGAGTACCCTAGCTTAGAACACATTTATTGTCTTTTGGTACTCATGCCGCATTTGTTGTAGGTTCAGGGGATCCTTCTTAGCTATTTTTCACACCAAATTGAGCCTCATTTTGGTCTCTTTTTACAAGCTATCCCCTTTGTAAGGCTCCCCGCCCTTATGGAGTTTCTTTATGCCCCGATCTAACTCCTCAAAATAGACTTGACTGTCGAGTAAACTTGTCCATTCAGGCTCGTTAAGAATATGTGAATGGGCATCGACATTGGTGGTAGGTTATCTCTTTCTCGGACCATGTGGAATAATACGAGAAAGGATCACTCTCTTTTCTATGGAATTGAGAAGAGTATTCTCAGGCATAGGTGTATCACTTTTCCAGACCTAAGGGACTAAAATTACAAAAAAGGAATGCTCGGTATGAGCTTAGTTTTCTCTTTTTCGTGCTCTGGACCTAGACATGAAAAAAAAATTGAGTGTACTTTATGTCTTTGTCATGCTCTTTAAACAACAAGAACAAAACATCGAGTTTATTGTTGTAATCCCCATTCCTCGTACTCAAATGGATCTTTTTGAGTGATCTTGCTTTCCTTCACACTCATAAAACTCAAGCTATAAACTGCTCTTGAAGGAACATTGGGTAGGTGGTAATTTAACCTTTTTTGGACCTCCCTGACTAAGTATGAAAAAGATTCACATTTTCTTCTTCAGAAGTTAAGAGAGTTATTCTAAGATATGTTTTATACTTTTTCGGTTTCAGGAGACTAAATTGAACGAAAAAGGACCCCATTGGAGTCTTCTCTGGAGTTTTCAGACTCTCTAAACATGAAAACACCAAGTGAGCATGTACTAGTTCGAGATCGTAAAATCCATGAATAAGTGACATTATCAAGCATTATTCCCTCTTCTCTTCAAGCTTGTCAAAAATGAAGAGAGACCCGAGTTGAATTTCCTGGACTCGTTAAAATTTAACAGGAAAGATAAGGAAGAATTTTTCTTTTTGGGTTACATTCAGTGGCAGCATGTCCTCCTTGAACATAGCACTCTCTGAACTTTTCGATACTCATGCCTCAGTGTACACTTTCAGTTCATCTATCACTTCGAGTTTCTTACTCCTCCACTTATCATTTATGCCTGGGGAATCTGATCATGTCTCCTACATGATATATAAGTCTAGTTTTCCTATCTGCAAAGTTAAAAGCTTCCTTGGGTCATCTTTGTGTCGTGCTCACTGTTCAAGGATTTATCCTTGTTTCTTCTTATTATCCTGATTCCATCGTTTTTCTATCTGATATCACTTGTGTCTATCTTCCTTTATCCAATTCCTAGTTACTCTTGTGATCCATTGAAGGATCTATTTCCTTCCTCTTCACAACACGGTTTCTCATCAGTATTTCCTGAAGACGAAGCGTAGAGTTTTGACAATGGTACCCTAGGATTCACTTTCATCATTGGTGAATTCCTTTGATTCAGTTGTTAATTATCACCTATTTATTGACAATCTATTGAATCATTTCCATGTTCAAATTTGACACATCTATCCACATGGCCTGGATTGTACTGGTTCCTTTGGATTTTGACGAAGACCTTAGGTTCACATCTATAACCTAAGTTCCGCAAGATTGTGTTGTGTTCACCTACACAGCTTCCATATTTTTGAAGAATTGTCATTATTGTATATTGTGGATTCAATCCACCTTTGTAATAAACGTGGTCTTGTACCTGTATCATATATTGTACTCAAATATTGTAAAGGAGCTAGTGTTCCAATATATTGAACATGGCATCCTCAGATATGATTTTGTATATGACATTGATATGTATTGTTTCAGGTACTTCCTCTGCTTCCTTGGACTTCTGAGTTCTCCAAGATAATGATTATAATGTATTTCAGCCATCACTTCCCTCTTACGTCACACATTAGGGGGCATTTGTTATCAGCCAAAATTACACTTCTTTGTTCGAGTACCAACATTCCTCATGTTGGTACACAAAAGTACAAATTTGGATTAAAGTGGCCAAAACACTATAGATGGGCATGAATTTTGATGCATTATCCTCAAACCATCGTTGTATATTTTTATTATTAGTTTTGGGTTGCATACATGACTATACGCATTGCAACTTGTGTATCATACGTGATTATTTGAATTGCAACCCGCGTATACTCGCATACGCGAGTTCCCTTTGAGCAACTCGCGTATCATACGTGAGTTTCCTATATTAATACCTGCATATACCTTAATTCAACATTAAAAAATATAATTCAAGATTAGATGAGATTATTTGGGGCCTAATCCATAACTATCCCAACCATCTCAACCATCCCAACCTTCAAAACCACTCTATTTTCCAAAGTATAAATAGAGGCCTTGGGGTGGGGGCTAATTAATCAATTTTGGAGAGAAAAGTTATGCTAGTGGTATACCTTTAGAGTCTTGGAGCAGCATAACTCAGAGTCCTTTGGTTGCAGAGGAGTCCTTGTCTTAGAAGCTGGGTTGTATTTTTATCTTATTCATCGATTGTTAATAAAGAGAATTCTTCTTCCAATCTCGTATTGTGTATATTTCATGTGTATTGGTTAATGAATATGTTTGTTTATATCATTAATATGCTTTTCATCTAACCTCTGATATATATATGCATGAGATATTAATTGAAGGATTTGTTCTTTGTAGGTGAAGAGGTACATCCCTAGAATATTTGGAAAGGAGTGGAGCGAGAGAACATCAAGCTTGGATCAACCGTCATAATCGGGTAAGTCAAGATTTTCTTCCTATTCTCTTTCCATTCCCTGTAAAAAGAGGATTGTCTGCAAGTTAGTAGTAATTTGGTAACCCCAAACCCTAGGTTACAAGGGTGCTTTATCCTGAACAACAATATGTCTTTGTGTTCTCGTGCAAGTGGGTTGTCTCCATATAAGATAAGATAACATAAAATAATTTTAATACTGTCCAACAAATGACCACAAAATTAGGTCAATGGGACTAAAATGATTCAATCAATATAAGTGCGATGGGGAGTGCAAACAAAACTTCCAGAAAGTGTCAGAACTAAATCTATGATAAAATAAAATAAAGTAATAAATATACCAGCAGTAGCACAACCTTCTAAAACATGTATAGAACAGGGGGAAGCGCATTGTCTCACTATCCTATTGTTCTTTGTACCCTTGGATGAGGTATTTTCATTATAATCATATTCTTCAACCATAACATAGGGATGAAAATATTGGTACAGCCATAAGCATGCAACCCTGTTTTGTTGATTTGAAAGAGTCGCCTACAAATGGGAGTTTTTTCCAGCATGTTATGACTGAGCTTATGCATTCAGGTGAGTTGTATGTTAACATTGATTACCATGGAGAGAAACAACAAAGTTTCAAATCCTTCCTAGAGTTGCATCTCATAGTAGTGTACAGTCCCACTTCTTCACACAAATAATACTTCAGCGGCATGGAAGATGCACTCCCAACCCTTAGTGATCTCAATGAAGCTTCAGTGTAGTCGGTATGCAGGAGTGCATATTTTTGGAAGGATCAAGTGCCTTCCTTTATTTCAAAGGTGGAGGATTTGAGTTTACATATCCTTTCAGATATAGAAGGTTTGAAGTGCTATCCCATTTCCATACACAACTGACATCACCCTCACTTTGGCTAATTCATCCTGGAACTCAACAAAAGATCTTGTGCTTCCAAGGCAATGATTGGATGGTTACACTAGAAATGTGATTTCACCTAACCCTCTATCTCTTGCATAATTTAGGGTAGGTTATGTTTGTTTGTAAATAATTTCATTTATTTAACATTAGTAGGAAGTTTATTTTTGGCACGGTTTGGTAATAATTTGAGTTTTTTAGTGGTTATATGTGTATTTTGTTTTGACTAAGTATGTCCAAGTTTAATGATATAGTGTGATATTTGTAATGCCACCAGAACTTGGTCCAGATAGAGGTGTGGTTTCGAAAATGTTAGCAGAGATGTCTAAGGATCTTGGCATTCCACAAGGGATTGTTGTCCCCATGTGGGGCCATTGTTAAAACTTAACAAACAATCAGTCCGAGAAATATTTGCTGATATGCAGAGAATGCACAAGAAAAGTAATGAAGCCTTTGGAGAATCAATCTAAGCCTTTTGAACCTGATATTCATTGGAAATTCAGTTTGGGGCTGACTTGAGATTGTTTGGGTAGAATTTTTAAATTCTTTAAACCAGTACCTAGGTAAATGTTTCAAATGTGAGATTTACTCTATCTCGAATAATTTAACTGATTTTTGCAGCAAAAAAAAAAACTAAGAAAAAATATCGAAACACAAACACAATGTTTTTTATGCTCTTCAAATCAGTTCATCATTCAATTAACTTCAGAACTTACAAGAGCTTCCAGACTCAGGAAAATGGCTCACTGAAAGATTATAGTCAAATTGCAAACCTGGTAAATTTGTAGAACTTGGAAATATTCCTTAATTCACCTCTCTCATAGAGCCTTATGGTTTGTATGCCCTATATGACTATATGGACATTCAACAAAACCTTTTGTGTGACCTTTTGAAACCCACATGTGTGACCTACTATTATTATCCATAGGTTGTACATAATCATACGGCCTCCTTGTTGTATGGATCTGCTGGTATATATTCCCTACTCGGTGGCTTCTCCTTGTTCGCTTCTCTCTGCTGCTCTTTTCTCCTCACCAATGGATGAGAATAAAATTTTGTTCTCTTATCTTCTCTTACTCATAAAAACTCATGAATTATTAATGTGTCTTGTCTATTTCTTGCTACCATTTTATAATTTAGAGTTGGGCCAAATCCCTAATCTCAATGGTCAATATTAAATCTAATCTTCACTTAATATCTATGTTGCATGGGAGCACCCCCCACCCCCTCTCTTCCATTCCAGAATCTCACTCCCAAAATGCTCCCTGTCTTGGAAATGCTTCCAAGGCCCTCCCTTACTTTCCTATACTAAAACCTCCTATACTAGGTTGATCATTTCATGACAATGTTATGGTACCTCCCTCTTTTTCCAAGCTCCTACAAACGTTTCTATGGTTGATCATTTGATGATAATGTTCTAAGTTATAAATATTATATGATTGATGTTATAATATTGAGAATTTGGTTTGTTTGGTGGGTCAACCTAAACAAAATTCAAACCGATCTAGCCTGGGTTGTACCAAGTTGTTCCTGTAGTGGGATGGTAGACTTGGCAAGTCCTGTTACTAGGTTATATACACCATCCTAGACTATTGAATGGGTTTCGGTTGTCAATAAGCAGTGAATCCTTGACCACATTATCTATAGATAGTTGCATATTGTTGAGGTCAAAGGAAAGGTTTTCTGATTCTCTCGGCAATTTATTTCTTCCCTGGAGTGAATAACTTAAAACTATCGATATTCCTATGGAATTTCATATCCTTCTACATGTCAGAAGAGGTCATTGATTCATCCAGCATTACTCTTATGCTCAATGTTATCATACACCATATCCATACCGCTCTCCCCCAAGGTCTCATCGCCTCAATGAAAGGAATATTCCTGAAAGGGGCATGTTTGTACGCATTCATGTGTATCCCCCTAGAGCTTCCATTTTTGGCTTCTTTGTTTCTTTATGTTAGAAACAGTAAGCTCATTGCCATATAGTATTCCTATGACATGGAATTCTTTTTTATTCATATTTAAATGGATGTTGTTCATAGTCCTTAGGAAAATATACCCATTTCCAACATCTGCACAATGACTATAGAGTAGATTCCTATGCCTTGTCATGATTATAGTTTGTTAAGTATATATGATTCTATTCCTTCTCCTAGTGTTTCAAATCATGCATGGTTTTCCAAAGAAAAAGATAAAAATATAGCCTCATCCTATACTCTATGGCCCCATGAATATGCTTATATCCAATGTTGTTAGGGATCATGTAGATCTCCTATTGAAAGCACTGCAACATCACCCTAGGAAGTGAATAAACATTATGAATTGGCATCACAATATATCCTAACCATTTTTCCTTGTGGATACTCATTAGCTTGATGGAATAAGGAACTTAGCTCATCCCATGGTGGATAGGATCATGTGAAGCATCAACTATTGAGTTAATCATCCTCTTTTGTTTCTCCTTATTGCTCCACTTATACATGGCACTAGGATGATCATGCTTATCTACTATATCCTTGGCATCCACACTAAGAAAATTTTTGTTGATAGGTCTCATATAGTGGTACACTTATGGTTGCTAGGGAATAGTTATTTTTGCAATCCCATTAAGCCAATTTCTTGAGTTTTGTTCAAAATATATAGAAAAGGTTTATGGATTTCATAACCTACTTGATCATATATTATGAACTTATACAATCTATCATACTTTTCTAACCATTAGATATTCAAAGTTGTGGATTGATCCTTTTTACCATTATAGAGGACTCTGTAAGTTAGGTTCCCAAATTCTTAAAGGGTGCTAGCTCAATGGAAGAGCACCTGCCTTACAAGCAGGAGGTTGGTGGTTCGATTCCTCCATGCCCTAATGATATTATAATATCGGTTAAAACAACTAAATTATTAACCAAAAAGTAAGAGATAAGTGACCAAACAATGAGAGATAAGTGACCAAACAAAATGACCAAAATTCGTATATAAAATTACTAAAAACGACTAAATTAGTGACCAAAAAAAGAGAGATGCGAAAATAGGCATTAAAGAGGATGAAACACATGGTGCTAATGATAAAGTCAAACATGGCGTTGATATGGTAGCAAAATAAGATGTGAAACTAGGCATTAAAAAGGATGCAACATGTGGCGCTAATGATGAAGCCAAACATGGCATTGATATGGTAGAAAAATAAGACATTACTTTGGATGCAAAACATGGCGCTATATAGGAAGAAAAATATGGTGTAACAATAGAAGAAATATTTGGCATCATTTTGGTAGAAAAATAGGATGCAAAAAAGGAAGAAAAAATTGGTGCAAATTTGGAAGCGAAAATTGGCACATATTTGGAAGTAAAACATGGTGCAAAATGGGATGCTAAAGTGGTAGCAAAAATGGAAGCAATATTGAATGCTACTTTGGATGCTAACATGGTTCTATTAAGGATGCAAATATGGTGCTAACGGGGATGTAATTTAAGAAGCAAAAGAAGACACTCACTAGGAAGCAAAATAAGACGTTATTTAGGAAGCAAACCTTGACGTTGTTTAGGAAGCAAAGTTGGACGCTATTCTGAAAGAAAAAAAATAGATGCTAATTTAGAGGTCATAAAGGATGCTATATAGGAAGAAAAAAAAGACGTTTTTTGAGATGCTTTCAATTTTGTCCATGATGCGTCCCATTTAGTGTCTAGTTTGACCACTCAATGTAAAAAACATTACACTAAAAAGGGATGCTAAATGGGATGCTAATTCCAGGATTTGTTGCAGTGAATTTTATGCACCTTTCAAAGAAGGATACTCCATTCATATGGGATGAGCGAGCCCAGTAGTCCTTCTATGCACTTAAGAAATCCCTGGCATCAGACCCTATGCTTAGTCCATCATACTATAGTCGTGATTTCCTATTATACATGGTCGCGTCTCAAGAGATGATTGGGATGGTTTTGGTTCAAGAGGATGATGAGCTCCAGGAGCATGTTATCTATTATGTTAGATGAAATATCCTTGATGCAGAAATTTGATATAGTCACGTCGAGAATCTATCCTTAGCAACTGTTCATCTAGTACATCGGTTGAGACATTACATACTGCTTCACCAGACTATGGTCGTAGCTGATATCAATATTTTTTAGTTTGTATTAACTAGATGAATTATAGGGGTGAGTGTTAACCCAAAAAATCCCTCACTAAGCTCTCCATGACCTACACCACCCAAGGACACCACTTCACGACCCTCCATTAGACCCCCACACCCTCAAAAATGCTTAAGGATGAAGAAAAGGGCTTAAAAACCCAAAAAAGGAGCCTAAAATACTCTCCTAGGAGCTAAAACCCTAAAAGGAGCTAAAATTAGGGTATAAGGGGCTAAACACCGGATCAAGGGCTTAAAATCATAAAACCCCAAAAAAGCTATAAAAGGAGGGTGGGGGGTCACTCTCAAAACACTTCTCCCTTCCATACTGTTATGCTGCCCATGGATGTCTTGAGACCCTTTGTCTCTCAAGCCACCCACACTCCCTCTCCTCCATCTCCATTGAGCCATAGCTCCCCCATCCAAGAGAGGTGCTTCTTCAAGCTAGGG
>LPNX010433768.1:695992-709593 GCA_001517045.1 Pseudotsuga menziesii
TAAGTAACTCTATGGTACATTGAAGGCATATGAGAGAATTGAGAGCAAAGAAACTATAGTCCATTGTTGCCGGAACTTATGCTTGAGTCTGCATCCCTTTGTCCCTTGGAGCACTTTGGTGTTCTTCCCAAGCTTTCCTTTTGCTTGTGAGCTTGCTATCCAGAGATGGAGGATTGAGGTGGAGGAGGCCCAAGTGGGGGATTCAGTTTCTCCGATTCACAGACGTGCCGACAGAGGTTGTATCCATTGTAATCCCTTATTTTATATTAATAGAAATATCTTTTCCTGTCCAATAATGTATGTTTGAATTAATATTTTATCCATGGATGTTTTCAAATGCTTATACATTGTTGATTATATATGCTAGAAGAGATCTAACACCAATATATATAGTATGCTTGTATTGTTTACTTGTTGTTGAGGAAGTAATCTATCAATTCAAGCTAAAGTTGGAAAGCTCAATGGGGATCTACTTCAACCATTCGGAATAAGGTACAAGGCCTGATCCTTTAGTGTTAGATATTTAATTTCTATTGCATATTGGAAAGGATTGATTTCTGGAGTCAAGTTGTCTATTGTGGTACCCCAAGCCATAGGAATTTCTCTCCGTAACAGAATTGGCGACTCCGCTGGGGAGTTCCTAGTAGTTGTCCTTTGGGGGTTTTCTATCGACATTCAATGAATTTGAAATGCTCTTTCTCTCTAGTTTCTGTGTCGGGTCTGGGGGCATGTTTGCCTGGCAGTGTCTGATTGGTGTGAAGTTTGTCTCAGCTTGTCTATTTGCCTTGATTTTTATCCACCTTTCTTCCTGTACACGAGTTTTTAACTCACAGGCACATATACACGCGATTTTCTCTGTGATTTCCACGTATAGACATGGGTTTACTGCAAATAGTCGTGTATGCCCTTAGTTTTTCCTTGTAGTGGAATTTAAATGGTTTTTGGGTGAGTTTTGATGATTGTTGAGTCTCCTTTGATACTGCCTGAGTCTGTATACACCTCTGTTTTTTACCAGAGACGTTTTTTTAGGGAAATTTTTTTTTTTAAGAATGTTCTTGTCATGGCATTTTCGATTTTTTGTTTGGGATTAGTGCATTAGATTTCTTTTACCTTAGTGCTTTGCTTGAGTGCTACTTGAGTGTGCTTGTAGATTCTGGGGGTTGTAGAATCATTCTTTTGCTTTTTGTATCTCATTTTATTTCATAAAATCAAAAAATATTTGCTTATCATCATGCATTGCATTTTGCATTTTGCATAGCACTTGCACTAGAATTGCTTTGGACTATTAGTCAGGATTTCATATAGGAAAGCTTGCATTCATCATTTGAAGAAAAATTGTGCATTTCACGTAGTAGCATACCCTGTTTTCATGGACACAATGCATTTGCATTGATTGTTAGGTGTGCATTTTACTTCATGTTGTGTCATAACACCATTAGTTGCACGACCATATCCCTCATTTGAGTAATAAAGCCAATTAAAATCAACACTTAATTAAAATGACCTACACTCTTTTCTTTTATAGGGTGCACCAACAAGATTAGGTTTTAGGGTCTTGGAATAGTTCATTGTGAGTAAATTCTCCAATACCACTAAACAACAACATGTATGTGTCTGTCCAGGTGAGTGTGTGAAATCCTTGGTATAACCAGTGTTTCTCAGGATCCTCCTCTCAAAAGGGAGTTAAGCATGAGGTAGTGTGAACAGTTATTGATTGGGATGACCCCTAGTCATAACTAAGTAGCACCGAAGATATTTCTAGGATTGTAATCGTATCTGGGAGCTCTTTCGAGAGTTTCAAGCTTCGCTACCCCACCCATACGGTCAATCCCGCCTGCGACTGTCTGCCTAAGCATTGATTATATTGAGGTGACCTTAGTGACCTTACCTAGGATATTGAGGGGGTACTTTGCAGGGGTTATTCTACAGGTGTCCCGGCCAAGTTAGGGTCGGATAGCATAGTCGCTTTACGCATTGAAGTTGAGGGCCACAATAATTGGTTACGTACCTCCACTTGTTGTGTATGGGAGTCTCAAGCCTCTCCTAGGAAAGACATACCTGCTTCATTCTGGAGCTCACTTATCCTACCCTTGATTGCTTGCATTTGGATTTAGATTTTATTGGTGATTTCTCTGTGAACGATAGCTTACCTGGGGTTTGCGTAAATAGAGAGTCTTTTCTATTTTTTGAGTCATTGTGGATTTGGGTGCGACTCCTCACCATTCTCGTCATTTAGCAGGACTTTTTCCTTCTACATATCCTCCTCCTTTGGGAGAGAGAAATAGACAGTCCAGGTGGACTACTTCGCACATTGATTCACACACCATGGGAGACCATATAGAAGGTATTCCTGAACCACCTTCTCCCATTCATGTGGAAGATGGGGAGTTTACTCCTACCTATGATCCTTCACCCGAATTGACTGAGTTAGGTCCTG
The DNA here is from genome assembly GCA_001517045.1 of Pseudotsuga menziesii. Classification (NCBI taxonomy): domain Eukaryota; kingdom Viridiplantae; phylum Streptophyta; class Pinopsida; order Pinales; family Pinaceae; genus Pseudotsuga; species Pseudotsuga menziesii. The sequence goes on from LPNX010433768.1 coordinate 698,430, forward strand.
TGATTTTTGAGATAGGAACCTTTCATGATAGACCTACTCACTCTAGAGTTGATTCCCTATTGACGCATCGCTGGTATGGAATGTCGAAGGATGACAAGACTCATTTTGAACCCGCGAGCACTAGTTATGGTAGTTATGGTATGTCTGGTTTTCCTACACATGATTTGGCATTTCATGTTGAATCTGAGTTCGAGCCTAACACTATGCCTGGGGGCACTCTCATTCCTTACCATGCGGAGAGGTTTCGGAGCACTAGTCACATTGCACCTTCCATCCCGGTGGTGGATGTTACATCACATATTCCTCCTAGGTATAGGGTTAGTGATCCTATTAGGATACTAGATCCGAGACGAGTGACTATAGGGAATAGTACGTACTTAATTACACAAATCCTGTCCTCTATCCCTAGTTCTTCAAATGTTCACCCTCCACCTCATTCACGCGGTCCTTCACGCCGGAACGTGGCTACAAGTTATGTCCGTACTGTGGATACTAGACCGGTTGTGCCTCAACTTCATGTACCACCCATTGTTTTGGGAGGTCATGCTCATACTTTTAGAGGTCACATTCCTACTTCCAGAATGTATATTCCTACTTACGGAGCGTATGTTCCTACTTACGGAGTGTCTCATGGGACATCTCATGGGATGACTTATGGACATTATCATGGGACGCAGTATGGACAGGGTTCTTCACCTTATGGGGGTGGGTATCAACAACCTGCTTACTCTCCAAATTACGGCTTTGTAGCTCCTAATAGTCAAGGTCCACCACACTATGGTGCTTCCATGCCACCCTATACAGGTTAAATGGGAGGAGCGCACTATGGCCAAGGCCATGGTGGTAATCAGACCTATGTGAATCAAAACTATCAAGGAGTGGTTCATCAACCTCATCATCCTAGGCTCCCTTTCCTCACGACACTGAATCTTCCTGACTTGTAAATATTGACAAACGATCTTGTAGCTCATGACCCGACTTGGCTGGCTGTCCCTACTAAGCTTCCCTCAGACATACCCAAATTCGAGGGAAAACTGGGAGAGGATCCATGTGAACATGTTACTACCTTTCACCTATGGTGCTCTTCGAATTCCTTACACCAGGACTCCATCTGTTTAAGGCTATTTCAGCGCACCCTTACAGGGCCCACCGTGAAATGGTATATAGAGCTACCTAGGAAGGAATTCGCTTTGTTTGATAACCTAGCAATGACTTTTATTAACCACTTCCAACTACCAGTGCATTATGACGTTGGTACTGAACTCTTGTCGACATTTCGGCAGGATAAAGCCACACAGATCTCGGATCATATTCAAGAGTGGCGTAAATGGAAGACGTTAATTAAATCCTTTATATCGCCGAAATTCCTCCTCGAATGGTTCCATAAGTATTTATTGCCATATATAGCGAAGGATGTTTCTACATCTGGAGTGCAGAATGAGGAACAAGCAATTTTCAAGGCGCAGGAACTGGACTTGATTTATGCTCAGTCTGGTTTGTTATATGAGATTATTCCCAATGCTCCGCGTTCTAGTTTCGACCCCAAAGTCAAACCTGGACCACATGATGATGGCATTGTTGGTTGTGCAAGTGCTAAACCTGTGGATTTGGTTTCAAAACAAGTTATTCAATTGTCTATCAACCAATCTGCTTCAGGAAAAGCCACGGCTTCGTCTCAACCTGCCCAAACGGCGAGTGTACTTTCGGTGCAATCGTCGGACCAGAAGGGTAACCAGCAGCCCAAACGGAATAAAAAGAAGGGTAAGGATAATCGTAAGGGTGGGAATAGGAATGAGAATGCTAATAATAATGACATGAACGCTCGTAATGCTGGGGGGGACAAGCAAGCTAAACGTAAGTTTAAATTCCCTTGCAAGTTGTGTAAGGACAATCACCTCACTTACTTGTGCCCTCATATCGATGAAGCCTCGAGATTCTTGGCACAGGGCCCAGATATGCTAACTAACCCTTTACCTCACAATCAAAATGTGAACTCGAGGACCCATGGTCAATCTGGTGGTGATCAAGATCTGCCGGAGGGTAGTGGTCGTGAATGCATTAACATGGTACGTGCTACGAAAGTTGTGACCCATGCGAAGGACTATGGTTCATCACAACCCAGCTCAGGAAAGGAACCTGATCCACCAGGGTCTCCTTTGCGTATTGAGAAACCTGTGGATAAACCTAAAGCTATAGTTTGCATTCCTAAGGGAGTCCTTAAGCATTCAGGGCACAATCCTAATGCCTAATCCGACCATAACTATTCAGTTGTCGAGGATTTGGGCCACACTCCTTGTGCGATGTCTGCATTGGAAGTGCTTCAAAGTTGTCCTTCACAAAGGAAGGCTTTGCTTTCTACCCTTGGTGTGAATGATGATGATTCTTCCTCCGTGATTAAATTTGAAACCACGGGACTTCAGCCTCTCTTGCCTTACTATGTGTATATTTTGATTCACGTAGAATGTCTTAATATGACCGTCAAGTGCACTGTGATTGATGAAGGTGTTGCTACTTATGTGATGTATTTATCATGTTGGAAGGGTTTAGGTTCCCCTGAGCTATCTAAATCAGCAACCATATTAACTGTGTTCAATGGGAGATCATTTAGGCCGCACGGTATCCTTCTTTCCCTTAAGGTCCATTTGGGAGGGAAGACCATTGCGATAGAGGTCGAGGTGTTTGATGCGCCCCTTGACTACAATCTCTTGCTGGGTAGGAATTGGATGTACAGTATGGAAGCCATTGCTTCTTCCCTATTTCACATTGTATGTTTTCCATTTAACGGGAAGATAGTCACGATTGATCAAATGACATTCAACAATTCATCTGCTACTGCATCTTCAGGAGCTTCAATCCCGATCGTTGAACACTCTCAGCCGGCAACTGGGAGTGTGGGTGTAGGCATGTATCCATCCCTCATGGGAAGCTTTAGTTTTCCTACACCGATCCATATTATAGGTTCTAGTTTCAGTGAGGCTTCGACATCTATGAGATTGGTGTCTTTTCGCACGATTCATATGGAATATCCTTGGATTCTTCCTACACCGAGTACTCTGAGTGAGCCCATCATGACAAACGTGTCGTTGCCTACAACTATGATAGATTATCAAGATAATATTAATTTTTTACTCATCGATAGTCAGGCCACCTTCTGGCCCACCACGAGAATGAAGGTTCACTACTTCCCCACATCGAGAAAGCCCAGTAATGAAGTATATGTCCTCCACCTCTATAGTGAGGGACATCCCATCTATCTGGAAGGACTCAGAGTTTGGATCCCAGTAATCCACCAGCATCTACAATAGTCTTGGTTTGGCCCTCAAGCCACCAAGACACCAAAACTTATAAATTCCACATGCACGTAGAGCTTGTTGAGCCATTAGATCGACCCTTACTGCCTCCTCTACCTCACCATGTTCACGCTCTCTCCATTATAGGACCATCCTACACAAAAAATTGTAAGTTTTCCCATTAGATTACTTGAAAAACCTTATGCATGGCCTCATACGCGACTATTTTCCAAACAGCCACATATGTACGTGACTGTGAGGGCATTTTCCGCGTATATCCATCCCTATATGCAAAAAAACCCTCGATTTCCATGTGGGCCGCAGCGCCCTTTTTAGTTTGGCCTAAAAACCTCAAATAACCATGGAATTTGATAAAAATTGCATCAAAAATGAAATAGAAGAGAATGGGTAAGTACCTGGAAGAAACGGTAGTGGATTTCGCTAGCTGGATCTCTTGGAATTCGCTGTTGAAAATATAAGCTCAATTGGGTAAAAATTTCAAATGTTTTATAATATTTTGAATTGTTTACTATTTATAGAAATTTTTCAAATTTTTGAAAATTTTGACCCCCTTTCCTATAGTTTCGACAATTTCTAATCATTTTGGACCGTCTTTTACCTAATTCATGATGTAGGGGACCTTTTTGAGTGTCGTTTCAGCCGTTGGATTGACCCGTTCGTGCCAATCTCAGGTATCATGTCTAAACTGGCATATAGGTTAGGTTTCATTACTGTTTTCATTTTGCATGACTTTATGACCGTTTCATCATTGCCTTAGGTACGAACCCACTCTATTATGTCACAGAACCTTCTTGTTGTTTTAGAAGTGGCATGGTATGAGTGGTAGAGCTTGACCTTACATGGGTACCCTAGTTAGCGCCTTATTTGCATCTGGTGCCCATGCTGACATTCTATCCTTTAGGGTGTGGGAGTCCGTTCTATAGTACTACCATGACATTTCACAAGAGCCTCATACTCCTCTTGATCTTTTGCTGGCCTATTTCCCTCAGGACTCCCTTATGTCAAGTTGTGATTGCATTATCATGAGCTTTGCCTGCCTTATTTATCTTTATGTTGGCTTCCCTAACATTGCGCTTCAGCCATATAGCTCGAGCTTGTCTCATCTCTAGCCATGCACATCCATTTTACATATCCTTTGCATCTTCATTCCCTTTTTACTGAGAGGGGATTTTCCCCCGAGTGTCAATATCCTACACATGTATCCTTGCATTGAGCATAGGTATGTTCCACTACTTGGAACTAGTTTGTTTTCCCTTATGACACTCGTCTCCTCCTAGTCTGTAACTATAAAGCAATTTTATTCTTTTTCAAACTTTTTAAATATTTGAAAAAGTCCAAAAAAATCAAAAAACCAAAAAGCTGGATAAGGAAAGATGTTATCTTTGGTAGTTGTCGAGTCGTGTCGCCTTCAAACAGAGCATTGTATATCACATCCATTGGTTGGGTTTATATTTTGACTTTAGGAGCTGTACTCATTTATATGAGTTTATCTCCACCGACTGGTTAAGCTTCCAGTCCCCATGGAGCCTCTGTTGATGCCTCCTATGTCGCAGAGATGTCCCAGTTTGTATATCAAGTCTATGTTTCTTTTATTCAGACACCATTTGCTATTATGCTCTTGTTCGAAGGAATTTGAAGCCTGAGTCAGCCATTCCTCAGTTATCTTGACTTTGCATGTCGGCCATTCCCGGTACAGATACTGGTTCATGCACCTTATGATCGAGTCCTTCCACATTATACAGCTTTGTTGAGTACCTCAAGTTGGATGATGGGGGATGCCTTAATGCCCTCCTTCCAGCGGATTTCATCCCATCAACTTCAGATCATTTATTCTGGGATTGGAATCTAAAGTCATTTTGAGTGCCTTGAGACTTGCAGTCATCAGTAGCAAGTTCTCTTGCCATCGACAGTCTTTGGGAATACATCAATGTGCCCTGATCGATGGATCCTCTCAAGTGTTCGACCTCAACACATTTATTCACACTTGTTAGTTTGCACTCTAGTACCTTGATTCCCATTTTCATTATCGGTGGGTGATCTCGCGTCTGTTAATGGTATACATCAATGACCGATAATCAGATGATGGACTACTATGTTCTACCTCGACACCTCTATTCACATAGTAGGACATGTACTCGTAGCGGTTTGTGTAGAAGGCCTTCTAGATTGGTGGCATCTCTTATATGCTACCTCCTTGATCGTACCAGTGTTCATGATATTTCAGCTCTCGTGACTTGATTCCAGTATATGTCAGACATTTCTAGCTCTTATGGAGATCTTGATCTATTGTATATCTTCAGTCATTATGGAGATCATGGTCCTTTGTATATCTTCATCATGGATATTTTGATCTATGTATTTTGTACATGGCAATGACCACTTATGTGATATATTGTATCATGCCTATTCATGGCCATTGTACTCTTATGTATATGGGACTGCTATATATATTTGCAGTATGTGCAAAGTTATATCACTATACTATGCTGATTGGGTGGCTGGTCTTCCATTTGGGATCCTTCATCACTCCATTTCTGGGATGGACTTATAATCTATTTCGGCCATCGTATGACCCCTCTGACCTCACACATTAGGGGGCATCTGTTATAGCTAATTTTACCACTCCAGGTGAATCACACTCTGTATGGCCTTCCCCTGTCCCTCTGTAGACTCCTTAGACCCCTTGGACCATTTTTTGTCCTTTGATTTTTCCTTGACCATCCCTAAAAACATGTGTAAATTGATATACGCGACTTTTAAACCCTTAATCGCGTGTATACGTGGGTTTGACCCCTAAAACCACGTACATCGGGATGTGTGCATAATCCAAATACTTTTGGAGTTTTCCTTAACATGGATCCAACTCACTTGACTCCTGGCCTTCCCTATGCCTTGAGATCACTTAGATTCGAACTTATGATTACCCCTTTGAAAAGCTATATAAGGAACTCTATGGTACATTGAAGGCATATGAGAGAATTGAGAGCAAAGAAACTATAGTCCATTATTGCCAGAACTTATGCTTGAGTCTGCATCCCTTTTTCCCTTGGAGCACTTTGGTGTTCTTCCCAAGCTTTCCTTTTGCTTGTGAGCTTGCTATCTAGAGATGGAGGATTGAGGTGGTGGAGGCCCAAGTGGGGGATTTAGTTTCTCTGATTCGCAGACCTGCCAACAGAGGTTGTATCCATTGTAATATCTGATTTTATATTAATAGAAATATCTTTTCCTTTCCAATAATGTATGTTTGAATGAATATTTTATCCATGGATGTTTTCAAATGCTTATACATTGTTGATTATATATGCTAGAAGAGATCTAACACCAATATATATAGTATGCTTGTGTTGTTTACTTCTTGTTGAGGAAGTAATCTATCAACTCAAGCTGAAGTTAAAAAGCTCAACGAGGATCTACTTCAACCATCCGGAATAAGGTAGGAGGTATGATCCTTTAGTGTTAGATATTTAATTTCTATTGCATATTAAAAAGGATTGATTTCTGGAGTCAAGCTGTCTGTTGTGGTACCCCAAGCCATAGTAATTTCTCTCTGTAACAAAACCGACCAGCCCAAAACCCCCCACGACCAAATGCACCAAGGTGCAATGCCCTGTTGCACACAAACCAACCATGCACACTCTTTGAGGTCTATGGGCACTACACATTTGAGTGTCCCCTCATGGGTTCCGTTAAGCAAGCCATTCGGAATGAGGTCCAACAGGTCGCCAATGCTCCAAACCAAGCACAACCTAATTGGGCACCACAAGGACCTCCTCTTATGGTGCTTCAAAACCCACTTCCAGTCCAAGGATTGGTGGCAACCACACCCCCTCCCCAAGCCAATCCCAACACTCCAACACCAACTACCATGTCTACTCTTGAGGTACTTAAAACATGCCCAACATAGCGGAAAGCCTTACTGGCCACCCCTGGGGTAGTAGACCCCTTCGACTCCAAGTTGATCACATTCTACACAAAGAATGGAGAACCATGCATGCCATCGACCATTGTCTTTCAAATCCCAGTGTCCATCCGGAATTTGGTTGTGCACTGGTGCATAATGGATGAGGGGGCATCCACGTGCGTTATATCTACCCTGGTTTGGCAGAAACTTGGATCACCAATTCTACGACCTTCCTCGACAACTCCACGGGCTTATGATGGCCATCCTACCAAATCCCAAAGAATCCTCCCCCACGTCCCCATCACATTAGCTGGGAAGATAGTGTCGATTGACATAGAGGTTGTCAACACCCAAATAGACTATAACCTTCTCCTCAGGAGAAGTTATATGTACGCCATGTGAGTTGTCGCTTCAACTGTCTTCCATCTCATGATGTTCCCCCACAAAGGGAAGATTGTGACAGTTGATCAACTCACTTATCATGATCTGCAAGGGTTAACGGCACCCGCCAACGTTATCCTTACCATCACCACCATTGAGCTGTAAGGGACGACCACACATGCCAATGTCATCCCTACAATCAACACCATGGTTGAAAACACGCCATCCTCCCCATTGTTGAATGTGGGCCCTAGGTTGTTTTTTGATACCACCATGACAGTTCCTTTCCCATTAGTGTCACCACCACCGACACAAAGTGAAACTACGGACTTGTGCATGGTCTCATCAAGCACCACTGCACCCAAACAACAACCGCAGCCGCAGCCCCAACCACAACCACAACATCATCCATAGCTGCAACACCAACAGTAGCTACAACATCACCCACAGTAGCATTGATATGCATAGCCGCAACCACAACCACATCCCCACATGCAACCAGCAGGGAGTTATCTGGGCTCATCTCCAGTCCATATGATTCCCTTCCTCTTTCCTCCACCCGGTGTCATGAGCAAGCTAGTAATGGCCACCTTAAGCCTACCCAACTTTACATTGGGAATTCCAGTGTGGTATCTTGATCCACCAACTCAACCTCCAATGCCCCAGGTTGTCTTAACCCCGGTGCAACCCGTTGCGGTCGAGTCACACCCTCCACCCAACCCGCAAAATCCAACTGCCACACCCAAACCAGCACCGCCCCACCCAAAAAGGGCCAGGGGAAAGAATGCAAAAGCTACTGCAGAACCTTGGCCGATCCCACCTTGTGCTGTTTACGAGCAATAGGGCCATCCAACTCAGAATTTCCCTAAGATCCCAATGATCCGCGTGCGTTTGGACACCATGGATACAAACAAAAACCTCCCTGTCGTTGAGCTTCCAATCGTGCCAGTAGTAAGAAACAAGCCATTGAGAACAAACCATGCTTTCACCCTTTGTGGTTTGTATGGACATTACTCTCACCATTTCCAAGACTTACCCAAATTTTGAATGACTCTCGCTGACCTCCATCAACATTCCCTTGAGTCTGAGATCACCTTGATCAAAGAAGTTCACCCCCCATCGCCTTCTTCAGACACCATGTCCATTTACATGATGTCCAGTTCAAATGACCCTCTTGTCTCCACCATCACTAACGATCCATCAGACCTGTCTCTTCCATTGTTTCCACATCCATAGCTCCATCCACAGCCACAACCTCAACCCTAGTTACCAGGGAAACAGTGGGGTTCATTCCCGATCAACATGATCTTTTTCATTTTTCTTTTCCTTTTCCTTTTCCTTTTCCTACCATCCAAGATCATGAGTAAGTCTATCTTGGCAACCCGTAATCTACAATATTTCACACTAGGAGATCCTTTGTGGTACTTTGAACCACTTACCCTACCTATAAGGCCCTAGGATGTGTTGACTCATGTCCATCCAATTAAGATGATGTTGCACCAACCTCCAGGTCCATCAAAGACTCATCTCGTCTCCAGGACTGCCCCTCTTCCTCCAATAGAGACTGGGGGCAAGGCCACAAAAACCACAACCAATACCATTTACATAATCTCTAGCGCCGGTTTCCCTTCCGTCTCGTTAGCTATGGAAGATCCACTTGATCTATGACAGAACCACTTACACGATGATGAAGAGATCTGTAAGACCGCCTCTAGTTTTACTCCATTCTCTTTAAACCATAGTGTGGAATCAATTCTTCCCATAAAATACCATATTTCATCACCCTACCTTGCCAATGACCTTCGTCTCGGCAAGGGGGCATACCTTTTCATTGACTCGGATGGTCAACTCTTGAAGAAGCTGCATAATGGGATCCACCTCAAGAGAGCCTATGCCTAATACCACCACTATGAGTCCCTTATAGCGTAGTTTTCTCCCTTTCTTGTTTTTCAACATTTTTTACCACAAGTCAAGCGCAGCACCATTAGCTGCTAATTCAAAGTAACCTGGAACCAGTTCGAGACACCTCTCACACCTTCGGGCTCAAATTTCTATCTCTTTATGAGACCATCGTCTCATGTTTAACAAATCAATTTCGGGACCATTTCCCACAAGTCACCTCGATTTACGAGCCATGACATGACGATGCATGTGTCTACGGACCTGTACTTGTATCACACTTCCTGACCGCTACTCACGCGGGTTTTCGGGCCACCGCCCATTAAGGGTTACCATTCTTTAGTTTTGTTTTGTATTTTTAACACATAGTTGTCTTTTCTATCCACCGCACCTTACGCAGACTTCTGGACCGTTGTCCACAAAACAATTTATTTTTCTTGCATGTATTTGGCATATAAGTGCCCGGAACTTGCACTCACATCGCATGTACTCAAGTCTGTCCACCACAACACACACAGAAACTCTCCTGACCTCTATGTAAGAGCCACCTCGGTTTGCATGCCTCTGTCGCACCGACCCGCGAGCCTCTACCGCAATCTATCCCACACATGTATTGGTATGTTTTAGCGCCTTTTACTCCATCCATACTATGTGGAAGACCTTTGGACCACTGTCCATCGTCCCGACATGGGGCACTGCCTGTGCCACCGCAATCGGTTTACCACACTGAAGTTTTGTTTAAGCTCTTTTCTGACTCTTAAAAACAATGAAAAGATTGCCAAGTGCAGCTGCTTCCTTTTCCTCTCGCTAAAGTATAGGAAAGAGTGTCTACATCGTCCCGTTTACCTCCTTTTGTGAACCATGTAGACCATTAAATGAAAAGGACCACCTTGGCATATTCAACCCAAGACCGTTCCCCTCTGCATACTTTTATGCTTTCTCGGGAAGAGGGGCCGGACTTTACGAAAAATCTCACCATGGGTTGTCGTTAAGCTCTTTTCTAGCCTTCTCATCAAGAAAAGTTTGCCGAGAAAACTTGGTTTCATTCATGCTCATAAAAGTATTTGAATGACCGTCCAGTCAGTATAGGTTTAACCTTTTCCGACCTAATTGGACTACCAATGGTAAAGAAGTCTCTCATCCCCTCCAGGATGGGCAAGCTCTCCTATGTATACTTTTATCCTTTTCAGGCACAGGAGACTACCAACAAAAAAGAGCCCCCACTAGAGTCTTCTTCATGCTTTCAGACTCTCTAAAATTGAAAGCACCATAGAGCATTTACCTTCTCGGGCTCGCCAAAAATCCACGAGATCGTACCATAATGGTGTCCCTAGACACCACCCCACAGAAAATAGTTTGGCAACATTCCCACATTAGGTCACCTTTGTTTAGAGTACTATGCAATGTGTCTTCCTTGGATCCCATCAATTTCAAAAGTGTCTACCTCCTCCAAGCATTTCCCATCTGCGGTGACATTCCCGGTATTACAGCTATGATCCCATTCCCATGAGTCAGTTTCATTTGCTGCCTGGTCTGCCCTGCCGTCATACTCTGAACAAAGGAAGTTTGATTCTACCACACTCCCCCTACCCCTGTTCAATTCTTTCCCTCCCCCCCCCCATTTAGTGGGTCATTCCGCAGATTGTTTCACACCTTTTGGTTATTTCCCTCG
>LPNX010433768.1:720913-734261 GCA_001517045.1 Pseudotsuga menziesii
TAGTAGGATGTTGCACCCATGTTCTTTGGATGAAGCAGATGTTGAAGGATATGCACATACAGAATGATGATCCCATTCCCATTTTCTATGATAATACAAGTGCAATAAGCATTTCAAAGAACCCAGTGATGCATTCAAAGACTAAACACATACCCATCAAATATCATTTTCTGAGAGAGTAGGTGTTGTCCAAAGTTATTAAGCTTGAATATGTTGGAACAAAAGACCAGATTGTTAATATTTTCACTAAGCCTCTTCCCAAATCTCAGTTTGAAATGCTTCGAGCTCAGTTTGGGGTTTGTCCCCTCTGAATATTTTCTCATTCACATTACAGGTTCTGATTTCCTGGTGTCAAATGGTTCCAGATTTTGGTTATTTCTGTGTTCTCTTGCTTTCTGAACATATTCAGATAGATTGGTTTCATTTTTTCAGCTGGTGTCTCACAGTGACAGGGGGAGACATATTCACAGGGGGATTTCTTGTTCTATCTTTGCCATGGATGTCAAAAGGCCGAGAAAGCTTTCAAAGTTTGTCATCATGTCAAAGGGGGAGTTTGTTAGCCAGTTTTTATACACAGTCTGAATGTTTCCATATGCCAAACTTTGAATGCTTCACTCACAGGCAAAGCCACAGCAGGATGAATCAAAGCAAGTCACAACAGTAATGAAGCAAATGTTAATGTTACAGCCACAGATGAGAACAATGTCACAGCTCTAAATCTTGCAAAGAATACACGCATACTAAAAAGGATGATTACACAGTTCACTACAACAGAGTATTTTATTATACATTCAAATAAATGAAACAGAAGGATGAAAACGATCAAGTGTTACATCTATACAGCGATTCACATATATAAAACAGAGTTTTAAATGAATAATTTGATCACACTATACAGAATGGGCAGGATCTGAAACAAAGCGGCCGGAAAGATAGCGATTTTTCATCCACAATGGTGGAAGGGTAGTGGCTTCTTCATCCACAATGGTGGAAGCCCACAACACAAGGATCGACGACAATCAGCAAAAAAAACATCGGAAGTCAGAAGGACATCCCCTTCCGCAACGTTGGAGTGAAAAGCGGAACGGGAGCCACAACGCTGGAGTTTGAAAACATCGTAAGTCAGAAGGACATCCCCTTCCACAAAGTCGGAGTGAAAAGTGGAATGGGAGCCGAAACATCGAAGCTTCAAAACATCGAAAGTCGGAGCAGAATGGGAGCTGCAACGGCGGAGGTATAAAATATTTCGGGAGCCACAACGGTGGAAGACGGAAAGACCACGGGCTCTGCGGTGGGTCTATCAGCGTCGAAAACGTTATGAGTTGGATGGTTAGCCATTATGGATCCACAACGACGGAGATTGAAAGAACAAAATGTTTCGACACGAAACCAAATATTCAGGCGACTAAGGCAAATGCATCAGAAAATAATATTGAGACTAAAGCCGATTATCTTTCTGCAACGACGGGAGGATAAGCAGATAAACCTTCGATTTAAACATTTAAAACCGCAGCGTGGCATGGAATTGGCAAGAAGTGGCATGGAATGGCCTTGCAGAGCAGAGAATGACTATTCGTGGAATGCAAAGAGTCAGGAAAACTGGGCATTCGAAGGACTTAAAGTCTTTGTCAGTTAGAGACTTTTGAGAATCTATGATATTCATGGAATGTGAATCGTTTTGTACATATCAGCATTCGAGACTGATTAACTGTTTCTCATTTGCAATTAGATGGAAAATGAAGAATCCGTAACCGTTTCTGTAATGAACGGAGAGAATGGGAATCGACTAGAATATGTATATATATATAGTGTAGCAAGTAGATGAGAAAGTGTGCATTGTTCAGTAAGGTAATTTCAAATATAAGAGATTGAGCACATTGCAGAAAAGGATTGAAGAGCTGGATACGATGATAGTTGTAGAGTATGAAGAGTCCGGATAAGAAAGAATATAATAATGATACAGTGACAGTCTCGGTGAGTTCTGTATGTGCTTAGTCTTGATGATAAATAGAGAAAAATGTACAGAGATAGAATTATAACATCTGTTGTGAATATCTACAATACTGTCTAATTCATAATCGTAATGTAAATGTTGATTTATAAAGCCTAGTCATAGACAGTGAGGGGTTGTAGGGGTTTGATTCATTCTGTAATTCACAAGAGTTCTTTGGGGTGTTGTAGGATCCTTCTGGTTGTTGCCAGAAAATAGAAACAAGTTGGTGCTTGTATAATTGGAAGTTGGAGCTTCCAGAGGTAGCAGCCTCATCTGGGTTGAAGCTCAGGCAAAATAAAAGAATGTAAAGAGGAGTTGGAGCTTACCTTTCATTCTTAAGAAGAAGAGTATTTATTGTTTCCTCATGAAAACATTGTGTCTTGTGTTCGTTGATGTGATTGAATGTTGACTGTTATGTAATTTGCTTCTATATGTTGAATGGTTTAAACATATGTCCATAATAAATCTGAAATATTCTTTAAAAAGATGCACTTTGGTATATCACTGATTCACCCCCCCCCTCTCAGTTACTTTAATCCGTCCAACATCATCTATGTGGAATTCCTCTTTGCCTATGACTACCTTGGAGCCATCAAATGAGAGATAAAATGCCTAAGCCACCTACTGATGTGAACCTTGTATCTTCTCACAAAACCTATAGTAGCCAGCATCATAGAAAAGCTTACAGACCTCTGGATGTACTTCCAAATAGCTGATATCTCCCAACTCCTTCCTGACAGCAGGTCCTCCCTTCTTCATCTTGTTGAATGCCACTCCTAGGTACTTACAAAAATAAGTTTAAGTTCTGTATGACAGTGTTTTAGCAGGCTGCATCTCAGATATGGTTTTCTGGTGGAGAGAAATGCCCAATTCGAGGGTGGGGTGTACTGAATATTTGGCACTAATTATGAGGGATTTATCCTTCATGATTGAGGTTGAGGTCAGAGGGTGATGTCTTCAGTTTATCTTTTCGAGACCCCTTGCCCAGCAATGATGTCAAAATCAGTATGGATACTCGTTGGGCCTTTCTATAGATCTATGGATAGGTGGAGGGAGAAAGAGGGTTTCATCACCTCAGTCATTATCAGTTTCACATAACGACCTTATTACTCATTCCCTCATGCAGTTACGCAACGTCATCTCCTTTTGGTGGTTTATCATGCTTTGTAATGATTGCTTCTTGGCTGACGGGGTTTGATTTGACTGATTTCTAACCATTTCCATTTTTACCTTTTCATTGGTTAATAGTCTTCAGGAGTTTGTCTGCTACCATCGAAACGATGGCTTTCGGTGGCTAATGAAATGATATCCCTTTCTCCTAAGCCACTGGAACTGTTTACCCCATGTCGCGATGAAACTCAGCATTCAGCAGATAGTGGTATCCCCGAAAAACCCTTTTAATCATCGAAAACCCGTCCTTCCGGTGGCTAATGAAATGTTAGAGCTTTCACCTAAGCCACTGAAAGTGCTTTTTCCCCGACACCTTTTTTCCTGCTTTCGGTTCTTAACGCCCTTCTGGAAATGTTTACTAAGCTACCGAAAGAAACAATTTTTGGTGGCTAATGATATGTCAGAATTCTTGCCTAAGCCACCGAAAGTGCCTTTACCAATGTCGCTCTATGTCCTCTTTCAGCGGTTAAAACCCTTCTTGGACTGTTCACTAAGCTGTCGAAAGCAACACTTTTCGATGGCTAATGAGTCATCTAAAGTCTTGCCTAAGACACTGAAAGTGTTTTTACCATTTACTCGCTCGGGCCCGCTTTCGATGGTTTACTTTTATCCTGCGTTGAACCGTTAGCTGCTGAAACAAAGCCTTTCGGTGGCTAATGAGCTAATGATAACCCCACCTAAGCCACCGAAAGCTAAAATTTACAATTTCTTGAAACATAGCACAAACAAAGACATTCAATTTGTTAGTCATCTTTAAATCTTTCATTACATGACTTGAATTCTTCATACTATCAAAATAAATTTATTTTGGGAGATAACATCTAGCTCCTACTTGGGGATCGGAACCTCCCTATGAGGTCCCAAGAACCCCAGACCAAAATTCCTTTCCCTGAAGACAACTAAAAACTTAACACTATCATTTAATGTTCCATTGGGCATGGAGTTTATTCTGTAAGCAAAAACAACCTACTAACTACTAATTTACAATAATAAGGCCTTAGAGCCTCAAATAAAGTAAAGCTTTAGAAAATGCCCATTCACTGGGACATCAAACACCTCTTCCCCTTCTAGATTCTGCAATTGGAAGGTGTTATTCTTCTATACCTGAGATATCACAAAAGGGCCAATCCATAACTTAGTCAAACTTTCCATGTTTTCCCTTGTAATGTCTAACAACATCCCACTTGAGGACCCAATCTCCTACCTGAAAATTGTCTACTTTTGTTCTTTTGTCAAAAATGACCTTTATCTTCTATTTATGGGCTTCTGATTTTCCTATCACTTGTTCCCTAACTTGCTACAACTCCACCAAATCCATCATCCTCCTCACCATATCATTTGGTTCATCTTCTTCTTCCTGAAATAATTTTTCCGCTAGCAGAATGAGCTGAATAGGAAAAATGGCCTTAGTAGCATAAACTAATTTGAATGGAGAAGTCCCAATAGACCTTTTTTCTGTTACCCTATCAGCCCATAAAGAAAACTTAAGCTTAGAATCCCAGCTTTCCTGATTTGTCTCCAATATTTTTTTGATGATCCTAACTAGGATTTTGTTGGATGACTCAGCTAGGCCATTGCCTTGAGGATAATAGGATGTGGAATGCACCAATTTATTGTCCATTGACTCACACATTTTCACCAATGCCCCGGCTTTGAAATTTGGTGCATTATCAGTCACTAACCTTGTTGGGAAGCCAAACCTACTAAATATATTCTCATATAAAAACTTCATGATAACCTAATGAGTGGCATTCCTGGTGGGTATTGCCTCTATGCATTTGGTAAAGTAGTCTGTAGCTACTAGGATCCATTTATGCTGCCCACTGGAAGATGGATTTATTTCTCCTATGAAATCCAGACCCCATTGTTGGAAATTCCCATTCACTATAATAGGCCTAAGGGGCAAGCATTTGAGTTGCTGCTTCCCTATAAATCTTTGGCACTGGCCACAAGCCCTTACAAAATTACATACATTAGAAAAAACGACTGGCCAATAGTACCCTGCCATCAAGATCTTGTGGGATCTGGTCTTCCAATAATGATGGCCCCCATGTGTGTTGGAATTAAAGTGATGGATGACATGATCTACTTCTTCTTTATCTAGACATCTCAACAAAACCCCAGACAGATCTTTCCAATACAGCAGTTTATCAACTATGCAGAATTTAATAGATTTTAATTTAAGAGCTCATGCTTGATTAGGAGTAAGACAAGAAGGCACTTCTAATTTCTATAGAAAATGAATAATACCTGAGTACCACTCACATGAAGAGAGGTTTTTAGCCACTGGTTGAATGTCATTCTGATCTTGAACTCCCTCTGCTGCTACTACAGTTTGCAATTTTGTTGAATTGACACAAGTGAAGTTCATCCCCATTTGTTCACAGGTTTCTTTGGCCATGAGTTTGGCCAGACCTAGTCCTTTTACTAGCTTAGTGGGATTCACCTCTATATCAAACTCAAAGATCTTGGCAATCCACTTAGCTATCTTTCCATCAATATCAGGCTGAGTCAAAACATCCTTTACAGTAGCTAAAGGGACATAGGAAAGAAATTTTTCATGGAGAATATAAATCCTGAAGGTCTTTAATGACTTTATGAGAGCATAAGCATGTTTCTCAATTGGATCATACTTCAGCTCAACATCTCTCAAGGTTTTGCTGAAGAATGCAATTGGATGATCAAGACCCTCATCATATTTTTGTAACAGCACAGCTGCCACTATGTCATAGGATGCAAAGGAGAAAATATAAAAACTCTTGGTATAGTTCGGACTAATCAGGGTTGGGGCCTCCATGATAGCCTTCTTGATGTCTTCGAAAGAGCTTATTGCCTGTTTAGTCCATTTTCTGCATCCTTTTTCAGCATGGTTGTTATGTGCTTTACTAGCTCAGAGAAATTAGGGGTGAACCTCCTGACAAAGTTTAGCTTACCCAAAAAGGACTAAATATCCCTTTTTGACCTTGGTATGGATAGCTTCTAGATTGCTTCCACTCTTACCAGATCAATCTTTACACCTTCAGCTAAGATTATGTGACTAGGAGTTTCTCCTCACTGAGTGCAAACTGGGACTTCGTAGGGTTGAATGATATTCCAAACCTCCTGTACTTTAGAAATAGTCTCCTCAAATGCTACAAATGGTCATGATGGCTATGAGAGTAAACAATTAGGTCATCCAAGTATATAAGGACAAATTTATCTTTCAACCCTACAAAATCTAGGTCCATGGCTCTCTGAAAAGCAGCCCCATCATTCATCAGCCCAAATGGCATTTTATCATACATGAAAGTGCCCCAGGGGGTGGTAAAAGCAGTCTTCTCTTGGTCATCAAGGTGCACAGCAACTTGGTTGTATCCAGAGAATCCATCCAGGAATGATATGACACTAGCCCTTGAGACTATTTGCAATAGGTGTTCCATCTTGGGCAGTGGATAGTTGTCTTTTTTGGAACATTTGTTCAGGTTTCTAAAATCCACACACAACCTAATTTCCCCATTCTTCTTCCTTACCACCACTAGGTTTGTAGCCCACTTGGAATACCTGAGGGGGATTATGATTTTGGATTTGAGGAGCTTATGGATTTATTTTTCAATTACAAGTAGTAGGAGAGGACTGATGGATCTCAGCTTCTGTTTGAAAGGGATGGTGTCCTTCTCCAAAGGAATCCTGTGCTAGATGATATTGGTGTAATAGGTTTTCAGGTCAATGTGCTCCCAGGAAAAGATATCAGCAAATTCTTTTATCAAGCTGCAAAATTTGGACCTCTAATCAGTATTCAACTCAGTGGATAGATTTATCAGTTTTGTATGGCTTTGGCTACCTATGTTTTGCTCTTGGACAGCAAGGTCTTGCTCCTTTTTCATAGGCTTGAAAGGGATGTCATTATGATCTGTTAACACCAAAAAATGGTTAACTCCCTCATCTACCTCACTACATGGCTCATTTGTCCATTTGCCTACCATATTTCCCATAAAATCCCACTAAAAAGCCTCCAAAAGGCCTAAAATGCCTCTAAAAGGCCATAAAACCATCTAAAAAGCCTCCAAAAGGCCTAAAATGCCTCCAAAAGGCCAAAAATCCCCTTTTTTCCTCCAAAAATAACCAAAATTCCTCTAAAAATAGCAAAAAACCCCAAAAGGGAAGAAAAGGAATAAAAATAATGAGGAAAAAGGAGGAAAACCCTAAAACAGCAAAAACCCTAAACAAGCTGCCCTAAACCACATGGTTTCCAAAAACCATGGGCAAGCACTCCACCACTAAAAAACTATAAATAAGTGATGGAGACCCCTCATTTCACATCCACAGTCATAGCACCCTTACTCTGCCAAAACGTCTCGTGAAACCCTAGCTTACCATCAAGCTATTTTCACCATTGAGAACCCCTTTTGGCCCATTTTTCCACCATCAGAGAAGGAGAAGGAGCAGCTTGGAGCTCGAAGCCACCGACATCGGACCAGCGCAACGGACTCCACCAACCTCCTCATCGGAGGTAACATAAATAAAATCACTCTTTACACATTTCTTTACTGTTTTGCTTAATGTTATTTACCTTTTTTTCCGCTCTAGTTTAATCTTTATTTCAGTTTATTTTTCTTTACATTGTTGAACTGCTACTAAGGATTCCAGATTCCTTAGTAGGTGCTCATCAGCACAAGCTAGGGTGAAAACCCTAGCTACAGTTTTGGCGACTCTGCTGGGGATCGAACCCAGAATCTCTGGTTTCGTAGACTCCGCTGGCTTTTTTAATTTTATTTTTTTGTACTGTACTTTCAGCCGTCGTTTTCGGCCGCCGAAAATCGCGTTTTTTCCTTCCGCAGCCGTGGCCCGACCGCGCATTTCAGGCCCTAACCCGCGACCAGCCCGCCGCTGTCAGCCATTTTTTCCTGCGCCCCGACCGCGTTTTTTCAGCCCACAGTCGCGATCCGACCGCGCCTGTTCATAACACAGTCGTGCTCCGACCGCCGCTGTCAGCCCGAATCCCGCGACCCAGACCGCGCCTGTTTCCACTAAACCCGCGATCTATGCGCGACTGTTGCCTTTAAACCCGCGGTCCGACCGCGCGAGTCCGCCCCATACCCGCGGTCCGCGAACTATTTTTTGCCCTTGTTTCCGTGCCGAAACCCAGCCACTTTACCTCCATTTTTCCTGCACTTGCACAGCCACCTGTACCACTTGCAGACCTGCAGCCATTTCTGTCCCTTGTTTACAGAATTGTTCAAAAAAATTTTAGTATTTATTTCCAAAATAAAAAAAAATAAAAATAAAAATTTTTGCATGGTAAAAATTTTTTCAAGTTTTTCATACATTATTATTGTTATTAAGTAACCATTTTGGATTCACAACCTCACATGCACACAATCTATCCCCTAATTCAAAGTGAGACCTAAAATCTACTTAACTCAACCAACACTATAACCTCATTTGAGGAACACAAAAGAATTTTGTAGTTAGGTAGGATCGGGGGGATAGGCTTCCAATAACACCCCTCGGTTATTTACACGTGAGACATAGTTGTTGTCCTTTAGGGAACCAAAATCCCTTAGTATTTTTTGACACAGTCACCACTAGTTTGTCAGAGGGCCTCTCCCTTAGGAGGGTTGAAGTCGTGAGATTGGTTCCGGAAGTCTGAGTGGAATACCGAAATCCATTCAGTAACTGAAGGGCTACCTTTCGCAGTTCTCGGAATATCCCTGTATCGGGAATATTGCGGTTAAAGGACCAAGCGGCAGATTCACCTTTCTGGACATGTCATGAACGGGGTATCTTAGTTTCCATACTTATAGGTTTGCGTACTCGGTGTCCCTCCCGGTAGGGGGATACTTTAGCCATTTGACTTTCCTATTTATATTGTCTGACTTGGATTTCATCACCTTGCAGAGGATATACTTAGTTGAGTCATAATACCATTAGCTAGGTGTTTGCATGCTCCCTTACCTCCTCTGGGTCTAGTGAGTCCACCGATTTTTCTTTTTTAGGAAACCGACTGCTTATTGGTATTCTGACCACTTTGTTGACACTCCACCTATTGTAGCACGCAGTTACAGTAGGTGTTTTGAGTTGCTTTTTGGCCTGAGTGCCTTATTTTTCAAGCTCTCCTTCTGCACACACGGTTGCATTAGGATTTTTGAGTTGTTTTTTCGACACCACAACCCACATATTTGAAAACTACCTGTCACCATTGACTCTCCGAGACATTCTCATCGCCTCAGAGGTGAGCCCCCACAGCACGGTTCACTTGAGACCACCCGTCATCACCGTAGATCTCGAGCCTTGTCACTCGACTCCACTCGTCAGCGGCACAGGACCTCGTCACCAGATTCCGAGAACACTCTTTACACTACCCCCACTAGCCCCATGGCTGGCGTGAATCCCAACCCCTCCATTATAGGGACCACCAGTGGTACATCCGCCACTATACCAGTTACTACACCTATCATGGGTGTACCCTCCACAGGAGGCCCGTCTACCATTCCCCTCACCGTACCTATTCCCACGGCAGGAATACCCATACCTACTACATTAGTAACTCCTACCACCATAGTTCCCCCACTTGGGGGTAACATCCCTCACATCACCCCTCCACCTGGGGGCATGGGTCCCAACGTGGTCCAACCCACTACTGTGTCACACCCTCCATCCAGTTTTCCCTATATGGCTAGCCTCAACCTCCTTGACCTAGCCAGGTTAACCAACAACCCCATCCGGCACGACCCTACGTGGCCCCACATGCCTACCAAGCTCCCCTCTGACATCCCTAAGTTTGAGGGTAAGGCAGGTGAGGACCCACAGAACCATATCATGTCCTTCCATCTATGGTGTTCCTCCAATTCCATAGTAGACGACTCCATTTGCCTCCGTTTATTACAGCGCACTTTCACTGGCTCAGCTGCCAAATGGTATATCGAGCAACCCCACGGAACCCACACTACCTTTACGTCCCTGGCCTCGACCTTCCTCCAGTTCTTCCAGTTACCTGTTCGCTATGACGCGGGCGTCGAGATCCTTCTATCATGTAGACAGAACATGGCTACTCACATCACCGACCACATCCATGAATGGCATCGACGCCGTAGCCTATGCAAAATCAAGCTAGATGACCGGATCTTCCTAGATTGGTTCCTTAAGTCCCTCCTTCCGCTCATTGCTAAGGACATGGCAGCCGAAAGACCCCAATCAGAGGAAGAAGCTATCCTTAAAGCCCAGCAGTTTGATCTCATTTACGCCCAGTCGGGTTATCTTTA
Organism: Pseudotsuga menziesii; assembly: GCA_001517045.1. Lineage (NCBI taxonomy): Eukaryota > Viridiplantae > Streptophyta > Pinopsida > Pinales > Pinaceae > Pseudotsuga > Pseudotsuga menziesii. The sequence goes on from LPNX010433768.1 coordinate 731,318, forward strand.
CACCATCATACCAGACGCCCCTCGAGGCGATCACCCACATCGCGATGCACCGGGGGCATCCCACGCTGCCGATGGCATCATTGGCCGTCTCTCTTCACAGCCTCAGCCCTTTTCCATCGCCCGTCCTACTCCTGGACCTGAACTTTCAAGGGCTACATCACAGCCCGGAGCAACCAACTCGTATGCTCACATGCCTCATATCCATGGACCTTCATGTCCACCTCAGTGTTTCGGCAATATGCCTTCCCCGATCGCACCTCAGCAGGCTGCACCAGCTCTTGCGCTACCCCAATCCCAACCTCATTATTATCAGCCACAGCCAGCCCCTGTGGTAAACCCACAACCCGCTCCACAGCACTATCAACAACCCCCTCAAGTAGCCGCGCCAGTGCAGCCTCCCGCCCCATACTATCCACCGCAGCCTGCTCCCGCACCCATGCAAACTCAAAATCCACCCACTACCCAAGGGCAGGTTTACGCCCAAGCAAACCCGCCGCAAAACCAGAATAACCAACGCAACCAGGGCCAACAAAACCGTGGCAGGGGCCGAAATCGTGGGAACAACCAGTAGCCCGAGCAAGCTGGCCAACACCCTAATCCCCCTGCTAATGAGAACGCAGCCCCCACCAACCAAAACCCCGATCGCCCGCCCAAGCAGGCTAAAAACCCCAACCTGCGAACCAACTTCCCTTGTTCTGTTTGCGGGGTCTATGGCCACTACACACACTTTTGTCTCCAAATGGAGTGAGTTCAACAACTTTTGGCTACTGATAAGCTACGCCAAGGACAGGCGGCTCCTCAAGCACAGCCCAATCCCCCACAACCTCAGCAGCCACCGTTGGTCTTACAAAACCCCTTGCCAAACCAAGGCTTAGTGAACACTGAACCATTGGCTCCCCCTCAAGCTACTGCGCCTGTCCAACAAATCACTTACGCCACTCCTGATCAACCCCCGTCTGACTCAGGTACCCACCACCTATTGATGATGTCCTCCGATGAGGTCAACCTCCAAACCGGGCGAAATCAATACGGCTCCACCCAAGAAGCACCACCCGCTATTAACCCCACTAATGCTCATCCCACCGATCAGTCGTTACGTATCCCTCCACCTCCACTAGACAGAGCTCCCAAAGCACCCCGTTTCCCACTTCGTCGTATCAATAACAACCCCAATGCGCGGGCTGCGTCAAACTACAACATCGTAGACGACCTAGCCCAATCTCCCGCAGCCATGTCTGCGTTAGAAGTCTTACGAAATTGCCCTTCGCAGCGTAAGACTTTACTCTCAGCCATTGGGGCTATCGATCCACATGATTCGCAGCTAATGGCATATGATTTGGACCAATCCGAACCTCGCCTGCCCTCCAACTTATCATTTCAAGTTACTGTCTCCATCCGGAATTTTGTAGTCCATCGCTGCATTATTGATGAAGGTGCCTCCACATGTGTCATGCCCATCTCCATCTGGCAAAAAATGGGATCCCCCCTGCTCCAACCGTCCTCCACTGCGTTGCGAGCCTACGACGGTCGTTCAGCTCAACCACAAGGCCTGTTAACCAATGTCCCCGTCCAGCTAGCTGGTAAAACGGTCCTGATAAACATCGAGGTCATCAATGCCCAGCTTGACTACAACCTTTTACTTGGCCGCAGCTACATGTATGCTATGCGAGCAGTTGCTTCTGCTGTCTTTCGCATCATGATGTTCCCTCATGAGGGACGCGTGGTCAAAGTTGACCAACTCACATACTACGATCCCAAGGCCGCCGCAACACCCGAGAATGTTCTCCCCATGATTGAACACACTATTTCGGGTGACCCCAACACAGCCGTTTCTTCTATAGGACCCATGCTCCCCATAGTCGAACAACTGATTCCAGATGCCCCCACCTCCTTGGTTTCTTCTGTGGGACCCGAAGTTTACTCAGACACACCGATGACCTCCACTTTTCCATCACTCCCTCCACCGTCATCTACTACTGAGTTGGCTGACCTATTGACTCTGTCCCACCACACGAAAACCCCTGGCAATCAACCACCGTTGTTGCCGCAACCCCCTTTGGTACCTAGCCACATTGGTGCCACACCCATACATACCATACCTTTCCTCTTCCCTCCCTCAGGAGTGGTTAGCTCCCCAGTCATGGCTACCCTTAGCCTCCCGAGTTTAACCTTAGGATTACCTGTTTGGTATCTTTCGCCTCCAGTTCGCCCCCCAACACCAGATGTCGTCCTGCAACCCGTCCAACCCATAGCCACTACTAGTCGCCCACCTCCCGGTGTCGCTACCCCGTCAGCCCCCGTGAAACCAGCTCCCGGTGTCGCTACCCCGTCAACCCCCGTGAAACCATCCCCTAGTGGTACCAAACCCATGGGGGGCAGAGGCCCCCAACCTTACACTGCTGTCCCGCCTCCCAAGACAGTAGAAAACCCCCCGGTGTTTCGTGCTCCTCCCAAATGCGCGCTATGCGACGAGTTGGGCCATGCGACTCACCTATGCCCTCAATTACCAGCCTTAAAGGATTACATGCAACCGCTCGATGACGACCCCACCATCCCGGTGGTCCACCTAGAGTCAACCCCCACGCCTCGCGAAAAGTCCCTATGCACCAACCACCCATGTGCCTTATGCGATGTTTACGGGCATTACTCCCATCACTGTCCCGACCTCCCCGATTTCCGGCTAGCTCTCCTCGATCTGAACAATCCAGAGTTGGAGACGAAAAACCTCACCATTCACGAGATCCTCCCCTCAGACCTGGATCCTGAGACATCCCAACTCCCCATTGTCGAGATTCACCCCCCGGAATCTTCTGCTTCAGAAGAATTCGAGAACATTTATGTGTTTTCTTCCGTCACCACCCCCTCGGCAACCGATCTGACAACCCAAACATTCTACAGTGATGAAGAAATTCTTGAGGCTCTCACTGCCCCAGATTATCCCTGG
>LPNX010433788.1:6253-39397 GCA_001517045.1 Pseudotsuga menziesii
GATTCTAAAGTTTTGTTAAACAACAATATGGGATGTTTAGTCCATGACTCTATTTTTTACCCTAAAAAAAAAAATGTGTATACTGGTATCAACACTTTTCTATTTGGGGTGTTTTTGGTGTTTTTTTTGCAAAAATCATCGTTTTTATGGGTAGAGTTCTCGTTCATAGTATATAGTTCTCGTTTCATAGTATAAGTGGTTGCTAGTCCATTTCACTCAAGTCTGAAGGAAAGAAGCTCTGTGAAAGCTAAGGTAAAAAAGGAAACTCGTCAGACTCATCAGGAACTTATTAATTGGAATACCAGCAGTCTGGTGTATGTGTTACTCTTAAATCAGGTCACTGGGCATTTTTCTTTTTGTTCATTCCTTACGATTTTTTAGGATCGGATTTCTTGGGTTCTATACCATGGAGTCTACGGACAGATTTGGTGTGGCTTTGGCATTTAGTATATAATGGGCCAAGACATTGGACTTGATCCTAGAGGCTATATCTTCAAGTTTTTGGGAATCCTTTTTACCTGGTAACCATTCTCCTCATTAGCTAGTTCGAATTGATCGAGACATTTTGGGGTTTCTGCAAAATTCCTTCGTGGGTTTTCAATTGCTGAATCTGGGTTTGATGGGGAAAGTGTTTTGGTGGGGTTGAATCAGAGACGAAATTCCTTCTTGGGTTTTCAATTGATGAATCTGTGCTTGATGGGGAAAGTGTTTTCGTGAGGTCGGACCAGAGACAGAATTGCTGTTCCCTGCCAATGAGATTCGGCCCATCTCCTTTCCCGTTCCCACAGACGTTGGTCTGGAGTTTGTAAGGCACCTCCGAAATTGTTCCCAGAAACTCTGGTATCTCATGGTCAGGCTTTAACACATTCCATTGATCTTTGTCTGATGGCGATCCTGGTACACAACCGCCTTCCTTCCATGGTCTCTGGTGGGAGGAGGTACCGGCTTCGCTTTCTTTCCATTGAGATAGTAGTTAGGTCCTTAAACAGAGAGAAAATTGATTTAATGTAATTGTTTCAATGTTAAGTAACAAATATTTTAATTCCTCTGTGTATTCTCGGGAATCATAAGGCCATTTATGTATAGAACGATTCACTTTGGGACCAAAGAATTGAATGCGTAGTTACATACGGTTCTTAGCTCGCTGAATCCGGCGTCGACCAGCTAGCTATTTAGGAAGCAATCGTTCGGGTGCCCTTAACTTGATTGGCCCAGGGCACCATCATGAGATCAAGCAATGCACTATAAAATATAATATTTTCTGATGTATAGATTAATATATACTAAATTTAGTGTTGCAGTGACAATGTTATATATTCTCAGAAACAAATTGTTGAATATACATTATAAAAGTAGTGAAGCATCATGTTAATAAAATTATATTATTTCAAGGTTTATTCTTGAGGCCAATGGACATGCAGAAGGAAAGAAAGAATCAGCCTTTAGCGAGATACCTGTAACCTCTCCCTGGCACCTATAGCCTATAGCCTTCAGCCAAACAGTTTGATTTTGTTTTCTTAAATTTTATTTTTATTAAAAACAGGGTGACCATTTGAAAATTTGTAGCGATAATTATTCTACATTTTATTTGAATAATTTGTTTTACTATTGAATTTGATTTTTCAAATATTATAGAAAATGATACCAAATTTTAATAAATATTGAACTTAGATTTACACACTCTTTCAATTTTTTTACATGTCAGCCAAAACACATCAATTTATCCTGGCAGAATTAGCATTTGACTATGACTATGCTATAATTACTAATTCTGAAATCCAGGCAGAATTAGCATTTGACTGTGACTATGCTCAGCTAGGAGATAATTGCTTGACTATGGTCAGCTCTGTTTGAGCTGGAGCGTGCATGGATTTCAGATTCAATCTCCTTAACTTTCTTTGACAGATCTAATATATAGCTGATACCATCCCGAACTATTTACTATTTGTCCATCTGTTGAGAGGAAAAATATTTATTTCCATTACATAGTTAAAACTTAAATGAAATCCAGTACAACTAATTCAATCGCATGGAGTTAAATCTTAAATGAAATTTTCCATTATCTTTTTTGTTTTTTTCTTAAGATTTTGTGTATCCGGCGTTTTTTTCTCAAGATTGGGCGCGGCTAAGTGCAATCTGAGCTTAGTAGTTTCTATGTGAATTTCTTATTGCCAGTCAAAGAAATAAGATTACATTCAACCCAATGCTAGAGTTAGGTAATTGTGTTGGAATTTCTTTTAAGTGTAATTGTTCTCTGAGTTGTTTTAGTGTATAAATATACTGTCATGTAATGAGGCCATAAATCTGTTATTTCAGCATTTGACCATGAGGCCATGAATCTGTTATTCCAGGCAGCTTTTCTCAAGCAGGAAGCTTTGTAATTTTGGGAGAATGGTAATGCACAAAAACAGACGTAATAATTATCATATTTTTCACAATTTTTAATATTCAAGGTAATATTTAAATAAGCACATTTCATATGTTTTGTTTTGTTGTTTTTTTAAATGGATTTTTTTGGTGTGTAATCTATAGAATGTTAATGAATAAAGAGAGAAAGGTAATTATCCTTATCATTTTATTTTTAAAATAATATTTAAATAAGGATGCATCTTATATTTGTTTTGGTTTGTTATCTTTTCAGGTATCATGCATCTTTTGAACATTGATTGAATGTTATTTACAACACTTCGAAGTGATTTACATTGATTCAATATTATTTACAACACTTCGAAGTGATTTACAATAGACTTAGTATAGTTTTCTACTTTGATAGTTTTGTAAAGATAGAGACTTACAAACATACTATTCTTAATATATATGATTATATTTTTTGGGTATGGGATTAAACCCATCCAAATACTCTAGATGGTGGGGTGCCCCATCATTTTAGAGTAGTCTTTTATAGTGTGATGATGTAGTTTTTTTTCTTTCACATTTAATATCCATTAATTGTCTTCACATATATTAATTTTTATAATATCTCAACATAAATAAATTCCAATTTCTACTTAATATTTCATACAAACTAATTTCACTAATTGTCTTCACAAATTAATTTTATAATTTCTCCTAGCATAAACAAATTTCAATTTCCACTTAACGTTTAGCACACACTAATTCCAGAATTTATCTAACACATAAATAAACTTCCTAACTAACTAAAATCATTGTGTAACTTTATTGGAAAAATCTACCTAATGGGAAATCCCTAATTATTGTGTAGCCGTGTTTTGTACCGGTAAGTGAAAGGGGGGCAGGAGGCAAGCAATAGCGATCAACCACGCACCACCACCTAAAATAAGCAATACAATTAGAATAACTGCTCTATTTCGACAATCACGTTTATATATCTGCTAAAATAAACTTCCTTTTATATATTTGATATTCTAATCATTTTTATATTTATTTTGCTTTAATATATACTTTTGTTTTCACATTTTTACTTCTTCTTTTTGTTCTTCTTTTTATAAACTTTCTAGATTCTAATCATTTTTATATTTGTTTTATTTTAATGTTTTTTTTTTTAATTTTTTTTAAGCTTTATTTATATATTGTATTTATATTATCACATAGTTATTATATTTGTTATATTTTACTCTATTATTTAGCAATAATTTTTGTTGATATTGGTTGTTACTGAAATCTTTGAATATGTATTTTGTTAGATGAAATGATTTTATGTTTTAATGTTTTCTTTGTATGCAAATATGTGTTTGAAATCTTTGTATATGTATTCTCTATGATTTGTGTTTGAAATTTTTTATATGTATTTTCTATGGAATTATATATGATTGCGCTTGAAATCTTTATACTTGTATTCAATTCTATGTGGTTTGTGTTTGAAATCTTTGTTCATGTGATCTCTATGCAACTTTGTGTTTGTGTTTGAAATCTCTGTACATGTATTCTGTATGCAACTTTATGTGTTAGTAAATGAGATTATTTTTATGTTAGATGAAATAATCATTTTTGTATGTAACTCTTATGTGTTTTTAAGATGAAAAGATTTTAATGTTTCTTAAATGAAATAATGTTTTTTTGTAATCAACTCTATGTATTCATGTGTGAGAACTTTATATATGTATTTTGTATGCAATTATATGTTTGTTAGATAAGATTATTTTGTGTCTGTTAGATTAAATAATGTTTTTTTATATACAATTTTATATGTTTATTAAATAAGAGAATTTCTATGTTTGCTACATGAAATCATGTTTTTATTGATGCAATTATGTGTTTGTTGGATGAAATGTTTTTTTTTTGCAACTTTATGATTTATATTATCTTTATTTTTATTTTTATATTTACTATCTTTATTTTTATTTTTAATTTTATGATTTGTATGTAAATTCTTTTATTTTTATCTTTTAATATTAACATTGTTGTTTTAATTTTTTTTTGTTCCATTTCTTACCTATTTTTATATCAAATTTTATCTTAAATAAAAATATTACTTATCATCTTTTTCAACTTTTGATAAATTAAATAACATCATAAATATAATAAATTAATTTAATAAATACATTAATTAAAAAAATTAAAAAAATTTAACAACCAGTACATATTATAGCTTTGTTGTAACAACAACAATAAAGCATAGTTTTTGAGGCCATATGAGCTTTCACCTTCACCTGGTTGGTCTTGTTAGTAGAGATCCTAAAATCTCAAAGCCAAAAAAGCTCTTAAATCTATAATTATATTTTTAATGTATTAATAATCTTATTTATATTAATTTTTCTTAAAATATAATTATTATGAAATAAATAAATAAAATATTAAAAAATATTTTATTAAGTTAAAGATTATAATATTCAAGAATAAAAATTATAAATTTAATTGTAAAAGTTAAATATTAATAATATCATTGAGATTATAAGTTTATAATTAATAATAAATCTACATTTTTTATTATAAAACAAAAAAATATTAATATTTGAATAGATCAAATTAAAATAATTATAATATTAATAATTTTTTAATATTTAAACAATAAAATTTAATTCTTAATAAATATATATATATATATATANTTATTAATAAGATTATTAATACATTTATAAAATAAAGTAAATTATATGTAAAATTTTAAATTAATAAAGTTAGTATTTTTTATTTAATAAAGTAATTTTTTATTATAATTTTTCATTTTAAGTATTTTTTATGTTTGATTGTTTTTAATTGTTTTTACAAATTAATTTTATAATTTTTCTAACATAAAAAAATTTCAATTTCCACTTAATGTTTAGCACATACTATATCCAAAATATATATAACACATAAATAAACTTTCTTTTATATACTTGAGATTCTAATCATTTTTATATATTTTTTGTTTTAATATATACTTTTCTTTTCACATTTTTACTTCAATTTTTTTTTCTTTTTTATAAACTTCCATTTTTGTATATTTGAGATTTTAATCATTTTTATATTAATTTTGTTTTAATATAATTTTTTTCAAGTTTTTTTAAACTTTATTTATATATTGTTTTATATTATCACGATGTTATTATTTATATTTGTTATATATATATTTTTTTCAAAAAAGAATTAAGCTTTATTTATATATTATATTTATATTATCACATTGTTATTATTTATAGTTGTTATATTTTACTTTATTTTTTAGGTACATTTTTTTGTTATATAAGTATAATATTTGGAAGTGATTGAGATCTTTGAACATGTATTTTGTATACAACTCTACTTGTTTGCTAGATGAAATGATTTTATGTTTTAATATTTTTTTGTATGTAAATCTTTATATATGTATTCTCTATGCAATTCTATGTGTTTGTGTTTGAATCTTTGTTCATGTGTTCTCTATACAACTCTATGTTTGTGTGTGAAATCTGTGTACATGTATTTTGTATACAACTCTACGCATTAGTAAATAAGATGATTTTTATGTTATATGAAACAATCATTTTTGTATTTAACTCTTATGTATTGATATTTGAGGTAATAATAATAAATATATACTATATAATTTCACATTTTATTTTTTTTATTTTTATCTTTTAATATTAATATTGTTGTTTTAATTTTTAATTTTGTTGTTTTTATTCCATTTGTTATTTATTTTTATATCAAATTTAATCATCAATTAAAATATAATTTATAATTTTTTTCAACTTTTAATAAATTAAATAACATCATAAATATAATAAAATTAATTTAATAAATACATTAATAAAAATTTTAAAAATATTTAACGAGTTTTTTTTTAATAGAAACTATAAAAGGTTATATAAAACAAGCTGTGCACAGCTATTCATTACAGTAGTGGCATAATAAAGTATTCATGCAGTTCAAAAATGCTGCACAAAAAGCTTATCCGAGGAGTTTTCCAAAAAACTACACATAAAGTTTGTTCAAAACAGCTAATGTCATGGGTAGTATATACCCTTATAAACTGGTTACATAGAAAAAGACAGTAGAACATTTAACCATAACTAAAGGAAAATAGAATAAGGATTGCCTCTAAAATTCTTGGGTTGAACTACAGACTCTTCCTCCATTGGGTGCTCAGCTTCTGCAGTGGCTCCATTCACCGTGCTACCCTGGTTCATGGTTATCAAATGCTAGAGATCTTCTTGAATCCTGTCAAATTTTCCCATTATCTCTCTAAGGTTGTTCTCATTATCATCAATCCGATCGTCGTGATTGATGATCTGCAAAGAGGTGTAGCTCACCGTTTCTCCCATGCTCTTAATCTCTGGTGCAGTTTCTTTGTTTTCCATTATACCGATTGCTAGCATTTCATACAGACGCCGTAGGTTCTTTTTTATATCCATTATTCCTGCACTTTCACCAGCCTAAGACATTTTGTCTATGCCTGCAGAGATGTCTATTTGAGAAAAGAGACTGTGTAAGGCACAAACAGAACCAGGAAGGACACAAGCCTGGTTCTCGACCGAGAGACCACTGAGAAAAAGACTGAGCACTATGAGCTCTTGTTGCAGCGAGGAACCTCTGTGCCTTTCTTGGCAAGCCAAAGTGCCCACAGCACCTTCCTACCACCCCGTGCAATGGCAACCCAAGACCGAGCTTCTCCCCAAATTGCTAGAATGCGAGTGAGTTATACCTAAACCGAGGTTTGGAGACCACAACGCTGAGAGGGAGCTGCACGAGCAAGGAAAAAAGGTTGCGAGGGAAAGCCTTTCCTTCACGAAGGAGCAAGTGAGGGGGAGTGCTTGCCACGGGATACCCTGCAGCCACCCTTCTCCCACACCTGAAACTACATTCAACAGAACTTGTGCAGCCTCTTGAGAACCAGAGCCGAGAAATGAAACGGAATGGATAGGAATGGATAGAAAAATTAAAAAAAAATTATTTAAAAAAAAAATATACAAATAATTAAAAATATATATAGTGTAAATAAATTTATTATCAATAAAAGGTAGGTTTTCTTAGCCAACAAGCTTATGGTGCGAGCTGTCACAACCAAGCCATGGTTCACTAGGTTATGTACTGTACTCTTTTATTTTATTGTCGTAGTGGTAGGACCCGTTTCATCAGTATAAATATATTATAATGTAAAACAAATTTATAATTATTATTAATGATATTACTCATACATTTATTGCAATGTTATTATTTGTATTTGTTATATATATACTTCTTTTCAAAAAGCTTTATTTATATATTGTATTTATTTTATCATATTGTTATTATTTATGTCTACTTTATTATTTAGGTATAATTTTTTTTATATAAATGTAATATTTAGATGTGATTGAGAACTTTGAACATGTATTTTGTATGCAACTCTTGTCAGTAGAGATCCTAACATCTCAAAGCAAATAAAAATTCTCAAATATATAATTATATTTTTATTTCTATTAATTGTTCTTACAATATAATTATGATGAAATAAGTAAATAAATGTTAAAAAATATTTTATTATGTTAAATATTATAATAATCAAAAATAAAAATTATGATAAAGTAAAAAAAAAAATTATAAGAATTAAATTTTAATAATATAACTAAAATTATATTTAGAAAAATAGAAAAAATAATAATTTCTAGAAAGAATAAATATATAAATAATTAAAAAATATATAATGTAAATAAACTTATTATCAATAAAAATATAAATATTATAATGTAAAAACAATTATAATTATTATTAATGATATTACTCATACCTTTATAAAAGTAAAAGATAATAAAACAAAATAAATTTATAATCATATTATTTGTTGGAATTTATAATATATAAATTCAAAATATAACATTTTAAAAAAACTAAAGTAAATTTATTATAAATTAAAATTTCATAATTGTAATTTCTAATTAATAGTAAAGTTTGTATTATAATATTAAAACATTAATTATAAAATTTGAATTTAATTATGATTATTTTAAATTTAATAAATATATAAGAATAAATTTTAATATAAATATATCATAATAGTTAAAATAATCAAATAAAAATTATTAAAATATTTAAAAAGTTTATAATATTTATTTATAAATTTAAATTTAAAATGAAATTTAACACATAAATAAACTTCTTAACATTTAAAATGAATATTTAAAATTGTAATCATTTTATATTTGTTTTGCTTTAATATATTTTTTCTACATTTTTATTTTTGAGTTATTATTATTTATATAGTATTTATATTATTTATATTTGTTATATTTTACTTTCTTCTAGTTGTATGTTTTTTTGATGTTTTTTGGTTGATTTTTGTATATATAAATTTTGTATTTTTATTTAACTTTGTGTTTGTGTTTAAAAAATTTGTACATGCAATTTCTATTCAATTCTATGTGTTTGTGTTTGTGTTGAAGATGATGAGGCAGCTAAAGATATTTTTAATTGTTTTAATTGATTCTCTAGGGTATAATTCTGATCGGCTTGTTGCTTGTTGACAACCTCTAATTTCTCAACCTCCTACTTCAGACTGTCGAATTTTTATTTCCATTGTGTCTCTTTATCTTGATGCTTTTCTTTACATAACTTAATATCCTTAAGGTGACACGCCTCACATGCATCCAGATCCTTTCTTACTTTCTGTAGTTCCTCTTCCTTAGTGAAGAGATCTTTAGTTAATTGCACCAATGAGTTTTAATTAGCACTTGCAAAAACTCCAATAGCAGCTATGGTATTTACATCTCCTTGCTTTTCATTAGGAGCATTAGTTTTCTAGACAATTTTATCAAGGGTAGGCACATGTTTGAGCATACTTTCTCTTGTCCTCTTTAAACCTTTCTTCAAAATGGCCTTCTTCTTCTTGATCCAACAATAATTCCCTAAGCTAACAACTGCATCTTCTCCAAAATATTCTATCTCTTCTGTAGATGAAACAACTTCTTTTTCGGGTGAGCTCGTTGACTAAGGTTGTGATTGTGACACCGAAATTTCTACATTAAGAGGATAAATGTTCAAGGCTGAGGAGACAATATAGATACAAGGGAAGTGGAAGAAGGAGGAATACAACTCTTAGTTTCTGCAGAAGGGATAGTAGCTACAAAATAATTTTCCACTTGGGAAAAACGAATACGAAAAGATGTGGAGGGAGGCTCAGATGTATGGGGAGTCAATGAAACAGATGCAGAAGGAGGGGCAGTATCACTAGCCAATTTTGCTGATACTAATGGGTTTTCACAACTTTCCTCAACAATAGGATTTAAATATACATGGGAAAAAGAGGACTTATAAAATAAAGGATCAAACAAATCTCCTGCAAAATTGTGAAAGAGACACAGATGATGTCATCGAGGTAACAATTTTGACAGAACAAGTGGGGTTTCCAGTTTCCTCCTCTAGATTGCTATCAATATCATGGATCTCAATCTTATGCTCAGATTCAGAGTCAACCTGTCGAATGAGAGAAGCTTGGAGAAGCAGTTTCTCTTGAAGGATAGGTGCACCTATCTCCAATACCTGTTGATCCATGGCTACTTGCTGAGGTATTTGCTATGTTTGAACCACTAAAGGTTGAATTTTCTTCTTCTTTGGATCAGCTTCAGTCTCCTCAACATATGTCTGAAGTTGATAATTGAGCTTCACTAGACCTAGTTTAAATGCTTCCCTTCTTTGAATAACTTACATCTCTTATGAAGACTGACCACTGCCATAAGTTTCTATCACAGCTTTTCCTTTCTCTTTCAACTGCAATGTTGAGGAAGAAGTTGTTCCTTGCTGTCTTGATTCTCTTTTCATGTTTTCCCTATCAATCTTATCCTCTGCTTCAAATATCGATCTTTTTTTACAAAGGGTGGTGTCCTTAATCTCTTTCTGATATTTGAAAACATGAGATTTTATCTCTGGATCAGTGATCTTATCCAATGCTTGTCGAAAATAAAAAAAATCCCCTGTACATGGAATCATTTAGAAAATCTTCGTGTGTATAATTTAACTTGGCCTTTTCTTGAGCAAAAAGACTAACGAGAAAAGCATTAGGATCATGCATCCTTTTTCAAGCTTCTCCTAGCTTCATAATTGTAATCTCCTTTCCAAGCATAGTTGCATGAATAGAATTATGTATAACCAAACAATCAAGAGAGAAAGGAAATTAGGCCAACCCTTCCTCTTGTTCTTTGCCAATTTTGCGTAAGCGCCATCAATAACCATTTGAAAAGCAAATTCCTGTAACACCATTAGGTTTAGAACATTTCTCGGCAACAAATGGATGGTATTGCTTCCGCAAATTTTGAAATAAGAGAAATATTCCCCCACGTACCATTCTGCTTGAACAACAATTAAAGCCCTGGATTTTTTGAAAATGTCAGAGTATTGGCTTTGAAAATCATATGATACATGGACGCTAATAAAATGTCACAAATTTCATATATACGACGAACAAAATTATCCCCCCACAAGTCAGCATAATAAATATGAACCGGTGGACGATTCTTCTCCCAATTCCAACTCAGGTTAGGAAATTTCGAAGTCGTACAAAAAACGTCCATGACATAAACTGACATATAAAATTGCAGTTTTTTTCCTTTCATGTATTTTTCAATTTGATGCTGCAAGTTAAAAGATAATATTTGAGCCCAATTGAATGAATCACCAGTAAGAATAATGTGTTGGGCTGCCAGAACCCAATCTGATTTGAAATGTGTACAATTTGCCTCATCATATAATCGACAGAACATAGAGTCTAGTAGTGAAAATGGTTTCCTGAACCATGAAATAGGATAGGCAATACCTGGTTCTGCAAGAAACAACATAGGTTTTTCCATCCATGATTTTACCACCTGGTCGTAATTGAAACGAGATGCTACTTCATTAAGGAACTTGCAACTCAGTAACTATTACGGGGGACTAAGACCATAACCCTTAGAAAAAATTTAAGGTCTGAAAGGGGCCAAAAAAACACCAATGTAATCATTGAAAACTCGCTCTTCATGCTTAGCGTGGTCGAGTACCCACTTCACTGCGTTTGTGTAGGGCATAAATTCTGGTCTGGTGGCAATTAGGTGGAGCTGTGAACTCTTAATGTTGATGTAAAGCGGCTAATCCTGAGAAATAGCCGAGAGATCATCATTATCAAAAATTGAATAAATTCTTGACCAATTTAAATTCACGTTTTAAGAAACTCGCCCACTAGTGTCTGTAAAAATTTAGGCATTTGGGTCCTTGGACCTTTGTTCTTGGAGAACTGTTTTTGACCTTTTCTTGCATCAAATAGGCTATTTATGCTGGAAATATCGAAAATCAGGTCCAAACTTACTAAACTATACAACCAATAACAAATGTAAGGTGTAGCAAAAAGAAAGCACAGTAAAAATCAACAGGCATAGTAAAAGCGCATATAAAACAAATAGTAAAAACCTAAAAAATTGAAACACACTATATATCCAAAACCTCATCGAAAAAACAAATCTATACCGTGGATCTAGGGAAAAACAAACAGATGAGATTAGGGTGGGAAAAAAAACTAAATATAGAACATGTTATTAACACAAACTATAAATTGTCAAAGTGGAAAGCGGAAACATAAACTAATAATAAATTTATCAATTTACCTTTCTGCATTCTGCTTTGCGAAAACTCTACCTTGAGGAAAGTTGAAATAGTTCGTTTAAGAAAAATAAGGGTAATATATTTGAAGCAACCCCTGATATCTCCTAAAGTTGAAAGCAAAAAAATAAAAACTTCAAAGTTCCTATTTCCCCATTCGGGAGGGAGATCAATATCAACATTAACATTAACACTAACAATATTTTCGTTCTATAGCCAGCACGGGTGTGGCTCATTGGCGGTTCTGTTGTTATGAAGTCACTTGTTGTAAATTGGAGGTCACGACATCAATCCCACCCGGGTTTACCTGTGTCGCATGTCTTGCGGCGGGTGTGGGGCACCTAGGGTTATAGTGGTTGCTGGAATGGATTCTTGGACCCTGTGTCACGCAAGTACCAGCTAGGACCCAGTTGCCGATTCCCCTAATGAAAAAAAAACAATATTTTCATTCTCATAAAATGATATAAAAATATTAGGCAAAAACAGTATTCTTCTATTGGATTTTTGCTTTGGAGAGAGGACATAGGAAAGGTAGAGTGATAATCAATTTATCATTTTACCTTCCCGCATTTTACTTTCCAATGTGGAAAGCGAAAAGCGAAAAGGTAAAGTGATACTCAACTTATCAATTTACCTTTCCCCATTCCGCTTTCCAATGCCGAAGGGGAAAGCGGAAAGTGGAAAGGTAAACTGGTATTCAATTTATCAATTTACCTTTCTGCATTTCGCTTTGCGGAAACTCTATCTTCGGGAAAGTTGAAATTGTTCGTTTAAGAAAAATAAAGGTAATATATTTAAAGTAGGACATTGCCATGAAACAATTTCAACTTTCCCTAAGCTAGAGTTTCCGCAAAGCAGAAAGTGGAAACGTAAAGTCATAATCAATTTATCAATTCACCTTTCTGCATTCCACTTTGTGGAAACTCTATCTTCAGGAAAGTTGAGATAGTTCATTTAAGAAAAATAAGGCTAATATATTTAAAGTTGGACATTGCCGTGAAACAGTTTCAACTTTCCCAAGCTAGAGTTTTTGCGAAGCGGAATGCGGAAAGGTAAATTGATAAATTGGTTATTAGTTTACCTTTCCGTGT
The DNA here is from genome assembly GCA_001517045.1 of Pseudotsuga menziesii. Taxonomy (NCBI): domain Eukaryota; kingdom Viridiplantae; phylum Streptophyta; class Pinopsida; order Pinales; family Pinaceae; genus Pseudotsuga; species Pseudotsuga menziesii. The sequence continues at coordinate 19,330 of LPNX010433788.1, forward strand.
TCCACTTTCCTCTTTCGACATGGGAAAACAGAATGGAGAAATGCAAATTGATAAATTGATTATCACTTTACCTTTCCGCTTTCTGCATTGGAAAGCAGAATGAAAAAAGATAAATTGATAAATTGATTATTAGTCTACCTTTCTGCTTTCAAAATACTGTTTTTGCTTAAGAATTTTATATCATTTTATGAGAAATAAATTATTCTTAGTGTTAATGTTAATGTTGATATTGATCTCCATCTTGAATGCAGAAATAGGAACGAGGAACATTGCAGTGAAACTTCCACTTTCCGAATTATGGAAGTCCACTTTAAACAAACAGTTTCAACTTTCATCGAGGTAGAGTTTATACAAAGCGAAATCCAAAAAGGTAGCTGTGACAACATTACCTGGTAAAAATGCAAATAAAATTCACTGCCAACATTGCATGGTTTGAATGCATTTGGTGGATTGCGGAAAACTATTTTTTTCAAACAATTATGTCCATCCAGCATCCCTCATCTCGTATCTCGTATCCCGCAATGCGGATTACGTGATCTTCAAGTTTATAATTTGTCAATTTTTTCATCTAGAAAATCATATTATAACAAAAATCACACAATAAATCACTTCCCACAACTCACATCCCAAAATTACAGAAGTTTTATTCAATATCCATAATTTCTAAAATTTTGCATCCTGCGTCCCACAAATTGCAGGTTGCAGGAACACGCAACAAAAACTACAAAATAAATCACTTCGCGCAACCTGCATCCTGTAAATTGCAGGGTGCAGATAAATTTTGTGTGTGCAATTCGGGCATCCCGCAACCCAATTGTGGGATGCGCATTGCAGGATGTGATTTTTTTGCATAAATTCGAAGAATTCAACTAAGTTAAATCATAGAAACCATGATAAATATTATGGGGACCCCCAAAACGACTTGAAGGATTTAGAAATATTGCACTTTTCCAATTTTCATTCCAGGTTTTAGAATTAAGCTTCTCGACTTCCAATCTCCGCAAATTCAATCTTTTCCCAATCTATTAGGGTTTCGTCATATGGCAAGATCTCTTAGGGTTTCTCCTTCGGGTTTGAGTTCTATAAACGAACAATTCCAACACGAAAAGTCTATTGCAGAGAATTTGTTGCACTAATGATTCAATATTTTTACCCTTTCGACGTTCCTTTGCACCTCCTGGTGTAAATGCTAGCAATAAATCTTTTTAACTAAAAAGATGTGAAATTGTAAAATATAATAATTAAAATTAGCAATAAAACAAGAAAGCAAAAAAATCTAAAAATAAAAATATATAAAATATAAGTTGTTTCTAAAAAACAATCAACAATAAAATAAAATAAAATGTATTAGGTTAAGCATTTGTTATTATTATTATTATAAAACTAACAATAAACAGGTACAATAACTTAATAAAAGTTGAAAAATACATTTTTTTGAATTTTAAAATACAATGGTTTTTATATATGGTTTTCAATGTCTATTCTATTCATAAAGCTATACGTCTAACACAAACATGATATAACATATTTATTATCAAAATAGTATGTGTGAATTTTACTTGAATTTTGTTATTATGGTTAGTGTTTTATTGGGGATGAATCTTTTATGCGTTTGGATAAAAATACTGGAGAAGAAATTTGTGATTGATGATCGAATCTTGGTGAAACACAAAACACATCACACTCTTCCAAAGTTAGTTAATGTAACTTTAATATTTCTATATTTTTATTTGGGATTAATATTTTATGTGTTTCTTGTTAAGAGCAATGTAGATTGTTTTTATCTTTTTAAATAAAAAAATGCATTGTTTTGATTAAGAGATAAAAATACTAGAATCTTGTGTTTGGTGATCAAATTTTGCTGAAAAACAAAGCACATTACACTCTTCCAAGGTTAGTTAATGTACCTTTAATATTTCTATCTTTGCTTTCAATGAATTAATATTTTTTTGAATTTATTATAGAATCACATTCTTTTTAAAGATTTGTTTCAAAATAATATAATGTTAATTTACAAAATAATATTTTTCTTTTATGTCCTTCCTTTCTATCAAGTAATGACATCAGTAACAATAGAGCCTTAGCATGCTATGCATAGATATGTCCATCTATTAATATAGACAAGTACATATATGAAATAAGAGCTAGTTACTAAAATTTAAAACCTTGTTCAGGAAAATATAACCCCAAATTGTAAAGAACCAAAAATGTATGAGCAATTGTAATCCCAAATGGAAGAGAATAAAAGAATGAAGATTATTGTGATCTATGAATTCCATGCTAAGGTGAATATAACCCCAAACCATAGAGAACCAAAAATATCTGGGTGATTGTAATGGTAGATGAAAGAAAAACAAAAAACATTTGTAATCCGCAATGGTAGAGAGGTGAAAACAAATTTTTGAATAGTGGTTTTCATATCATTGGTTAAGTATGGACCACAAATTTTTGAATAGTGTTTTTTTTTAAAATAGTGGTTTTTATATCTTTGGTTAAGTATGGACCTCCTAGACTTTTAAGCATTTTGATAGAAGTTAAAGTTTGTTCATAAAAATTTGTATTTTTAGTTTTGGTTATTTTATTATGATCAAATTGTCATATTTAAAAAATATATATAATAGAAATGTTAGAACTTTGCTTCAAAATACATCAAGTAGAAATAAGAAATTTTAGTGCTCTAAGCACTCTATATCAAATACATGAAAACAAATCCAATAGGTAGTCTTACGGAAATGAAACTCTAACAGATTAATACGAGTAAAAAGATGGACTCCATACATCCATATTAAAAGGGGATCCTATGAAGCATGAGAGGGATCAAATCTCTCTAGGTGCACACCCATTTTTAAAGTGGAAATGTTGAAGAAGTGTGTAATGCAATGTTTATGGTTTTAATTTATATAATTTTTGGCTATTTATTTTTTTCCAGAGTAGAAAAACCTTTATTCAAGTGAATAACATGGACTACTCCAAAGGGCTTACATGTCGGCTTTGCTTATAAAGCTTACATCATTTCACATCCTATTCAGCTTGCATTGTCTTTTTGAACAACATTGCTTTGCATACATATTTTTCAAAACTGTTCTTACAAACAGAGGATGGACTTAATATTCTGCAAGCATCTTGTGGTGCATCTTTTGCTCCGTCGAAGGAACTGTCAGTCAAGGCTACCTTTTGTGCTCACACCGACCTTTTCTTTTCAAAAAGTCCCCAAAAGAAAAAACCCTATTTTGAGCTGTGCGTTCATCACTAGAAACTGAGCAAGAATCAACCTGCCATTCTTTGAATCATAATGGACTATAGAACAAAAAGGTTTCTCCTTCACCGATGACCTCGCCTTAGATGATCCCCGTCTGAATGGCTATAGCCTGTTTAGACAACATGTCAGCTTCTGTGTTAAATTCTTTATAGATGTGACTGAACTGGATTAATTTTGTGGATATATATATATATATGATGTTCTAAATGTTTTAAATCTAATTTGTACAAACATGTTACTTTATAATATTTTATTATTTTTTATAGAGGACATCTCTAGAAACACAAGACTTACACATCTTCCCTATATAATGCACCTAGGCCCAATCATATACTCCACTCAAATATTTCTGAATTATGTTCAATGTTTGATAGGTCATATAAATTTTAATCCAAAGCTTTAATACTTATTGTATTAAGAATTAATATTTTTTTTCTCTACTAATAATATCTGTGAATCATGTCAAATTTCGGTAGAGAAAACGATCGAGAGGGGTTTCGTTTACTTGGTGGCCCAGGATCAAAACTCGCTGCTCCTGGAAGATGACATTTAAATCCAAACATGCTAAGGGTTGGTGCAGCCAAGATATGTGTGATTCTTGGGTGATTTTGATGGCTTAGATGCCCCTGGATCTTGGTTTCTCAGACCAAAGGTTCTCCCAACAAGTCACACGGGACTTAACCAAAAAAAAAAAAAAATGAGTGAATCATAATATTTTGTACAAATATTAAAAATCCAAAGCTTTAATACTTATTGCATGAAAAGTTAATATTTTTTTTCTCTACTAATAATATATGTGAATCATCATATTTTGTATAAACATTAAAAGAGACCCAGTAAATATAAATTATTTTTCATTTTTAAATATCAAATTTAATACTTATTTTTTTTCAATGAAATCAATTGAAAAATCTACCAATATTTTCAATGATTCATGAATGCAAATAACCTTCCTCAATCCAAAAAGGTATACACATCTTATCGATTGAAATAAGCCTTTAAGATTTAATTTACCAAATATTTATAACATAACTTAACTTAATTAAAAATTAAAATCAAATAAATAATATAAACTAAAAATATAACTTAATTAAGAATTAAAATCAAATAAAAAATAAAAATATAAGCGATTAATCCAGCCAAAGCACCTGATTCATAAATATATTAAAAAAAAAGTTTTCCATAACTTGTACTATGTAATGGATTGAACGCTATTTCTACATCTCCATTCCTTAAGAAGGATAAAGGTATTTCCAAATTTGAAAGGAAAGGACAAGAGGTAAAAAGTTATTTCATGCTTCTTAAACAAGGGATAAAGAAGAAGAAGTTGACCTTCTCCAGAGAGCCTCACGCTATTGGCGATGTGGAGAAGGCTAGACACTCTCAAAATCTCACACTATTGGCGATGTGGAGAAGGCCAGACACTCTCATAATTGGTCATTTATCTTTTTTTCTTAATAATCTCATTTTTATTATTATTATTATAACATCTACCACGAAGTTAGCTGGGGTTTCTTCTTCGATTCTTGTCATGATTTCAACTCGACGAAAGCGCTTGACAAGCAACAGTGCCCTTCTAAAACCACACAATATTGATGGATCAAGCATGAGCCCATTGTCCAATATTCCCCACTACTACCCCTTTGGGATTCTGGGTCGTGTCTCAGTTCCAGTGTAGCTAATCATTCGAAAAGACTAGCTAAGCATCATTGGCTTGGTGATCCTTTACCTAGACAACTACCTGATACTACACAATTATTATAACATCTACTTTATATTGAATTATAACAAAAATTGAATTAAGACCTTACTCTCAAGCATTTCTTTTCACTGTAATAGAGAATTTTTTGGTAGTCTCACACATTTCTTTTCACTGTAATAGAGAAATTTTTGGCAGTCTCAGGCATTTATTTCAACTGTAATAGAGAATTTTCTCACAATCAATTAATATGTTGGAAATTTGTAGTAAATTTTCCACCAATGATGAGGAGTAGAAATCCTTTATTACAATAAATACATAAGATGCTACAATTTAAAATAGTAGCACAACAGTCTGGTATTGATTTCCAGTTGTTTTGAATAGGCATTCTTTTCCACACAGCCTCTCATTCCTGGCTATGTGGAGAAGACCCAACAACCTTATAATTCTTTGGTAGATTTAACTGTTCTTTTGATGATGTTCTTGAAATAGGAAATTTCGAATATCCATAAGGCTCACCCAAGATTTTGATTTGCTTATTCTTGGGTAGTTTTCTGTCAATTAAAATCGATTAAAAAATACGAAGGTAGATGTTATTTTGCTTTATTTTAGTAGTCCAATTCATCTCCCATCAAACCACACACAACAAATGGGCTTACTAAAAGCGCATTTTGTTTTTTTCTCGAAAATCACTACTTGTTAACTTAAAAAATGGAACGGTTGTTGGGAAAACTTAAATTATGTTAAGTTGATTTGCAAAAAAAAATTCCAATAAGCATTGGGCAACATAACAGTAAATGATGAGGATGGAAGATAAGCAATAGTTAGATTTGTTCTAACTCTAGTTCTGACAACTATTTTTCCAGCACCTGCAACATTTACTATCAGATTTACTATCTAAGCTAAGTGCTTATTGCACACGATTTGCAAAACTCCTGCTAAACATACCAAGAATAATGGATGTTGTTACCCTCTACTAGTAAATATTTGGCAGGATATAATACGGGTTTCCCTCATCACTATATTTTGAATTAACAGAAGACCCTCTTGACCTCCATTGTTGAAGAAGACCCTATTCTTGAGGTTATATCCTGAATGAATAGGCGACTCTCTTCTTGAGAATTATATTTTGAATTAACATAGAACCTCTTCTTGATTTTCGTTGGCGAAGAAGATCAAGAAGACCCTCTTCTTGATCTCAATTATTTGAGTAAGTGTCTTTCTCTGCACAATGTCTTCGTTCTTGGCTATGTGGAGAAGACCAAAGACAAGCAGCTTCAATGCCAACTTACAAGCAGTCTCAGCTATCCTACTCTTAATAGACTGAAGTTACACCTCCATATTTGATTCAAAATGAAGGGAAACCATGGAAATAATAAAAATGAAAAAAGAATGTTATAGTGTTTTTGCCATTAACAACATAAAATCCCCTATTTTTCTAGTACTGTTCTGAAATACACATCATTGGCATGCAAATCACACTCAGTTAGTGTATACAAATTTACCTCTAAAGGAAAATGGAGCTTTCTATGAAATTATTGCATTGGGAAAGTCAGAGCCTTCAATAGAGCTTTTGGATGCCTTTTATTTTTCTATTAAACTATTTACTAGCTCGTCGCGACCTCCAACCTCTTCTAGTTCCCGTGACACTAAAAAAAATCAATAAACTATGTATATATCTTCACGCATGAATCTAGCCATCTATGAAATACACTCTTACAAACAATTACAAGGGAAGAAACAAAATCCCTTTTGATTCACCATTAAACTTGTCTACTTGATGAAGTTACAGTTGCATTTAAACAAATCTACATGAGATTTACTACAAAAAATATATATAGAAATCAGAGATACATGACTAGAAGTATAAAGCAATGATAAGGAGTCTAGGAACAAACTTGATGTGTAGCAGCTACTTTCAGAAGATACAGAACATCAACAATAGGCCCAACAGGAAATTTGCGATGAATAGGCCCATAGTGGACAAACATATATGCCATCCCTAAAACAATAATACCAAGCCCCTGAAGAATTTTTCAAAATGCATGGTAAATTTTAATAATAGTGTGACACATGCTGCTATTGAAAATCACCTTGACTCACTTGCTAAGTCAAAATTGGTTTAAATTTACAGTGATCACAACATTCTTTAAATAGTACTTAGCATTTACAAATTAAGCGAATTTTCATGATAGTAACAGAGAAAGTGAGGTCAGTCCAAATCCAATACCAACAACTCATGTAAATAACTTGCACATATCGTGGCTCCCAATGCTAATGAAAATGTATTGAATGTCTCCTTGTAGGAAAATTGTGCACTCTGCTTTCAAATTCCATCAGAGAACAAGCAAGGAATTATTGAACGAGTCTTTCCATCGACGCATGCATCCGTCAATCGTGAGTTATTTTGCTTCACCTTCCACTGATCACAAAAAAACCCTCCTCTATGAACACTTCGCATTGTCGACACGATTTGGACCCATGCAATGCAAAGAAATTTGTGGAACACGAAAATTAAACCCAGGTTAAAAGCCTTACATCGAGCACCAAGCGTCAAACATGTGGCATCTTTTAATTCATGGGAGGGACAACGACAACATACAATGTTTTTCAAAACACCCTCCGAAGAAAGAACGATGTAATTAAGTTGTTAGTACGAATGCTTGTCAATTCGATTGAGCTGAGAAGGATTCCAACTCTTTTGACCTGGGAACAAGGGACCCAATAAAGGAAGAGGCCCAAAGGTTAGAATTGACGTCCGTATGGATGTTTTTGTCTTTTTTCATTGTCAAATACACCTAGACGTGAAATCATTACGTCAACCAGTAATAAGTGAAGTGAAATAGGACATTGATACCATTTGAGATTTGTATGGATTATTAAAAAAACTATGAAAAAGTTTGCTTTACATATACTTTGATAAATCAATTAAAAAAACTATTACAAATGGGCTGAAAAAGCCATAAAACAATACAAGATCTTTTATAAGTGAAGTGAAATAGAAGATTAGTACCATTTGAGATTTGTGTGATTATTAAAAAAACCATGAAAAAATTTGTTTTACATATACTTTGATATAAGGATTAAAAAAACCGTTTCAAGTGGATTGAAAAAGCCATAAAAACAATATAAAATCTTTGATAAGTGAAGTGAAAAAGTCATTAATTAATTAATACCTTATCATTGATAAGTTATGGCTCACGATTCAAAATTGGATAGTTGTCCATTTATTATATATAGGAGTAGTCTAACGCTTCTAGGATTTCGCACGGCGTTAGACTACTCCGTCACGGCGCGGTGATTCCCTCCGGTAAGCTATTATCCAACATCTACAGGGTCCCACCAAAGTTGACTCTAGCCTAAGCACCGTCTCCACCATGTCGTCACAATCTCGTTACCCTTCTCCGAGAGAACCCGCAATACTCTCTTGAACTCCTCCTCCGTCTCCATTGCACTCTCGAGACATCGCCAAAGATAGACTGCAGCTTTTGCTGGTGTGGCTCGTGAGCAGGAAACTAAAGGTTAGGACGCTTCTCCGCAATCATGCTTATAACCATACCCGACCATGCTTATAATGATACTGAAATCACAATTTTCAAAACTGATGGATTTTCACTTCCTTTATTTTTTTTAACATTGTTGAAGATCAATTTAAACGACAACTACTCACCATTTAGTTTGCTTTCTACCCATTTCTTGACCGAGTGCTTCCTCTGTCACCAGGTTCGACATCCGTTGCTCTTCTTTTAAATCAAAATAATAACATATATGAAGAAATGGAATTGAACTTGGAAAAATCTACAAATTTGGACTTCTTGAACTTGTTTATATCAAAAGAAATACGATTCCATTGGGAAAACATGAAAATTTTTGGTTATTGATGTTGTTCATACAATGTATAGGTTCAATGTAATAAACATTTTAGGACGTAATTGTTAAGCCTGCCTTTTATATATTTTGAACTCGGAAGTTGCGAAATTATATATGTTTGATTCGATACATGCTTACATCACTTTATGTGGTTGGCGGAAGCACCCACAACCACCTAACTCAGTCGCTTATCTATACCGCTAACAAGCTAGACCTTGTAACCCCAGTAGTCGTTTCCCGCACTTCTGCTATGTCCGATACCATCCATGCGTAAAGCTATGTGAAATCCTTCTCAAAATGAATGAAAACAAATTTTCAAGCCTTTTATATCATCTTCAAGATTATGGAATGAGAGATCAAAAAACTTGAGGCATCATGGAGAACACTTGGAACTCAAAATGAATGAAAACCATTTTTCAAATCTTTTATATCATATTCAAGATCATGGAATGAGAGATAAAAAAATTTGAGGCATCATAGAGAACACTCAGATAAAAGGTACTTTTAATACCAAAAATATTCTTGGCAAACACGATATAATATTTGATCTATATCTACCTACCTGCACATTGTAATAAATATTTTAAGGATGTAATTGTTAAACCTGCCCTCCCTTTCAATGAACAAAAGAAATCTAAGACGAAATGGATTACACGATATAATATTTGATCTATATCTACCTACCTGTACATTGTAATAAATATTTTCAGGATATAATTGTTAAACCTGCCCTCCCTTTCAATGAACGAAAGAAATCTAAGACGAAACGGATTTCCATTGGGAAAATATTACAATGGACTTCCAACTGCAATTTTTTGATCTCCTGTAGCGAAAAGAGCATTCATAATTTAAAAAAAAACACTATTCCACAAACTAATCTCAAACACTTGGAATGCTAAATATGTTAGAATAATGTATCACTCTCCGAATACTGCAATGAAAATATAGTACATAAGTGCAATAGCGTACAAAGATTTTGCAAATGGAAACAAATAAGCATTAAAGATTTTGCAAATGGGAACAAAGAAGCAATAGACAAAGTTTGCATAAAATATTTACATCAGAAATTCCTTACACAAACCACTCTGTCAATGGACTAGCACACTTATATATTATACTTGGGTTCATCTTGCACTAAACAGGCTGGAAACTTCAGGTCCTGTGGCATTCATTCAATCACCGTAAGTGCACATTGTGGTGCATTAAATACATTATCGCGGAGAAGCGGCCCAACCTCTAGTTTTCGGTTCACGAGCAGCAGAAGCAGAATATCGATATCTCCCTCCGGTTTCCTAGTAATGTAGCGACAGTCTATATCTGGTGATGGAGCGGGCAATGGAAACGGAGGAGCTGGAGCAACAAAGTATTGCGGGTTGGACTGAGGAGGGTGACGGGATCGAGGGACCAACCTGCCAGCCTAACAATTAATGCGATGACGGAATGGAGACGGTGCTTCCCCAAAGAGTCAACTTTGGTGGGACCGTGTTAAGGTATTGTGCTGGAATAATAGTTCACCGGAGCCTGAGATGATCACCGCGCCGTGACGGAGTAGTCTAACGCCGGGCGAAATCGTCGAAGCGTTAGACTACTCCTTATATATATGTGTCCAATTTGTATTGGAGTGTTTTGTTACCTCTTTTTGTCATTTGCAGGCTCTATTTTTAGAGTCTTTGTTTAAGGAAGCGCTTCCTGTTGGTCTCTGTGTTGTTCTGTCTGTGTGTATTGTGTCTCTGTTTGTGTGTTGGTCTATGTGTATTGTGTCATGTGTTTGCAGTGTGTCTTTTGTATTGTTGCCGCTTTTTGACAAAGGAGGTTAACTTTTCTGAAGTTAAATTTGAATTTTAAAGCTGTGATTAAGAATGCTCGGGAGGTTTAACAGATGCTGTGGAGGTATAACACAGGGCCGCATCTGCAATAGAGGGCTGCATCTGTGCTGTATCTGAAATACAGGTATGTCTTATTTATTTGTTTTTCTTAAAATGTGAATTGAAATTTATTATTGGATTCAATTTTAAAGAAACATTATGACATTGTTAGAATAGAAATAGAAAGTTTAGATTGAATTCAGGAATTCTGTGAAAATAAATAAAGAAATTGAGGGAGGACAGTGGCTCCATGCTAAGCCAAACCTGGTTATTATCGCATGAGGACAGTGGCTCCCTTGATCGATTGATTAATTGAATGCTTCTTGATTGGGTGAATGCTTTCAGGTTTAGTGTCTCTGGGTCGATCACATAGTAGTTCTCCCGGAGGGTTACGGTACTCCGCTATCTGCCACTTGTATAGATCACGCACCTAATTAAGCGGCGTAGCTAGTTGCCTTGCCGACTGTGTTTTTGGATGAAAATGATTCTGAGTGAGCCCTCTGTCCTCACTTTCCCTCAAGGCCATATTAGCGATACTCTGAATATTTTCTTTTCATCGGGATCAACTCAGTCATATAATTATTTCAATTCCAACCATCTCGCTCGATAGCTCTCTGCAATCTTTTATTCATCTAATTGCTGGTCCATTTCACTCAAGTCCGAAGGAAAGAAGTTCTGTGAAAGCTAAGGTAAAAAAGGAAACTCATCAGACTCATCAGGAACGTATTAATCGGAATACCAGAAGTCTGGTGTATGTGTTACTCTTAAAAACAGATCACTGGGCATTTTGCTATTTGTTCATTCCTTACGATTTTTTAGGATCGGATTTCTTGGGTTCTATACCATGGAGTCTACGGACAGATTTGGTGTGGCTTTGGCATTGAGTATATAATGGGCTAAGACATTGGACTTGATCCTAAGGGCTATATCTTCAAGTTTTTAGGAATCATTTTTACATGGAAACCATTCCCCTCATTAGCTAGTTCGAACTGATCGAGACATTTCGGGGTTTCTGCAGAATTCCTTCTTGGGTTTTCAATTGCTGAATCTGGGTTTGATGGGGAAAGTGTTTTGGTGGGGTCGAATCAGAGAAGAAATTCCTTCTTGGGTTTTCAATTGTTGAATCTGGGTTTGATGGGGAAAGTGTTTTCATGAGGTCGAACCAGAGACGGAATTGCTGCTCCCTGCCAATGAGATTCGGCCCATCTCCTTTTCCATTCCACAGACGTTGGTCTGGAGTTTGTAAGGCACCTCCAAAATTGTTCGCAGAAACTCTCGCCCATTCCATTGATCTTTGTCTCATGGCGATCCTGGTACACAACCGCCTTCCTTCCATAGTCTCTGGTGGGAGGAGGTACGGGCTTCGCTTTCTTTCCATTGAGATAGTAGTTAGGTCCTTAAACATAGAGAAAATTGATTTAATGTAATTGTTTCAATGTTAAGTAACAAATATTTTAATTCCTCTGTGTATTCTCGGGAATCATACGACCATTTATGTATAGAATGATTGGCTTTGGGACCAAAGAATTGAATGCGTAGTTACATAGAATGAAGTAATGATTCTTGCACTGATTCTTGGATGAGGAAAACATCGAGGAATTGGTGCATAAGTGAGTGCTATATTTGTATTCTTCCTTTTACCTTTTCTGTCTATGTAAAATTGATGAAAAATGCAATGCAGTGATTTTGGTGTGAACTTGGCCTTCAGGCTTGAGAAAAAGTTAGGATTCGTATGGCTTATTTTATAGAGCAGTGTGAACTTGACTTTCAGGCTTGAGTAAAAGTTAGGGTTCTTTTTGAATAATTAGTATCTTGAGGATAAGGCTCAGGCTCATGCTGGGAATGGGATGAAGTTGAGCGTTGTCTCCCAGACTTTACAAGGGTTGACGATCACGAGCATTATATGAAAATGTTCTTCCATAGTTCTTCCTTGGACTAATAGTGGATATATGGATACTTGACATTACCACAGTTTGTAGTTTTAGAGCACATAGCATCCATTAAATAAATTCATTTTTATTACAGGCAACTGACATTTGGTGAAATATATGAAGGTATTAGATCAACATTCAACAAAAAGATATCAAATAGATAATTTAGGTAACACCCTGGTTTTGACCCCGTTGCATTAAATGTACATGATGCATATATTGTAATGAATCGTGGTGTGGAGCTAAAAGTAAAAGCCCAACAATTGATTTAGTTGTGTTATGTTCCGGCGAACGGAATCGTTGCGGATGATCTATCATGGTACACGGCATATATTAAGTTTTGTCATCATGTAAATATGCATCTATAATTAAATAACCCAACCAACTATGTTCGTGGCAACTAAATTGAGAAGGGGCATGATTCTCATAATGATAAGGGGGGGGATGTCAAACCTTGAACCAATGGGAAAAAAATTCCATGCGTCACCACCCTGTTGAATTTGCACATCTTCCCTCGTCTTATCCAACTACCACCATTAAAATTTCTGCTGTTAGTTGCAGCAGTTATGGCTGGGGAGTGAAGTGTGGCAGGACTGTTAGTTCTTTCTCACATGCACACTCCAGCAACAGGTTGACCCTCACATTGGAAAGGAAACCACCATTGCCATCACTCCATGTGGCCTCTCCAATCACTCAACTACACCATTCTCTCCATTGCTGGTTCATCCTCACACAGGGACGGTAGTTCTGTTCATTCTCACGCATAGGATTCTTCCTGGTTTTTTACTCACGCAGCAAGCTAGGAGTCGTGTTCTTTCATCCATGATTTCCCTGTGAAGGGCCATTCACGTTTTTCAGTTGTGTATGTTTTCCTTGCCGATTGTGGCTTGTGTATATGTTATCCTCTGCCTAGCTGAGAACCTGACTTTTCTTTCCATCTTCGGACTGTGTAAGTTTTCCTGGTGACTTCATTGTTCAGAACGGGCCATTGTTTTTCCCACGTTTGTTGGCTATGGTTGCTGTTGCATTTTGGGGGTTGCTGTAGGTTACTTGGGAGTCGTTTTGGCCACGATAGGGCCAAGAACGACTCGGGAGTCATTTTCCCTGTCTAAGCTGTAACTGCTAAATGATTGCATACGTGTAAGGGTTGGTATTCGGACTATGTTGGGAACAAGGATGGGGGTTTGGTTTGCTTGATAAACCTGGTGTGCTTGGAAACCATATAGATAGAGCTAGAGGGATGGCTTTCTTCTCCACAACACCTAAATAGCACTGGAAGGGAAATCAGGGTCTGAGGGACTGTGTAGCAGAGAAGGGACTAATTCCTTGTGTTGGGTGTGTGTGGGTGTCTTAAAAGTCAGGAGTTCTGGTGTAAGTGTTTCTAGCTCTATAATGGACTCACCGGCTTAGCATTTAGCCTTTCCCAGCTCCCTGACGGCCTGATAAACCTGACCATGTTGGCTTGGCCGTCTTGTTGATGGCCTGATAAACCAAACTACGTTGGCTTGGCTGTGTTTTGTGTATCCTTAGCTATGTGTAAGCCTTCTTGTTTCTTATTCCTTGGGGAATCATGCCCAGCTCGGGGGTGGCAGTGTTGCTGAGAGATTAAGGAGCACGTTGCCCTATGGTTGGGTGGAACGTTGTAGTGACATAGCTGGTTGTGGGACGAGTTCTTTATCAGATAAGTAATCTTGTCTATTTTACTTCTGCAATCATATTTACTGTTAATGAATATGACGAACATGTTGAATGCTTGTATGAACGTATGTTTGCTTCCGCTGTATGATAAATAATCATGTATGCATGTTCTAGTTCAAAGCATTTTGTTTCAGCATTTTATGTACATACATGTTCACGGGGCGGTTGCCCAGATGGGTAATGCCATGGTAGCGTCCTCTTCGCTGATCAGAGGATCGGTGACGTTACAATTCAGCTTCTATCACTAGATATATTCGATATATTCAATTAACTTTAGATTGCTCTTGAATTTGTTTTGGACATTAAAAATTGAAATCACTATTGAGAACTCAGCTAACACTATATAACTTAATAGCTTTTGTAACTTTTATGTGAAATAAAATTTGAAATCATAGTTGAGAACTCATCTTTTAACACTATATAACTCTATATAGCTTTGAATTGCTTTTATGTGAGTTCCATTTTGGAATCAGAGTTAAGAAGTCAGCCTCAAACACTGATAAGTTTAGGTATCTTTGAATTGCTCTTGAAATTTGTATGTGCATCAAGAATTGAAATAACACTTGACAGCATGGAATTGAATGCGTAGTTACATAGAATGAAGTGATGATTCTTGCAGTGTAGTCTTCTTTGGACTTGAAGTGGTAGCCGCAATTGCTAGTGCTACGGTTCTTAGCTCGCTGAATCCGGCGTCGACCAGCTAGCTATTTAGGAAGCAATCGTTCCAGTACCCTTAACTTGATTGGCCCAGGGCACCATCATGAGATCAAGCAATGCAATATAAAATATAATATTTTCTGATACATGTGTTAAGACTTTTAGTTTTCTGATGTATAGTTTAATATATACTAAATTTAGTGTTGCACTGACAATGTTATATATTATTAGAAACAAATTGTTAAATATACATTATAAAAGTAGTGAAGCAGCATGTTAATAAAATTATATTATTTCAGGGTTTATTATTCAAGTTTGATTTTGTTAAATTTTATTTTTTATTAAAAAACAGGGTGTTCATTTGAAAATTTGTAGCGATAATTATTCTACATTTTATTTGAATAATTTGTTTTACTATTGAATTTCATTTTTCAAATCTTATAGAAAATGATACCAAATTTTAATAAATATTGTTCACTTAGATTTGCACACACTTTCAATTTTTTTACATGTCAGCCAAAACACATCAATTTATCCAGGCAGAATTAGCATTTGACTATGACTATGCTATAATTACTAATTCTGAAATCCAGGCAGAATTAGGCAGAATTAGCATTTGACTGTGACTATGCTCAGCTCCAAGATAATTGCTTGACTATGCTCAGCTCTGTTTGAGCTGGAGCCTGCCTGGATTTCAGATTCAATCTCCTGGACTTTCTTTTGCAGATCTAATATATGGCTGATACCATCCCGAACTATTGCCTGTTTGTCCATCTGTTGACAGGCAAAACATTTATTTCCATGACATAGTTAAATCTTAAATGAAATCCAGTACAACTAATTCATTCGCATGGAGTTAAATCTTAAATGAAATTTTCCATTACCTTTTTTGTTTTTTTCTTAAGATTTTGTGTATCCGGCGTCTCTTTCTCAAGATTGGGCGCGGCTAAATGCAATCTGAGCTTAGTAGTTTCCATGTGAATTTCTTATTGTCAGTCACAGAAATAAGATTACCTTCAACCCAATGCTGGAGTTAGGTAATTGTGTTGGAATTTCTAATTGTTCTCTGAGTTGTTTTAGTGTATAAAAATACTGTCATGTAATAAGGCCATAATTATCTGTAATTTTTGGATAATGGTAATGTAAAAAAACAGAGGTAATAATTATCATATTTTTCACATTTTTAATATTCGAGGTAATATTTAAATGAGCACATTTTATATGTTTTGTTTTGTTGTTTTTCAAATATCAAATGGATTATTTTGGTGTCTAATTTATAGAATGTTAATGAATAAAGAGAGAAAGGTAATTATCTTTATCTTTTTATTTTTTACAATAATATTTAAAGAAACATGCATTTCATATTTGTTTTGGTTTGTTATCTTTTCAAGTATCATGAATTTTTTGAACATTGATTCAATGTTATTTACAATACTTCGAAGTGATTTACACTGGATATTGATTCAATGTTATTTACAACACTTCGAAGTGATTTACAATGGACTTTGTATACTTTTCTACTGATAGTTTTGTAAAGACAGAGACTTAAAAACGTACTTTTCTTAATATATATGATTATATTTTTTGGATATGGGATTAAACCCATCCAAATGCTGTAGATGGTGGGGGGCCCCATCATTTTAGAGTAGCCTTTTATAGTGTGATGATGTAGTTTTTTTTTCTTTCACATTCAATATCCATTAATTGTCTTCACATATATTAATTTTATAATATCTCAACATAAATAAATTCCAATTTCCACTTAATATTTCACACAAACTAATTTCACTAATTGTCTTCACAAATTAATTTTATAATTTCTCCTAACATAAAGAAATTTTAATTTCCACTTAATGTTTAGCACACACTAATTCTAGAATTTATCTAACACATACATAAACTTCCTAACTAACTAAAATCATTGTGTATCTTCATTGGAAAGCGTAACTTAATTGGAAAAATCTACCTAATGGGAAACCCCTAATTATTGGGTAACCCTCTTTTGTACCGGTAAGTGAAAGGGGAAGGGCAGGAGGCAAGGGATAACGATCAACCATGCACCACCACCAGCACTACGAAAATAAGCAATGCAATTAGAATAACTTCTTTGTTTCGACAATCATGTATATATATGTGCTAAAACCAGCATAGATCCAAATCTCTCCAAGTGCAAACCTCTTCTTAAGTATTGCACTCATGGAGCTTTATTTGGTGTGCCGTATATATAGCCATTGATTTGATTGAAACTAAAAGACACATATTTTTATTTAACGTGGACATATAATATTTTTATTATTAATATTTAATATTATTTATGGCTGACATATAATATTTTTTATTTTGTTAGGTATGAACATCATAACATCTCCCCCATACATGGTTTTAAAACCATGTGCAAGGGCCTCCTAAAACCATGGGTTTTTTAGGAGGTCTTGCACGTGGTCTTAAAACCATGGTCCCATTTGCAAGGCTCCCCTAAACCATGCACAATAAAACCATGGGTTGTTTAAGAGGCCTTGCACATGGTTTTAAAACTATTTGCAAATGTGCAATAAAACCATGGGAACCTTACAACATCTTCCTCATATTGTGTTGTTTTAGTTAAGTAAGAACATTTCAACATCTCCCCCAGATTAAATTTTTTATTTACAAGTATAAATATTCTTTTATTTATTCTTTATTGTAAATAATTTTGAAACATAAATATCTTAGTACATTATGATTAGCATATTCTTTATTGTAAATAATTTTGTATAAATATCAAAATATTTTGACAATTAAAAAATAAATCAATATCTTCTATAATTTTTTTAATTATTTAGAAAATAAAAATAAAAACATATCAAATTTTTTTATTATTTAAAAATAAAATAAACATATCACATGCAGACAATATAAATACATAAAATAAACTTGAACTTTCCACGATATTTTTAGAGTGCTTTTCAAAATCTCTGATTTGCTTTTCCAGAATAATTGAACACCACACGGTGATCTTCCATTGACTCTCACATGTCACAAAAAAATCCCAAAATTGTCTCAAATTTTAATGGCGAAATATAATTATGTGCTTAACTACAACCCTATCGACTATTCACAGTAGGAAATGGATGGTGGTTTGCTCACAACAACATCTACCAAACAATTAAGGAAAGTCCATAATGAAAGATCTCGCACCTGGTTGTCATGTCCGTGATTAAATCAATCTGCTTGTACAAAAAATTAAGGCTTACCTCTTTCCATGTAGACATTTTTATGCTTTTTCCATGAATCAATCTGTACAAACTACGGCCAACCAAAGCTTGATATTCGGGGGAGTCTGATTAACGCTATGGAATTCTTAGCACTCGAGTGAAAGGTTCAGTATGAATACGCGTCCCTTCAACTGTGCTAGAAATGATGCTGCTCCACACTACAAACAAATAAAGTTATGCTTTCATTGTATTTTTATTTTATCACGTTCTCACTATTTGAATCAAGAATTCTTCTGGGGAGAAGTTGAGAATCATACAATTAGATAAGCTTTATATAGCAGCAATTTGATATGTGGAAATATACGATACCAAATATTTGTTTTTCTTGCCCATTAAATATCAGCCATAGAATATGAAAATAATTTGAAACTGGATATCAGCCACAGAATATCTAAAGAATATCTGAATTGATTACTTGCAAAAAGAATATCTGAATTGATTGTCCATTACCAAATTTAAAATTCTTACCTGGGTTTATTGTTGCTGTCGCAGTGGTTGTTGCTGTTTGCTGTCCCAGCAGTGGTTGTTGTTGTTGCTGGATCAAGGTAGCTAGCTATGATGTAGTTTGTGATACTTCTTGCTATTTATATAGTTGTTGTTTTTTTTTTCTAATTTTCTATTTTTGTACATTATGTAACGTTACTTCTAATTTTTTTCTAATTTTTTTTATAGCCTACATAACATTATGTAACGTTACGTAACGTTACAATGTTACAATTACGTAACGTTACAAAGTTACGTAACGTTACAAGATCTACCCTGTACTGGGCTGTAGAGCACCTCTCGGCGCAATAAACTTAGATTCTAATCATTTTTATATTTATTTTTCTTTAATATATACTTTTCTTTTCACATTTTTACTTATTCTACTCTTTCTTCTTTTTATAACTTTCTAGATTCTAATAATTTTAATATTTGTTTTATTTTAATATTTGTTTCTACAATCATGTATATATGTGCTAAAATAAACTTAGATTCTAATCATTTTTATATTTATTTTTCTTTAATATATACTTTTCTTTTCACATTTTTACTTATTCTACTCTTTCTTCTTTTTATAACTTTCGAGATTCTAATAATTTTTATATTTGTTTTATTTTAATATTTGTTTTTTCAAATTTTTTCAAGCTTTATTTATATATTGTATTTATATTATCACATAGTTATTATATTTGTTATATTTTACTCTATTATTTAGCTATAATTTTTGTTGATATTGGCCGTGTCTGAAATCTTTGAACATGTATTTTGTATGTAATTCTACTTGTTTGTTAGATGAAATGATTTTATGTTTTAATATTTTTTTATGCAAAACTGTGTTTGAAATCTTTATATATGTATTCTCTCTGAAATTTCATATGGTTGTGTTTGGAATTTTGTATATGTATTCTCTATAGAATTCTATGTGGTTGTGTTTGAAATCTTTATACTTGTATTCAATTCTATGTGGTTTGTGTTTGAAATCTTTGTTCATGTGTTTTTTATACAACTTTGTGTTTGCGTTTGAAATATCTGTACATGTATTCTGTATGCAACTCTATGTATTAGTAAATGAGATGAGTTTTATGTTAGATGAAATAATCATTTTTGTATGTAACTCTTATGTGTTTTAAGATGAAAAGTTTTTAATGTTTGCTAAATGAAATAATGTCTTTTTGTAATCAACTCTATGTATTCATGTGTGAGAACTTTATATATGTGTTTTGTATGCAATTATGTGTTTGTTAGATAAAATTATTTTGTGTTTATTAGATTAAATAATGTTTTTTTATATGCAATTTTACATGTTTATTAAATTAGAGAATTTCTATGTTTCGTACATGAAATAATGTTTT
>LPNX010433796.1:0-71018 GCA_001517045.1 Pseudotsuga menziesii
GTCACTGATTTTTGCACATCGACATTCCTCACATGCTCCAAAGGAAAACTAAAGTAGACATTAGAAGAAGTGACTAAACTTTGCAAGGAGGTTTACTTGTTGCAAATGCCATTATAGAGCAGGTGTCAACTTCAATACCTTCAACCCACAGATCCGAAGTTGACATGTTTTTTTTTGCCATGCATTGGATGCATTTGGTAAGTCTACGTGCAGGAGGCACATTCAAATGGTCGGTTCTTGAGGGGATGTAGGGCCCTCATCTGTGGCTATTGTTGGTTGTCGTCTTGAAGAGTATCAATCATAGTCAATGATATGGCTGAAAAGTGGCGACGATGATCGACTTCGAAGCCAAATCGTCGACTCCGTAGGCTACTCCATTTATAAAACTAAACAACTTATATGATAATTATTAAAAAAATATAATATATAACCAATTAACATAATTTATATAATAAAATAATAATAAAAAAACAAAATTATATAATAAAAAAAAAACAAAAAAGTCTATATAATTTATATAATAAAATAATAAAAATAAAAAATAAAAAACAAAAAAAATCTATATAATTTATATAAAAAAATAATAAAAATAAAAAATAAAAAACAAAAAAAATCTATATAATTTATATAAAAAAATAATAAAAATAAAACAAAAAATAATATAAAAAAAAATAAAAAATCTATTTACATTTGCAGCAAGAATCGACTCTTAACCCAACAGCTCTCTACCCACCTCAATTACTTTCCCTTTCATGCTACCCTCAAGGAAAAGGAAAAAGGTAATGAGAGATTTTAATGCTGCCATACCTATGTTTGATCGGTAGCTTGTTCTATACGCCTCTTCTCCTATTTTTTTTTGTTGGTGTCGCTTACTCACCCTCCTTATGGTAGTCTCCCAATCCTTCCTCGTTCTAAAAAAAATTATAATCAAATAAAATTTGACGTTATTATTGGCAGGTATTGGTTGGTTCTAATTTTGGCTTGTTATGTGATATCCCACTTTCAATCAACCATCAGCAGCACGCCTTGTTTCTGAATAACCAAACCCACTGGATAGTGTGTTTCAGAACATGTATTGAAGTCTTCATGCCTGTGTTTGCTTGTCATTTCACCTTTAGGGGTAATTGATCACTGCACGGTGTTGTTGTTGCTCATTGTAGTCCTCAAAGGATGTGGGGATAACATGTTTGTTGTTCATGTTCTTAAGGATGCAAGGAAAGTGTTTGACAATATACCTGAATGGAATGTGGTTTTGTGGAGCAATATGATTGCAGGGTATGCTCTGAATGGGAAAGATGATGAGGCTCTCAATGTTTGAATCGAGTTCCTGATGCTTCTCCGACTCCATCCATGTGCATTTTATAGGAATTCGACGGTTTATAATGGATAATTAAAGAAGATTGGTTAGGAATATTTTCCATTCGCTTGAATGCAAAGTTTGAAGGGGTTGCAGATCCAGAGCTCAATTCATAGGGAATATTGCGGTCGAACTGTTTGTTGGGATCGAATGACTCTAAGAAGGAACTTGTAGTTAGTTTAAGTCTGGATTCCAAAACTCGGGTGACTTAGGCAATTTAGAAAGATCAGATTGATGGAGATTCTAAAGTGTTGGCGTTGGTTTATAAGAAAAGAATCTGCTACCTTCATCAGAGAATGTGGCTGGGTGGCTTGGGTGAGTGAAACTCGAGGTGGGTGAAACTTAACTGTATGTCTTGGGTTAGTCAAACTATATCCCTCTGTATTCTCTGAATCCATCCATGTGCATTTTGCAAGAATTCGACGGTTTATACTGGATATTTAAAGAAGAGAAACTTTGCAAACCTTGATTTTATTTATTGAATCCTCGGCACTTGTCTTGTAAGGATTCGCCATTGGAATCACAATAAATTACGAATATCAGATATGCAAGCCCTGGTTATGTTTAAATGATTTTATATTTTACCTAGACTTTCCTGGCTGTGGCTTTGATTATCTCCAATCATAATATTGTCTGCCTAAATGATGCAATTTCCACTTTGTTGAATTTTTCATAAATGAGAGGATGTGGACACATACTCAATGGAGTGTGGTATGTGGACACATGACCTTCAACAGAGTTCAAGAATGAGAGGATGACATATAGGTGGAGTTAGGCAATGATGCCACTTATCAAGTTATTGGAGTGGGATCTATCTCATTCGACATGCGTGATCAAGTGGTGATGTTCTTGAGCTAGATTATGTATTTTAGGTTCTTGGTTTAACAATGAATCCTTTTTTTGTTTTAGCCATGACAAAACTTAGACGTGTGGCTGAGTTTGATGATCAACAAGTTGTAGTCAAAGATAATAGCCATGATCTTGGCCGAGTATTTGCCAAAGTTGTGCAATAGGGTGGCTTGTACAAATTACTTGCTAAAACAATCAAACATAGAGATTTAGTGCATGATACTAACAACTTGTGTAGGATTTGACACAAGAGATTTGGTCACCTACATTATGGAGCATTACCTCTTTTGAAGGACATGGTGTAGGGATAGTTGAACTTCAAGACGAAGAAGACATGATTGTGCAAGGGCTATGCACTCGGGAAGTATGCCAAAACTACTTGTCGAAGTAGTGACCATAGATTGATAGTTCTTTTTGAATACATGATGTGTTTGATATGATTAATGAAAAGGCTCTCTCCGCCATTTATATATATGATAGATGAGGGTGGTGAACAATTGAAAAGTTGAAAGATTGTCTTCAGTGCCTTGCAATCACATTGGTAAGGAGTGATAAGAAGATTAAAACAATCCAACATGTCAAATGTTAGTTGATTGTGTTAATTAAACTTATATGGTAAATTTAATATAAGACTTGCTTATACTTGTCTCTTACTCTTTGAGCCTTGACACATTTAATATTTTATGGTTATCTCTATGCCTTGACCCAATTCGTATTATAAGGTGAGGATGTGCATGCATAATAATCCTTAGTTATGACTATGAGATGAGGATTTAAAGGGAAGAGGATGTAAAAACAAGTAATTTTTATATGTATTTTAGTGGCACTGAGGAAAAATTTGTGAGAAACCACAATATTTGGAAGGATGGAGGGAGATTACATTACGATTATGCCACCCATCAAATTGAAGACTATTCTTGAGCCAAGAATTGTTTTTTTAATTTTATTAATAACCATTGTTTCTCCATATCGTGTGCCAAATGACACTTCTCTATAGCAATGCATAAATCGACCTCTGCATGGTTTGTGATCCTAGATACATGTTATTATTTGTATTTGCATGACATCGAGTGTTGTTTATAGTTGTCGTGAGTCCATGATATTCATGCAAGAAATGAAGTCTTATAGAGGAGGACTCATCAAACTGACCTTTTGAATTTCATTTTGTTGAAAAAATAGTGGACATTGGTAGCGAGGTTCACATACGTAGTAGGCACAAAGTTTTGAGCTCGTTTCAGGCCTAGCAGTAGACTAGTAGTTCTTTTTTGTTATAGTTGTAGTTGTTGACACATTGTCACACTTTAGATTGCAACCCCAAGTGACTCTAGAGTCAGAACATATCGATGGCTAGTGTCTCGCAGTCATAATTGATTACTTGTCATCTTGCACAACTAAGCAGTAAGTGCATGGCATGAGCCAGTGAGTGATTATAATTTATCATATTTCCAATATTTTGAATGACGAGTTGAACTTTATAGCATAAAATTTTTAACATTTTGAAAAATTTCTATAGATGGGTAATTTCAAATGTTTCCCTTCTTTTAAAATGTTGATATAAATTATGCCCTTCTTAATTGAAACTTAATTAGAAGAGTAAAATTCAGATTTTAATTTTTTTTTGGGGGAAATTTTAAGGGAAGGGCTAGAACCCTTTGGAAGGGCTGGGAAGGGTTCAATTTTCAACTATTATGGCATCAATTTTGGCAAGCGCTTCATCCTTACAGACACGATGGTCCATAGCCAGTGGAGCGTTTCAATTCCACAGGAACTAGACGGTGGACTCTCGCTCTCTCTGCATCTTCAAACTTCGAGATTCTTCGTGAGAAAACCCTAGCGAGTCATTGATCCAGCAAAGAGGGCCTGGTTGTGCAGTGTGCTGGTTATTATTTCGTGACATTAATTTACAGTTGGTCATATGCCTATTTTCATTACAATGAATTCGTAACCGTACGCAGTGCCTTATTTTTTTGTGTTTGTTGCCGTTCAATTTGACTCAGAAATGCTCGTCTTGTTTTCTTCACAAAACATTCTCTATGAGCCAGAAGCCTACCTGTTTTCTTGCGGTAATTCAAAGTTTCTGTTGGCAGGCGACATTCTGCAGATTTTGCATTTGAACTAGAGCCAGGCATTATTGTATTTGAATGAAATTTCGACACAGGAGAGCCTGACATTGCTGCTATTGTTTATGTGCCAGAAGCATTCCTAAAAACAATTACACTAGTTTTTTTGGCTGGGAATCCTAGAAACTTGTTAATTGTGGTTTGGAGTGTGGAATATGCGTTTGGCTATTTGAAAGAGTGGATAGCAACATGGCAGTCTCCGGTAGTTGGGGAAGGAAGCCCTAGCTTCTTTAGTATGAACAGTTGAATTTTTTAAAGGTTTTTGGAAGGGACCGGGTCATGATGAAGGCTGGACTACCCAACACTCGAAGCCGCACTGAGGCTTGCCGGGAATCTGTAAGTAGAAATCATGTTTCCTTTCTCTGTAAATTTTCTGTTTCCCTAATAATGACTTAACTACTTTCCCAGAAAACTGGACATGTGTTATTTACCTTGAGAAAAACATCTTTAATTCGACAGGAATTTCCCAAAAAAGAGAAGACAAAACTTGCATTCTCAAGAAAAATAACACATTAGCTTGGTATCAGAGCTTAATATCTTTTCCCCCCTTTTATATGCTTGTGTCAAATGGTAAACTGGTTCGATTTCGTGTGATTGGGAGCTGGGTTTTTAGTTCTGAAAGAGAGTTATGGATGCTATGGGTTTTACTGGTGTTGACAATACATGCAGCATCAATCACAGTTGTAGTGATGATCTGGAAGAATCGAACTCTGTGAATCGTGGCCGCATCTAAATCAGGCGCTTTAAAATGATGGCAGGTACTGGAGTTGGCTTCCTTGCATCATGTGGTTGGCAATATACAAACCAAGAAGATTCAGCTGGTCGTGGATGATCAATTGGGTTAATGCTCGAGTCTCTGAACCTTTCTTTAAGGCATCGAGTATGTAATGTGCTAGAAAACTTGCCAACGTTAAAATAGAGAGGAAACAATGGAAAATCTATACCAGCACATTCAGAAAAACAAACACTAAAAGAAAACTGGGGAATAAGAATTCATGAAAGTTGCTTTTCAATTACAATGCAAATAAGATGACTTGTGCGCAGAAGAATAAAATTAATACCGATCTGATACATCTACTTCTTATGCAGATATGCATCATCTTGGGGATTATACTCATGACTGTGTCATCAATTGGGCATCTAAGGAGTATCATTATTGCTGTAAAGACATACAAATTCTTGCGCATCTAAGGAATATCATTATTGCCGCAAAGACATACGAATTCTTCTTTTGAGTAGAGAGATCAACTGTTTTGGAAATGTTGGCCAAGATTTTCTTCTTGTTATACTTTGTTCTGGAAATGTTGGCCAAGATTTTCGTTTTGTTATACTTTGTATTGTTTTAAAATCAGCTGAACCGTAGAAATCAACTTTTGTTTTACTTGGATTAAATTTGAATAGAACCCTACATTTTTAAATGCATCTGCAAATATCACAAAGTTACAAACTGTTTGCAATAATGTATGTCAATGGGAGAATTTGAAGTGAAATAAATTATGTAACCATTATGAGATTCTCAAAAGTATTATAAATTCAAAAGATGAGTATTTGCAATATCTAACATAGTTTTGATCAAAATTCTTAGAAATACATTTTTATAGCCGTTTCATGTTTAACTGAGATGATATGCCATGACGGCCTTTTTGTAACTCATAATTTATGGAAAACTATCTTCTGCATCAAAAAAAAAATTTTAATTACTATCATCAACATATCTCAATAAAATTTATATAAAAACAAAGTTATAATGTTAACTAGGTAATCAACATCTTTCCATAAAATTTATATAAAAACAAATTTATTCTTTTTTACTACAGAAAGTTTCACATTGATGGTCCCTTTCATATTTTCATTGATGTATTTCTTCCTGGGTTGTACTCTTTTAATTTCCAATTTTATATACTGAACTAGCCATGTCTTGTTTGTGTATCTATTACAGATTGGAGAAATCAGGTGCTTTAAAATGATGGCAGGTACTGGAGTTGGCTTCCTTGCATCATGTGGTTGGCAATATACAAACCAAGAAGATTCAGCTGGTCGTGGATGATCAATTGGGTTAGTGCTCGAGTCTCTGAACCTTTCTTTAAGGCATCGAGTATGTAATGTGCTAGAAAACCTGCCAATGTTAAAATAGAGAGGAAACAATGGAAAATCTATACCAGCACATTCAGAAAAACAAACACTAAAAGAAAACTGGGGAATAAGAATTCATGAAAGTTGCTTTTCAATTACAATGCAAATAAGATGACTTGTGTGCTTAAGAATAAAATTAATACCGATCTGATACATCTACTTATGCAGATATGCATCATCTTGGGGATTATACTCATGACTGTGTCATCAATTGGGCGTCTAAGGAGTATCATTATTGCTGTAAATACATACAAATTCTTGGGCATCTAAGGAATATCATTATTGCCGCAAAGACATACGAATTCTTCTTTTGAGTAGAGAGGTCAACTGTTTTGGAAATGTTGGCCAATATTTTCTTCTTGTTATACTTTGTTCTGGAAATGTTGGCCAAGATTTTCTTTTTGTTATACTTTGTATTGTTTTAAAATCGGCTTAACTGTAGAAATCAACTTTTGTTTTACTTGGATTAAATTTGAATAGAACCCTACATTTTTAAATGCATCTGCAAATATCACAAAGTTACAAACTGTTTGCAATAATGTATGTCAATGGGAGAATTTGAAGTGAAATAAATTCTGTAACCATTATGAGATTCTCAAAAGTATTATAAATTCAAAAGATGAGTATTTGCAATATCTAACATAGTTTTGATCAAAATTCTTAGAAATACATTTTTATAGCCGTTTCATGTTTAACTGAGATGATATGCCATGACGGCCTTTTTGTAACTCATAATTTATGGAAAACTATCTTCTGCATCAAATTTTTTTTTTAAATTACTATCATCAACATATCTCAATAAAATTTATTTAAAAACAAAGTTATAATGTTAACTGGGTAATCAACATCTTTCCATAAAATTTATATAAAAAAAAATTTATTCTTTTTTACTACAGAAAGTTTCACATTGATGGTCACTTTCATATTTTCATTGATGTATTTCTTCCTGGGTTGTACTCTTTTAATTTCCAATTTTATATACTGAACTAGCCATGTCTTGTTTGTGTATCTATTACAGATTGGAGAAATCAGGCGCTTTAAAATGATGGCAGGTACTGGAGTTGGCTTCCTTGCATCATGTGGTTGGCAATATACAAACCAAGAAGATTCAGCTGGTCGTGGATGATCAATTGGGTTAGTGCTCGAGTCTCTGAACCTTTCTTTAAGGCATCGAGTATGTAATGTGCTAGAAAACCTGCCAATGTTAAAATAGAGAGGAAACAATGGAAAATCTATACCAGCACATTCAGAAAAACAAACACTAAAAGAAAACTGGGGAATAAGAATTCATGAAAGTTGCTTTTCAATTACAATGCAAATAAGATGACTTGTGTGCAAAAGAATAAAATTAATACCGATTTGATACATCTACTTATGCAGATATGCATCATCTTGGGGATTATACTCATTACTGTGTTAACATATGGGCGTCTAAGGAGTATCATTATTGCTGTAAAGACATACAAATTCTTGGGCATCTAAGGAATATCATTATTGCCACAAAGACATACGAATTCTTCTTTTGAGTAGAGAGGTCAACTGTTTTGGAAATGTTGGCCAAGATTTTCTTTTTGTTATACTTTGTATTGTTTTAAAATCAGCTGAACTGTAGAAATCAACTTTTGTTTTACTTGGATTAAATTTGAATAGAACCCTACATTTTTAAATGCATCTGCAAATATCACAAAGTTACAAACTGTTTGCAATAATGTATGTCAATGGGAGAATTTGAAGTGAAATAAATTCTGTAACCATTATGAGATTCTCAAAAGTATTATAAATTCAAAAGATGAGTATTTGCAATATCTAACATAGTTTTGATCAAAATTCTTAGAAATACATTTTTATAGCCGTTTCATGTTTAACTGAGATGATATGCCATGACGGCCTTTTTGTAACTCATAATTTATGGAAAACTATCTTCTGCATCAAAAAAAAATTTAAATTACTATCATCAACATATCTCAATAAAATTTATTTAAAAACAAAGTTATAATGTTAACTGGGTAATCAACATCATTCCATAAAATTTATATAAAAACAAATTTATTCTTTTTTACTACAGAAAGTTTCACATTGATGGTCACTTTCATATTTTCATTGATGTATTTCTTCCTGGGTTGTACTCTTTTAATTTCCAATTTTATATACTGAACTAGCCATGTCTTGTTTGTGTATCTATTACAGATTGGAGAAATCAGGAGCTTTAAAATGATGGCAGGTACTGGAGTTGGCTTCCTTGCATAATGTGGTTGGCAATATACAAACCAAGAAGATTCAGCTGGTCGTGGATGATCAATTGGGTTAGTGCTCGAGTCTCTGAACCTTTCTTTAAGGCATCGAGTATGTAATGTGCTAGAAAACCTGCCAATGTTAAAATAGAGAGGAAACAATGGAAAATCTATACCAGCACATTAAGAAAAACAAACACTAAAAGAAAACTGGGGAATAAGAATTCATGAAAGTTGCTTTTCAATTGCAATGCAAATAAGATGACTTGTGTGCATAAGAATAAAATTAATACCGATCTGATACATCTACTTATGCAGATATGCATCATCTTGGGGATTATACTCATGACTGTGTCATAAATTGGGCGTCTAAGGAGTATCATTATTGCTGTAAAGACATACAAATTCTTGGGCATCTAAGGAATATCATTATTGCCGCAAAGACATACGAATTCTTCTTTTGAGTAGAGAGATCTAACATAGTTTTGATCAAAATTCTTAGAAATACATTTTTATAGCCGTTTCATGTTTAACTGAGATGATATGCCATGACGGCCTTTTTGTAACTCATAATTTATGGAAAACTATCTTATGCATCAAAAAAAAAAATTTAATTACTATCATCAACATATTTCAATAAAATTTATATAAAAACAAAGTTATAATGTTAACTGGGTAATCAACATCTTTCCATAAAATTTATATAAAAACAAATTTATTCTTTTTTACTACAGAAAGTTTCACATTGATGGTCACTTTCATATTTTCATTGATGTATTTCTTCCTGGGTTGTACTCTTTTAATTTCCAATTTTATATACTGAACTAGCCATGTCTTGTTTGTGTATCTATTACAGTTTGGAGAAATGAAGAAGTTAGTTGATGAAGGGAAAATAAAATACATTGGACTTTCTGAGGCTTCTGCGTCAACAATTTGAAGAGCTCATGCTGTTCATCCTACAACAACAGTTCAATTAGAGTGGTCCTTGTGGACTAGGGATGTAGAGGATGAGATTATTCCAACTTGCAGGTAGAGGTATTGGAGTTCATATTTACCATGTGGCCACTTTCCTAATAGTATGAATTTCAAATTTCAAATTGAAACTTTCATTACAGGGAGCTCGGTATGGTTAGGGAGGGGTTTCTTTTCTGCTTGAGCAAAGTTGGTTGATAACTTGCCAGATCATGATTTCAGAAAGGTATTTGGGATCCATTTATTCTTACTCATGGATTTTAGATTTATGAATGGTTTTTGTATTTTGATAGATGCATGATTATTTACACCCTCGAGACCCTTCATTCTCCCATTGTGTAACCCTTCAATATATGCCACGTATCACCTTCTTGTCATACTTCTCAATATAATGTTTAGTTGTCACTTATTGGTGACTGTCTTGCTATCATTGGCAATAATTCTAAAGGTTAATTTCGATTTTTCCAGGCCTTTCTTTTCAAGCTGGGATTCTCACCAAGCTTTCTGGGTTGTACCAGTTGAATATTAGTTACTTACTAAAGTCAATGATAAATTCAGTCAAAGTTTCCTATTGCATCAAACAACCACTTATATGAAATGTTTCTTTAAAATACCTTTCCAATCAAGAAGAGTTTGTCCTTAACTAGGCAAAAAAATTAAAGGAAAGGAAGATCCGAAGAAGACAAGTTAACTATCATAGTCAAAAAATGAAAAGAAAAAACAGAAAAACTATAGCACTGACAGACATCACTCTTTCTTCCAAATACCTGTGTACGTAAATCGATCCTTTCTTGAAATTTTATTCGGGTGGTACAATGACTGTATATTGAAATGCAAATTGCAAAACAGGGGGAGCATCTGTGTTCCTGAAAACCAAAAGAATCAAAATAGAGTGAAAGGATAATAATAATTTAAATACGAAATACAGCCGTGTGAAATTAATGCTCTTCAACATACACTTTTTTCTAAATAGAAGTATAATTTATGTAATGACCTAGCAGAGAAAACCCACGGCTTTCCATATCTTCAGAGATACTGGTATTTGAATATTTATTATTAACACTTAAGCAGCAAGAAAAATACCCAAGTTTAACTAATATGCAAATGTATGTGTAATTTTGAAAAATAAACTAGACGCTATTGCCACTTATGTAATCTTTCCTTTGCTCTCTGTTTCCAATAATTCTTGAATGCTACCATGCCTATCCACAAGCAGTTCTGAGAAAAATAGCAAACGATACTTTACACTTTATACAAATATGGGTAGTGTTGCCACCTAAAAATGCATGGTTCAAACTTCAATTAACATGCTGCAGAACAGTCATGGGAATTTTTTCTACCATAAAATGGATCTTAACATCTGCAAGCAGTACATGGAGATGTGAAATATTGCAGGAAATAGAAGAACGGTTGTAGCTATGGGTGATCAGCAGTGACCTGGAGGGCAAATTTGGTGGTTTGATTTGAGCCCGGGCATACTAGCATTCATATCTCATACCCTAATCAGAACAGTAACGGACTAACCCTTGGCTTGATGGTGGATGAAATAAACTTGAAGGCATTATTGTATTGTTGAGGATTGAGGGTGAAGCTATGACACTTGGCGCTACCAAAGGTCTTGTGTGTGGAAGAGACTGCCACTATGGACCTCACATGATGCACATACACCAAGATGAAAAGTTGAAAACTAATATGCTTATTGGAGTACCTTCTTGTATGACAGATTTAGGGACCTGGATCTGCTGTAGATGACCCAAGACATGGCATAGAGTCCTCTTTAGGAGCACTCAGATTGAGGGATTCCCAAGTGAACCCAAAATCTCCTTACCATGAAACAAGATATAGAAACCTTTTCTAATGTAGCACTCAGCATTGGGGCATTATATGAGGACCCAACTCACCATTTTGTGCATGTAACAGGGCGAGAAAACCTTCTTGGGAGAAGTTCTAGTAAGGAGGAGAATTTAAAGTTGATTTAACACCTTATTCCACTTCATAGCCTTCCATGGGGTTAGGGTCCAAGTAATTTGATCTTTCAGGTGATGGGAGGAAGAGTTCGTAACCTGTATATGCATCTATTATTCTACTTTTCCTGTAGATCAAATTGGTGTGTAAAGACCTAAATAGAAATTCTGTTGTAGTCCTCTTATTCAGAGCAGATTTCACTCATTTGTGTGCTTCTTTTAGCTAAGAGAAGAGGCTTGATTGCAATCTAGTGGACCTCTTTAGCCTTCTTGATGTAACCAAATCTGTTATGACTTCTTCAGAAGAAGTCTGCTGACTGTTCATTTACTTTTTGACAACTGTCTTACCATTCTCTTTGTGTTTGAGGTTGCACGGTACATGAGTTGATGTTTATATGGATGTGACATTGTCTTACTAATGAACATTATTTTCATCTGTACATTGATTTGGTTGACCTAATCAGGAGGAGCAATGCGCTTGGAGAGAATCCCAAGGAACATTCTAACTAATTTTTGTGGAGAGAAAGGAGATAGACAAATTTATTGTTTCCTTTGCCTTGACCTAATCACTTTTGGGTTTGAAGAAGATCTTTAAAAGGAGAAGATCATTCATTCGAAAGGGAAGCTCAAGCAAGGGAGAAATCTCCCCTAAACTTTAAAGGCCAAGTAATTTGATCTTTTAGGTTATGGGAGGAAGAGCTCGTGACCTATATAGGCATCTGTTATTCTTCTTTTCCTGTAGATCAAATTGGTGTGTAAAGCTCTAAATAGAAATTTGCTCTTGCAGTCCTCTTATTTGGAGCTTATTTCACTCATTTGTTTGCTGCTTTTGGCTAAGGGAAGAGGCTTGACTGTAATCTATTGGACCTCTTTGGCCTTCCTCATGTAACCAAAACTGTTATGAACAAGTCTGCTGACTGTTCATTTACTTTTTGACAACTGTCTTACCATTCTCTGTGTTTATGGTTGCACGGTACATGAGTTGGTGTCATATATTGAAGGGTCTCGAGGATTATTTTGATAGGTGTTGGCAACTATATTCTGCTTGCCCTTCTTACACCAACTACAAAATTGGAAATATGAACCATGATCAGATATGGATGTTTATTCTTTTTTACTACAGAAAGTTTCACATTGATGGTCACTTTCATATTTTCATTGATGTATTTCTTCCTGGGTTGTACTCTTTTAATTTCCAATTTTATATACTGAACTAGCCATGTCTTGTTTGTGTATCTATTACAGATTGGAGAAATGAAGAAGTTAGTTGATGAAGGGAAAATAAAATACATTGGACTTTCTGAGGCTTCTGCATCAACAATTCGAAGAGCTCATGCTGTTCATCCGATAACAACAGTTCAATTAGAGTGGTCCTTGTGGACTAGGGATGTAGAGGATGAGATTATTCCAACTTGTAGGTAGAGGTATTGGAGTTCATATTTACCATGTGGCCACTTTCCTAATAGTATGAATTTCAAATTTCAAATTGAAACTTTCATTACAGGGAGCTCGGTATTGGAATTGTGCCATATAGCCCTTTAGGGAGGGTTTTCTTTTTCTGCTGGAGCAAAGTTGGTTGATAACTTGCCAGATCATGATTTCAGAAAGGTATTTGGGATCCATTTATTCTTAATCATGGATTTTAGATTTATGAATGGTTTTTGTATTTTGATAGATGCTTGATTATTTACACCCTCGAGACCCTTCATTCTCCCATTGTGTAACCCTTCAATATATGCCACGTATCACCTTCTTGTCATACTTCTCAATATAATGTTTAGTTGTCACTTATTGGTGACTGTCTTGCTATCATTGGCAATAATTCTAAACGTTAATTTTGATTTTTCCAGGCCTTTCTTTTCAAGCTGGGATTCTCACCCAGCTTTCTGGGTTGTACCAATTGAATATTAGTTACTTGCTAAAGTCAATGATAAATTCAGTCAAAGTTTCCTGTTGCATCAAACAACCACTTATATGAAATGTTTCTTTAAAATACCTCTACCAATCAAGAGGAGTTTGTCATTAACTAGGCCAAAAAATTAAAGGAAAGGAAGATCCGAAGAAGACAAGTTAACTATCAGAGTCAAAAAATGAAAAGAAAAAACAGAAAAACTATAGCACTGACAGACATCACTCTTTCTTCCAAATACCTATGTAGGGAAATCGATCCTTTCTTGAAATTTTCTTCGGGTGGTACAATGACTGTATATTGAAATGCAAATTGCAAAACAGGGGGAGCATCTATGTTTTTGAAAACCAAAAGAATCAAAACAGAGTGAAAGGATAATAATAATTCAAATACGAAATACAGTCGTGTGAAATTAATGCTCTTCAACATACACTTTTTTCTAAATAGAAGTATAATTTATGTAATGACCTAGCAGAGAAAACCCACAGCTTTCCATTTCTTCAGAGATACTGGTATTTGAATATTTATTATTAACACTTAAGCAGCAAGAAAAATACCCAAGTTTAACTAATGTGCAAATGTATGTGTAATTTTGACAAATAAATTGGACGCTATTGCCACTTATGTAATCTTTCCTTTGCTCTCTGTTTCCAATAATTCTTGAATGCTATCATGCCTATCCACAAGCAGTTCTGATAAAAATAGCAAATGATACTTTACACTTTATACAAATATGGGTAGTGTTGCCACCTGAAAATGCATGGTTCAAACTTCAATTAACATGCTACAGAACAGTCATGGGAATTTTTTCTACCATAAAATGGATCTTAGCATCTGCAAGCAGTACATGGAGATTTGAAATATTGCAGGAAATAAAAGAACGACTGAAGCTATGGGTGATCAGCAGTGACCTGGAGGGAAAATTTGGTGGTTTGATTTGAGCCCGGGCATACTAGCATTCATATCTCATGCCCTGATCAGAACAGTAAAGGACTAACCCTTGGCTTGATGGTGGATGAAATGAACTTGAAGGCACTATTTTTTAGGATTGAGGGTGAAGCTATGACACTTGGCGCTACCAAAGGTCTTGTGTGTGGAAGAGACTGCCACTATGGACCTCACATGATGCACATACAACAAGATGAAAAGTTGAAAACTAATATGCTTATTGGAGTACCTTCTTGTATGACAGATTTAGGGACCTGGATCTGCTGCAGATGACCCAAGACATGGCATAGAGTCCTCTTTAGGAGCACTTAGATTGAGGGATTCCCAAGTGAACCCAAAATCTCCTTACCATGAAACAAGATATACAAACCTTTTCTAATGTAGCACTCAGCATTGGGGCATTATATGAGGACCCAAGTCACCATTTTGTGCATGTAACAGGGCAGGAAAACCTTCTTGGGAGAAGTTCTAGTAAGGAGGAGAATTTAAAGTTGATTTAACACCTTATTCCACTTCATAGCCTTCCATGGGGTTAGGGTCCAAGTAATTTGATCTTTCAGGTGATGGGAGGAAGAGTTCGTAACCTATATATGCATCTATTATTCTACCTTTCCTGTAGATCAAATTGGTGTGTAAAGATCTAAATAGAAATTCTGTTGCAGTCCTCTTATTCAAAGTAGATTTCACTCATTTGTGTGCTTCTTTTAGCTAAGAGAAGAGGCTTGACTGCAATCTAGTGGACCTCTTTAGCCTTCTTGATGTAACCAAATCTGTTATGACTTCTTCAGAAGAAGTCTGCTGACTGTTCATTTACTTTTTGACAACTGTCTTACCATTCTCTTTGTGTTTGAGGTTGCACGGTACATGAGTTGATGTTTATATGGATGTGACATTGTCTCACTAATGAACATTATTTTCATCTGTACATTGATTTGGTTGACCTAATCGAGAGGAGCAATGCGCTTGGAGAGAATCCCAAGGAACATTCTAACTAATTTTTGTGGAGAGAAAGGAGATAGACATATTTATTGTTTCCTTTTCCTTGACCTAATCACCTTTGGGTTTGAAAAAGATTTTTAAAAGGAGAAGATCATTCATTCGAAAGGGAAGCTCAAGCAAGGGAGAAATCTCCCCTAAACTTTAAAGGCCAAGTAATTTGATCTTTCATGTTATGGGAGGAAGAGCTCGTGACCTATATAGGCATCTGTTATTCTTCTTTTCTTGTCGATCAAATTGGTGTGTAAAGCTCTAAATAGAAATTTGCTCTTGCAGTCCTCTTATTCGGAGCTTATTTCACTCATTTGTTTGCTACTTTTGGCTAAGGGAAGAGGCTTGAATGCAATCTATTGGACCTCTTTGGCCTTCCTGATGTAACCAAAACTGTTATGAACAAGTCTGCTGACTGTTCATTTACTTTTTGACAATTGTCTTACCATTCTCTATGTTTATGGTTGCACGGTACATGAGTTGGTGTCATATATTGAAGGTTCTCGAGGATTATTTTGATAGGTGTTGGAAACTATATTCTACTTGCCCTTCTTACACCAACTACAAAATTGGAAATATGAACCAGGATCAGATATGGATGTTTATTCTTTTTTACTACAGGAAGTTTCACATTGATGGTCACTTTCATATTTTCATTGATGTATTTCTTCCTGGGTTGTACTCTTTTAATTTCAAATTTTATATACTGAACTATCCATGTCTTGTTTGTGTATCTATTACAGATTGGAGAAATGAAGAAGTTAGTTGATGAAGGGAAAATAAAATACATTGGACTTTCTGAGGCTTCTGCATCAACAATTCGAAGAGGTCACACTGTTCATCCTATAACAACAGTTCAATTAGAGTGGTCCTTGTGGACTAGGGATGTAGAGGATGAGATTATTCCAACTTGTAGGTAGAGGTATTGGAGTTCATATTTACCATGTGGCTACTTTCCTAATAGTATTAATTTCAAATTTCAAATTGAAACTTTCATTACAGGGAGCTCGGTATTGGAATTGTGCCATATAGCCCTTTAGGGAGGGGTTTCTTTTCTGCTGGAGCAAAGTTGGTTGATAACTTGCCAGATCATGATTTCAGAAAGGTATTTGGGATCCATTTATTCTTACTCATGGATTTTAGATTTATGAATATTTTTTGTATTTTGATAGATGCTTGATTATTTACACAAGCTATCTAAGTTTCTACTATTTTTCATGTTATATGATAGAGATATTGTTTGAAATTAGTAATATTTAGACATTAATGGTTGTTGTAGGGGCTCCCATGCTGCACAGGAAAAATCATTTAGTATGAGGATCCCAGCTGTTCAGGGCTCCTCTAATCCTAAAGCAAGTTCATCTCATTCACTTTCGGTGTCTCCAACATTAAATATCCCTGCCTTGGTGGTGGAAGCTGCGGCATCAGGGTTGAGTTCTGATCATGGCAAGCTATTGATCAATAAGGGTGGGCAGTCATCAACGTTTATATCTAAAAAAAATATTGATGCCAAACCTAATGCAATGAGTGGAACACGTATAAAAGTAAATTCACACGTAAATATCGTTGGGGAAGCTTTCCATGGAAAAAATGCCAATTTAGTTGATCCTACTATGAAATGTAGGAGTCATGAAGGTTTTAAAAGTCTATTGAAGAATTCGTCCTCTGACACACACAAGGGTTCATCTAAGCTGGGCAGTGGGCACATTGAAATAGCAAGAAGTGAAAGAACAAATGCAGCTTCAGTGTCATCTAGTATTGTTTGTGTTGGACTTTCTAAAGATAGCTTTCCAATCTTTGTCCCTCAAAGCAATAATTATGTAGTTTGTAGATTGATATCTATCATAAATTTGTTTGAATATCATCATTGTCAAGCAATAACAACTTCTTAAAGGGTGCTAGCTCAATGGTAGAGTGCCTGCCTATAATTAGGTAGGAGGTTGGTGGTTCGATTCCTCCGTGCCCTATCATAAATTCGTGACTACAAAAACGGCTAAATTGACATATATATGACTATTAGTAGCTAATTTCTCGTATCTTGGTTGTATTTAGCTTAGTCATTAATATGTTAACATCTAGTAGTTTATTTAGTCGTATATTTGGTCATTAATGGTTGCAATCAGTGACTAAATTAGTGACTAAATCAACAACTAAATCAATGACTAAATCAATGACTAAATCATTTACTATCAATGACTAAAACAATGACTAAATCATTGGCTATCAATGACTAAATCAATGACTATCAATGACTAAAACATTGACTATCAATGACTAAATCAATGACTACTAAGTCAAGCTATTAATGACTAGTGAAATACAACTAACTATAAGATAGTGGAAATTTGCTACTATTAGTCACCGACTCAAAAATAGTCATTTATAGCATGATTTTAGTCATTTTTTTAGTCATTAATTTCTCATTTTCTACTAGTGAAAGAGAAATCATCTTCTATGTATATTTATATGATACTATAGGTTCAAGGTTAAGATGAAAC
Organism: Pseudotsuga menziesii; assembly: GCA_001517045.1. Lineage (NCBI taxonomy): Eukaryota > Viridiplantae > Streptophyta > Pinopsida > Pinales > Pinaceae > Pseudotsuga > Pseudotsuga menziesii. The sequence continues at coordinate 17,969 of LPNX010433796.1, forward strand.
ATAGTTAAAGGTAGAAGTCTTGTCATCTTCATTTTGAACTTAATCCAAGTAGGTCTAGTAGATTAAATTGTTTATAATTTTACTACATAATGTTATTTGAATGGATAAATACCTTTGAAAAATCCTTGTATCTTAAGTGCCCTTTCAATTAGCTGCACAGAGAGTATCATAAACTAATTACTATCTACGCCTAATTAGCTTTATCATCCATTTTTAAGATTTAAATTTCTAAAAATAAAATCAACAAGCAAAGGTTGGTCTAAAAGTACATCTTAATTATTTCTTCACAACCCACCATTAAATGAACATTTGATTTTGTGATGACTAAGTCTTTGACATTTAAAAAAGAAACAATTAATGTTGCATTATTTACATGTAAAACATAGATATTGTGATCTTATTCATAGCATTTGAAATGAAGGGTGGAGAAAATTTTATCAATTTTCTTAGACGATTTCCTAGGGGTGTGTTTCAAACCATAGAATAATCGACAAAGAAGGTTTCCATCCTTCTCAACACAAAGCTTCATACTAATATTGTCACTTAGATCACTATGTAAGATGACACTTCTGACATCTATTTGGCGTATTTCTGATATCCAAAATGAGGATCAAGTGAAAGAATCATATGAACATAATTCATCTTTGCAACAAGGGCAAACGTTTCATTGAAGTCAATGCCTTTTGTTGACAAAAGTACTTTCCTACGAGACGAGCACTGATGCCTTTCAATATCACCTATAGATGTAAACTTGAACTTCTCAACCCATTGACACTTCACCACATTCTTTCCTAGTGATCAACGAATTATGTCTCATTTTTTATTGTTCATCAAAGAATGATAATCATTAGTCATAGCATTCTTTCAAAGTTCAAGTCGACCATGTGCATGTTCAATCACATGCCTCATGTTATCCCTAAATTTTGACACTTCAGATGGATACAAAGATCCACTTAAAGGGGGTATGTGAATCCAACTGCGGTGTTAAAGTTTAGTAAATTATACAAATTCATTGTCAAAATTGTATTTTTTCATTAATGGGGTGATCACACAATTAAAAACGATTAACATAAAGGACTAATTCATATTCTTAGTCGTCATCAGTTAGTCATATTTGTATTCTTGTGACTAAATTAGGAGTTTACATTAGTCATTTTTATTTTAGATACTTGTAATGTAGTAGTATATTTTTTCCCGTGACTAAATTAGTCATTTATCTTAGTCGTTTTTTGTTAGGTCACTTAAAATTGCTCAATTTTGGTCATTTATCTCTTGAAAAACCTATGGTGGATAACTGTTTTAGTTGCCTAGGCACTTATCTCCCATTTTGTACTATTGAAAGGAATAAAACTATGCTCAAGGTTGGTTTTATTTTCTAACGAGCTTGAAACCAAGAGTAAACTGTGCTCAAGGTTGATTTTATTTTCTAACGAGCTTGAAACTAGGAGTAAACTGTACCAAAAAACACATGTTTCATTTTTTAACGAGATTGACACAGAATGAGAACTATGCTTGAAGTAAGTTCTTACCCAACACGATGTCCAGAGGTTGATTGGTTTCCCCCCTTACATAAGAAACTAGCATCTTAAATCTAGTATGATGTCCATAGACTTGAGAAATACCCCCGAAGCTTCCCCGTGATGGGAAGAATCTATCGGTTGACAAATGACTGAACTTCTGCATGATTTCTAGAGTAGAGAGACCTAGACGATGAAGCAGAAGGAACCAAAAGAACGTGCTGGACATTTATGGAAGTGTGATGACTAGCAGGTATACGATGATCGTGATTAACAAAGGAAATTTGATCAATGGTCACAATCTTCCAATCATTGGGAAAATGCATCACTCGAAAGAGTGTAGACACTGTAGATTTTATAGTGTAAACATAATCTCATCCAAGGAGAAGATTAAAATCTAAGGGACTTTGGAGTACCATAACATCAATGCATACATTTTTCCCTCCTAAGGTGATAGGTAAGTGAGGAAGGATCCCTAAAGGTGTAGTAGGTATTCTATTGAAAGCTAGTATCTGATTGGTGGTTGGTGCAAGCTGAAGAGAACCTATAGCTTTCCAAGCAGTTGAGGATAGAATACTAACATAACCCCCTTCATTAATAATAGTGTAGTGTATGTTCTTAGCGGTAACTCACCCAGAAATGTGGAAAGGAATACTCAAAAAAAGACACGATGTTGTTAGATAACTCCAATCAAAGGAAATAACCTCAGTACTTGGAGGGTGTTATGTTGAAATATACATAATTTCTCCTTTTCTAGAATAATCTGAACTCACAACAAAAACTTCAATGGCTTTTAGTTCACTCTCAACTGGAAGATGAGATGAAGATTGTGTTAAAGTGACTACTTCAGTCTTAACACTCACTAGTGAAAGAGTGGGATTGGGTGGATATGACTTCAAATCGACCACTTTAACTTCACTTATCAATGGAAGAGTGGAATAAACTACTTGTTCTTCACTCTCCAAATAAATAGTGGGATCGAACGAAGATGGAACTAGATCAACCACTTTATCAACGAATGGGAGGTGAAGGGACAACTTACAATAACATGTCGGAAGTCATTTTTAGAAACAATAATATCTTCTAACAACTTTGAAGCTTCATCCATGCGAGGAAAAAGGTAAGTAAGGTACACACCCTTACATAACAAGCAATGATTTATGACTTTACCTTTTTTACTCTTAACCATAGAGTCACTAGTTGATGGGGCACCATCACTATGATGACCATTGATGACATGGGTTGTTGGGAATCCTTAGGCCACACTTCTAATACTTGGGACAAACCATGAAAATCCTTAAGAAGGTGATCACCCTTGCAAATCCTAAAAGGGAAATTAGGATTATGGGGTGTTTTCATGGGTATATCAACACTCTTATCACTATGAGGAGTAGTTGGTTGAGATTTGGTTTCTTGTTTGTCTTTTTTTTCTTCTTAATATTCCGTTTCTTCTTCTTCTTCTTATCCAGATGATTACTAGAGTCATAACTTTCGACGGGTGAAGAAGGAGAAAAGGAAGAAGACACATATGACAAAGAATGTGAAAGATCAAAATGATGTTGATGCTCTTGTGACGGAGATGTTAGATTTTTATCATTCAAGCTAGCATTATCTTAGGATCTTTAACTGAGAGAATAACAAGCACAACAATCAAACACAAGAGACAATGGACACAAAGATTTTCCTTGGGGAAGCCATAAAGGAGAAAACCCCGCAACTTCCTCAGAGATAGAATCAGCACCAAACGTAAAACCCAAAACAGTAAGATGGTCTCCCGACAGCAGTAGTCTCTCTCTCTCTTATCCCAACTTCTTCTTCTCTCCAAGTTATGCACTACAACTGAGTGTGAGTGAATGTGTGATAAATAGAGAGGCTCACTCTCTATTTATACTAATTCCCAACTTGAAAATAAATTACTAGGGCCAACTTCTCTAGGAGAGTCTAATAACCCTAGGGCCCCACAACTACGGGGACTTTAACCCTTGATCAATAGGAAGAGTTTCCCTCTATTACTTTATATGAATTTTTTACATTATTGAATCTCTCGATAGGAACATCAGGGCATGACATGACTCAATTACATTATAGATACTTCCCAGAATAAACATCGGGGTACAATACATAAAATATACAAGTGAATACATTTCGAAGTTACAAATACATCAACACTCCCTATTAACTAGGAAGGTATTCTCTCGACACAATTTATCAACACAGGTCTTCTTCTCTATATCATGTGGATCATCATCAAGTTCTTTTCATCTTCAATCCATATTCATCTTCAAGTCATCTTCATTACTAGATATGGATCATCACTAGATCTAGATCATCACTGGATCTAGATCATCACTCGATCTGGATCATCATCACTAGATTTGGATCATCACTCGATCTGGATCATCACTGGTTCTATCTCTCGATTCTTCTCGTCATAGGAAGTTCTATAGAGCCAACCCTTTTTCATGTTGGTTGTAGGCCTAGCCTCCATGTAGGTCTTCTTCAGCACTTATATCTGACCCTTAGTTAGAATGACCCACCCAACACTTACATCTGACCATAGGAGGAACACACCCAACAACCATGTCAGAAAGGCATGCCCAACACTCACATCTGAACATGGGAGGAACACATCCAACAACCATGTTAGAAAGGCCCAGCACTCACATTCGATCATGGGAGGAACACATCCAACAACCATATCAGAAAGGATCAACACTCACATCCGACCATGGGAGGAACCCATCCAAGAACCATATCGAAAAGGCTCAACACTTATATCTGACCATAGCACTTATATCTGGCCATATGAGGAACATATCCAAGAACCATGTCGGAAAGGATCAACACTTATATCTGACCATGGGAGGAACACATCCAAGAACCATGTCAGAAAGGCTCAACGCTTATATCTAGCCATGTGGGGAATGCATCCTGCATCCATGCTAGAATGGCTCAGCACTTATGTCTAGCCATGTGGGGAACACATCTCGTATCCATGCTATAAAGGCTCTTCACTTACATTTGATCATGTGGGAACACATCCCATAGTCACATCAGAATGGCTCTGCACTTACATCTGATCATGTGGGAACACATCCCACAGTCACATCAGAATGGCTCTGCACTTACATCTGATCATGTGGGAACACATCCCACAGTCACATCAGAATGGCTCTGCACTTACATCTGATCATGTGGGAACACATCCCACAATCACAATAGAATGGCTCTCAGACTCATCACCTCCCCTTGGAAGGAACCTTGATTTGGGGAACACCAAGCTTCTCCCTGAAGTACTCAAACTTCACTCTAGCTAATGGCTTGGTCAACACATAAGCTATATGTTCATCTGTCGCAACATACTAGAGCTTCACTGCTCCTCTCTACACCATATCCCTGATATAGTGATACTTGATCTTGATATGCTTTGACTTATCATGGAACACCAGGTTCTCAGACAACTTCACACAACTTTAGTTGTCACAATATATACAAGTAGAATCCAACCGGAGATCAAATAAATTAGACAGTAGCTTCCTCAGCCATACTACCTCACAAATAGCTGAACAAGCTATGACATACTCTGCTTCAGCTGTACTCAGTGCCACGCAAGACTATTTCCTACTAAACCAAGAGATCACACCTAATCCACTACTGAAGCAGCACCCTGAAGTGCTCTTTCTATTGATTGCACTGCCTGCCTAATCTGAATCAACATAACCTTCCAGGTTAATCTTTTGATCAGCCTTATACTTGAGCCCATAATCAACTGTACCCTTTAGGTAACTCAGAATATGCTTTGCAGCAATCAAGTGAACATGTCTTGGATCCGTCACGAACTGGCTCAATGTGTTCACAGCAAAGCAAATATCTGGTCTCGTATTCATCAGGTACATCAAGGACCCAATTATCCAATGATACATCGTAGCATAAACTGCTTTTGATGAAGCATCACTTAATAGCTTCAGGTTCGATGCCATAGGTGTGGTCATGGCCTCGCATTCCATCATCCAAAACCTCTTCAGGATCTCTATTGCATACTTCCCTTGTCCTATGGAAATTCCATCTACATTCTAGCACACCTCCATGCCTAGAAAATAGTGCATCATACCCAAGTCCTTCATTTTGAACTTGGTAGCAAGCTTCCTCTTTGTGTCAGCAATCAACCCATCCATACCTGTTACAAACAGATAATCTACATACACCATGAGTATCACTGGGTTCCCTTCTTCAACCTTGTAGTAAAGCATGGAATCTGCTTTACTCTTGGTAAAGCCCAAACTGGATAGGAAGCTATCAATTATGGCATACCATGTCTTGGGTTCCTGTTTCAAACCGTACAGGTCTTTCTTCAATTTACACACATGATTCTCCTTGTTATGTGTCTCAAAACCAAGTGGATGCTCCACATACACTTGCTCTTCCACTACACCATTCAAGAAAGCAGTCTTGACATCCATCTGGTGTATCTTCCATTTCATCACTGTAGCCAGAGCAAGTATTGATCTGATTGAAGTGTATCTAGCTACAGGTGCAAAAGTTTCTTCATAATCTATTCCTTCTTTCTAGGAGAAGCCACAAATCTTGCTTTATATTTCTCTATGCTACCATCTATAGCATGCTTGATCTTGTAGATACATTTGGAAGTCACAATAGACTTCCCCTCTAGTCTAGGGACAACATGCCAGACATCATTCTTCATGATCGATTGGTACTCCTTGATCATAGCATCCTTCCATTCTTTCTTCTCTACCCCTTCTTCATAGCTACAAGGTTCTTTATCAATAATGTCACATAGCATGGCCACATAATGGGAGCATGACCTAGTTCTCTTTCTTTCTCTCTGTGTTGCTTCTGGAGCCCCATATCTTTCTGCACCTTGGATAGCATCTCGTACCCATGCAGGTTTCCTCTTATGAGAAATATTTTCCTGAGGTGGATCTACAGGTTACTGGGGTTCTTCTACTTCTTGATCTTCATCTTGATTCTTATCGTTCATAGTTGTATCTTGAATTCTGGGTGCTTCTATTTCTTCAAAGTCTTCAACTGGTCTCTTTCTGGATTTGTTGTAAACTGAATCTTCGTCAAATGTTACATCTCTTCTTATGTCGATGTTCTTGAATAATGGGAAGTATACTCTGTAATATTTGAAGATTTCACTGTATCCCACAAATATACCCTTATTTCTAGAAGGCTCTAACTTTGTCCTCTTTTCTTTTGGAATGTGTATGTATACTGGACAACCGAATATTCTAAGGTGGATGACTTCTGGTTTCTTTCCAAAAAATACTTCTTCAGATGTCTTTTTTGTTGAGTACTCTGTGAGGAGTACGGTTCTGTACATACACCGCTGTTCTGGAAGCTTCTGTCCATAGATGCATGGGAATATCTTGATCATGAAGCACAACCCTTGTAGCTTCCATGATTGTTTTATTATTCCTTTCTGCAATTCAATTCTATTGTGGATTATATGGAGTGGTTAACTTCCTCTTAATACCTGAATCTTTGCATAATTATTTGAATTTATTTTATGTGAATTCTCCACCATTATCTGATTGAAAGGTCTTGATCTTATTTTCTGTCTGGTTCTCGATCAAGGCTTTGAATTCCTTGAACTTGCTGAATACTTCATCTTTGTTCTTTAAGAAGTATATCCATGTCTTCCTAGAAAAGTCATCAATGAAAGAAACATAGTATACATACCCACTTAATGAACTGGATGACATCGGATCGCATACATCAAAGTGGATTATTTCCAAGATTCCTTTTTCCTTGCTCTCGCTACTTGGAAATGTCTTCTTTGTGTTCTTTCCTTTTACACATCCTTTGCAGACACCATCATGTTTTTTTCTGAATTTCTGGAAGACCTTCAATAGTTTTTCTTGCAAGTGGTAGTGGTCTGTAGTGCACATGTGCAAGCCTTCTATGCCAAAGTTCATTTGGTTCTACTAAGTCATGAACCAAAGCTTGTTCTGGTTCCCTTCAACTTGTATAGACCTCCTTCTTGTTCCCCAATCACTACTACATCATCAATAGTCTTTCCCTTTGGCCACATAAGAACTTGGCCATCTACAAATGCAACCCTCATGCCTTTTGCATCCAATGTAGATATGGAGAGGAGGTTATTCTTTAGTCTTGGTACAAACAAGACATCCTTCATCTTCATAGAATTTCCAGAGTCTATCTTATAGGAGGATTCCCCACTACCTTTTATTGGATGCTGGTAGTCATCTCCAAGTTTCACCTTCTGGGGTGATTCATGTTCTGATAGTTTCACAAAGGATTCTTTGAATCTCATCATATGTTTGGAAGCCCCACTGTCTATAAGCCAATCATTGCTTCCATGTGTGATGTTTCCCGTGAGAGTGGAAATCAAAACATATTCTTCATCACTTGAAGAATCATCACTTTCTTGTTTGATTCTCTTTGTGGAAGGTTCATCATCTTCTACAGCATGAGCATGATGTCTTCTCTTGTTTCCCTTCTTCTTGTGAGATCTATTTTTGTTTCTAGGACAATCTTTGGCAAAGTGTCCTCTTTCATCACATGTATAGCATCTGAATTTAGATAAATTTTTATTACATCTTCTAGAGTTATATTTCTATTGGAAGTGCTTACCTTTGGAGTGATGAAAGTCTCTTATGCTTTTCTTGGAGTGTACTGTAAGAGCTTGATCTTCACTTCCCATCTTTTCTTCTCGAGCTACTTTCCAAGCTTCTTCTTGTGAACATTCCTCCCATAGCCTACTGAATTTGACTAGCTTCTTTCTAGCACAGATCCCTTGAATAAATGAGTCCCATGATCTAGGGAGGCCATTTAAGGTGGTCATCATAATTTATGAATTCTCTACTTCTTCATCTACTACTTTAAGTTGTTCCTTGATCTGAGAGACTCTTGTAAAGTAAGACTGGATGGTTTCCACATTCTAAATCTTTACATTCTTCAATTGGTTTCTTAGATTCATCTTCCAATTTATTTTCTTCCCTTCAAACAGTTTGTTTAGGGCATCAAACATAGCTTTACGCGTCTTTAGGGAGGACACCTGTGTTATGAGGTGATCCTTTATTCAATCATAAATAATCCTCTTAGCCATGACCAATTTATTTTTGTGGAAGGCCTTAGCCTCATCTCCCTATGGAACTGGAACCTCTTCATTGATGTAAGAGTCCAACTCATTTTCTTCCAGGACCAGGGAGATCCTATACTTATAGGCTTGGAATTTATCATCTCCCTCAATATTTTCATCAATATTGGTATGATGAGACATCTTAACTGAGAATCTCAAATTGAAATACAAAAGATTTATATCTTACCAGGTTAAGATGTCGGAACTGGATCTGCAGCTGAATTTCTGCAAAGCTCGTGCATGAGCAGATTAGAGTTTGACTTTCTTGGAGTTCTTCCCAACCGAAAACTTTGATCTTGATCTCTAAAATTCAATTTTGAGGAGGATATCAATCCAGGCCTAGGATCACTAAAAAATTCCACTTCTATGGAAAGCCCTAATTTTCGGTAGCGGTGTCGAGTAAAAAATAGAAAATACTCAGAATCAGATTCTATTTCGACAGAAAGATGCGCCCTAGAGAGGAGAGTCAGCCCAACCTTCTTTTGCTGAAAATATGTGGAGAGAGATCCGAAAAGTAGGAAGCCCTAGTTTCCGCAATTGCACAGTGTCTTCTTCTAAGCTTAGCTCTAATACCATGTTAGATTTTTATCATTCAAGCTAGAATTATCTTAGAATCTTTAATTGAGAGAATAACAAGCACAAGAATCAAACACAAGAGACAATAGACACAAATATTTTCCTCGAGGAAACCATAAAGGAGAAAACCTCACAACTTCCTCAGAGATAGAATCAACACCAAAAGTAAAACCCAAAACAGTAAGATGATCTCTCGATAGCAGTAGTCTCTCTCTCTCTTGTCCCAGCTTCTTCTTCTCTCTTAGTTATGCTCTACAACTGAGTGTGAGTGAATATGTGATAAATAGAGAGGCTCACTCTATATTTATACTAATTCCTGACTTGACAATAACTCACTAGGGTCGACTTCTCTATGAGAGTCTAATAACCCTAGGGCCCCACAATTGTGGGGACTTTAACCCTTGATCAATAGGAAGGGTTACCCTCTATGACTTTACATGACTTGTTTACATTATTGAATCTCTCGATAGGAACATTAGGGCATGAAATGACTCAATTACATTAACAGGAGAGTTGGGATATAAAACAATTGGTGTTTTATGTCAAACTAAGATTTAACAAAAGAAAATTTTGAAGTAAACTAAAACAAAAACAAATTGTTTTTTTATTTTCAAGTATTTTTCAATCTAATAAAGAAGCTAAAAAAATGAACTATTATGCAAATGAAAGATCAAATTTCCTCTACTACAGAGATCTAAGGGAACAAACAACAATACAAATATAAGAGAATTCAAGATAAACTCAACACGTGCACATGAAAATGAATTACAAATTTTCAAATTTCGATGAATATTATCAATAGAAAAGAGTGAGAGGTTTAAAGCAAAGAAAAAAATGTAAAATTCACTATAAGAAACATAAACTCTTTCTTGAATTTAAAGGGCATATAGTTGAAAGAGACTGCATAGTATATAATTCATGGCCCCCCCAACCATGAGGGGGATTTTTTTTTAGAAATGCACTTCCTTTCGCTTAAAATGCAAGCTAAAACATTCTCAACTATAATATAGAATGAATCCAAAAGGGTCACTGAATACCTACCTCGATGCTGGTTGCAGGTTGATACCAGGGTGTCCTCCCTTGGATGGCACTCCTTTACTACTGTGAAAAGGCGTCAGTAACGCCACTTGTATTATGTCAATAAGCATTGATAACACTCTTTCAACAAAAGAAGAAAGCATTAGAGAATATACAGTGCTAAATGAAAACAACTCAAGTGCGTCGACACATATAAGGATCCAAAAAATAATAACTACCCTCAAATTCAACATATAATGAATAAATTGAAATTTTCTAAGATCAAATACTGATCTTTAGAGGCGACATATGATTGAAAGAAAGAGCATTTCACACCCTTTGAAGAACAAAAGGAAACTTAAGTTTTGCAGAAGAAAAAAAAAAGACCAAGATGCATAGATCTTTCCCCAACAGAGTCACCAATTTTGTTACGAGAGATATGCGGTTAGTGCGGACAAAAATTGTTTCCCTGGTCTATATGGTATAGATCTAGAACAAACTAGAAAAAAACATTAAATCATTTCCATAGATTTAGTAATATTATTTGATTGTAATGAAGATTTACCTTTATGAATGTTTTCATGTGATTGTTTCATGTTCTAGTATCAATTTCCCTTATTCATCAATCTTTAATAAAATAGTCTATATTGGGATCTTCTCACCAAATATATTATTTAGGAAAGAAACATGGAATAGTAGATATATGTATGTGAACATAGAAGAAACTCCAATTTGTAATCCATACTTCAAATCCTCTACGACACCTTAATATAGAGACCATAGTACATGTGTGTTAACTTATTGCATTTGTTTTGTTGCTTAATGGACATATGTTTGTATTGTTATGGCCTCAAAAATACCAAATCTCCCATTTCAAATTTCCTTTCAGTATGATGTTTAATTTCTTGTTGTTTCATCCAATTTTGTTCCATAACTAATTTATATTTCAATAGTTGGAGAATGTCTTGTTTGTTCTATATGTCATCCTCCACAGCTTAAAACTCAGCTTTATCTTTTAAGGATGGTGTTAAGAAATGATGATGATATTCATAAAGTGTCATAAATGTTGACATTTTTAATGAAGAATAGAAATATGTGTCGTACCACCATTCTACTAATGACATCCACTTAACCCATTATGCTAGTTTATCAAATGCACAACAATGAACATACCCTTCTAGAAATTTATTAATAATGTCAATTTTCACGTCAAATTGTGGATGGTAAGAGGACCTATGATCCAATAGAATGCCCAAACAAGAAAATAACTCCTTCCAAAAATTACAACTTAAAATTAGATATTTATCACTAACAATAATTTTAGTGATTCCATGTAGCTTTTGAATTGTTTTCATGAATGTTTCAACTACTTTACTTGCTTCAAAATGATGATAAATAGTATAAAAGTGCATACTTTGTTAGTTGATCCACTACTATCATGATAAAAGTGTTCCCTTCAAGTTTTGGTAGACCTATGATAAAATACAATGAGTCTTCTTCCCAACACTAACCTTGTATGGCTAATGGTTGTAGAAGACTTGGTGTCTTGATTTCCCTTACTTTGTTCTGTTGGAAAACCAAACATTCTACCACAAATTTTGGACATCTATTTTAATACCTTCCCAAAAAATCCTTCTTGATCCTTTGGTAATTTTTCAAGAACCCTAAATTCCGTCCTATAAGAGAAGTGTGTAATTACAAAATAACCTTAAGTTTAACTTGATAATTCTCACATAAATATATGTGGTCCTCGTACCATAGCGAGTCACTCCACACATATTTATCTAGTGAACTAGGATCCTCTTTTAGTTGTTGAATTATCGTGCAAGATTTTTTATCCCATTTCTATTGTATCTTTGATTCTTCCACCCAATCAAATTGCATAATGGAAATAACACAAAGTGATCCCTCTATTCCATCTTATTTTATTGAAATGGAATCCACCACCACATTTTGTTTTAATTTTTTGTGTATAATTTCAAATTCATAACCTAGCACATTTGTAACCTATATTTGTTCCTCTTCTAAAGATAATCAATTTCTAATAAGTACTTAATGATTTCATGATTTTCTCTAAACATCCACTGTATTCCTATTATATAAGAGAACTATTTCATAATTACATGCAATATGTCCAACATTTCTTTTTCATAAATTGGTTTGAGTATTTTTTTTTACTTTAAGTTTGAAACTTTCAAAGGCATGGGGCCTTCCTTGTTACAATAAAAATTCACCAATTCCATGTCCTAAGGCATCACATTCAACAATAAAGGTTTTTGTGAAGTCATGCGTGAATAATAAAGATGTTGTTCACATAGACATTTTAAGGTTTTCAACATGTTTGGTTGCGTTTTCAGTCCAATACAATTCCTCTTTTTCTAATAACCTTGTTAGAGATTATTTTATTTGACCAAGATTATTATTGATGAACTTGTGGTAGTTTCCTATCAGTTCTAAGAATTGTGTAAGAGTCTTCAAGGACTTAGAAATTGGCCATTCCATCATATATTTAATTTTGTTAGGGTTCATATTGACACCTTCATGAGATACAATATGACCTAAATATTATACTTCTTGAACTTGAAAGGAACACTTAGAAGGATTGGCATATAGTTGGTTCTTTTCAAAATATTTTAAGACCTTGCCAACATCTTGTACATGTTCTTTGTTATATATTAGTATATCATCAAAAAATACTAACACAAGTTTTTCCATGGAGGGTTTAAAAGTATAATTCGTGTAAAGCGCATTAATAAGGAATTTACATCACCAAAAATTCGTAATGACATGTTGATGGGAAGATGTGACAAACTGATCAACCAAGGAAAAACAACCCACACCAAAAAGCTTAAAGAAACCTTCAATGTGTTTGGTATGGTTATCTTTCACAGGTTTAAAGGACATGATACCTGTGTAGATCTGCTATCTAAAAATTGCTAATAAAACTGTTATTTAACATAAACTAAATTAAAAATTAAGAATCAAACTACACACTAATTAGTCGCTCCTAAATTAACAAACTACTTAATTAACTAATAAGTTCTTATACTTACAGAATCAAAAGTTGACTATCTAAATGCTTTCCCAAATCCATATAATATTTAAAAATCATGTACTTAGCCTTAAAAACATCGCAACCAAGAAACATAATATTTTAATAAGAATCATACATTTCAAAAAATAATAATTCAAACCATTATAATATGAAATACACAAGGTATGATTCCAAATACAGAACTAGCATTGATTCAAGGTAATGCAATCTTCAAATCTTTATTTAAGATAAATCTCACCCCATCATATGCTTATTCAAATAAACATACAGTAAGAATGATAACAATAACAATAAAAAAAAGAGATAACTAGGAGTAATATTATAATATATTTTGAATGCTTATTTATTTAAAAAAATTGAGACGATTATTATAATATCTATTGAATGATCATTTATTACAAAAATTGAGAGATCACATATGTTTGAGTTTTTGAAATTATAAATCCATATAAGAGAAGCTAAGTGTATTTAGATGAAGAAAATTAAGAGGCATAGAAGAAGTTCAGAAATATATAAATGTATGAAATAAAAACTTCAAGATAGTACCAGTATCAGGCTACTTGTGTCGCTTTTGATAACTTGTCAACTGCTACAAAGATAGAATCATTTAGATTCTTACTCTTTGGTAGACCCGTAATAAAATCCATACTAATTACCTCTCACTTCCATTCCGATATGGGTAATGGTTGCACTAATCTTGAAGGATGTTGGTGCTCAGCTTTGACTAGATAACATTCTTGAAATTTTGCGATAAATAACACTATCTCGACCTTTAACTTAGGCCATAAAAAGTGTTTCTTTACTATTGATATCATCTTCTGATATCCCGGATGTCTTGAGTAGGGTTTTCGATGAAAATCCATGAGGATGTTGGACTTTATGTCCCCTCCTTCTGCAAACAATCTCTCTTTGGACCACAATAGTCTAGTTTCATCTACTTTATCACTAGTACAAAATGAGAAATTAATGATTAAAAAATGACTAAAATCAGGCTATAAACGACTATTTTTGAGTCGACGACTAATAGTAGCTAATTTACACTATCTTATAGCTAGTCATATTTCACTTAGTCATTAATAGCTTGACTTATTAGTCATTGATAGTCAATGATTTAGTCATTGATTTAGTCACGGATTTAGTCATAGATTTAATCATTGATTTAGTCACTGATTGCAATTGTTAATGACCAAATATATGACTAAATAAACTACTAGATGATAACATATTAATGACTAAGATAAATACAACTAGATACGGGAAATTAGCTATTAATAGTCGTATATATGTGGATTTAGTCATTTTTGTAGTCACAAATTTATGATAGGGTACGGAGGAATCGAACCACCAACCTCCTACCTATAATTAGGCAGGTGCTCTACCATTGAGCTATCACCCTTTAAGAAGTTGTTATTACTTGATAATGATGATATTCAAACGAATTTTCCATCATTCAAAGATACCAAATAATTATTATCAAGCATACACTAAAAACACTTGACACTGAAAAAATAAATAAGTTTTAAAAAATGACTGAAATTGTTATTTGAATATAAAATGAAACTCAAGCCTAAAACATATTCAATTATGTAGTGCACTGCAGATGATGATATCACTCAATATTAATCTTGTTCCAATTGGTTTCCACATAATTAAACGTTTTATTTGGAAGCCTCCACATGCCTAGTGCAATTTTGTTTGATATGCATTCATGTTGCAATGCAGTTTCTGTCCACTTGGTCCTGCCAAGCTATGTACATTGACCAATTGTACAATATAGAACTGTCTCTAATTTTTTATTCTCTACTAAATTCAACTGCATTTTCTTGTACAATATACATCCCATACCTATACAATATACATCCCATACCTGGTGAGTATCAAAATCAGGGTGGCCTAGTCTACCTCCCCTCCAAAATCCCTAGGAGTATGATTCTCCTGAGGCAGTCATAGCTACACTATGGAACTTTGGAGCATCAATATCCCTTGTAAGGAGGCCTTGAAGTGCATCCAACTTGTATGGTAACTTCTGTATGTCAGTATTTCTAGTTCCAAGTTGATAGTTGGCACCATTTCCCAAGATGAAGAGATCTAAAGTTCCTATGAATAGAAAAGGGACAAACATCACAAAGTAATGCATTAATAATAAATACTAAACATTGCTAACGAGTTCTTCTTTAGTCACATGGAATTTAATTTCATATTATAAAGAAACACTTTTCTACATGTCAAAAAGTTCCAATTCACCGTCTACTTGTCAACAAAGTCACTAAAAGCCTACCTGCATCGTTTTCTTTAGAAACAACCTACTGCACTGAACCAGAAAGCATATCAATTGGTTTTTCAGATTTAGAGTCTTCCAATGTGAGATAAGCACCAGATCAATGAGCACTCCAACCACTCCAAGATGCTCAAAAATGTAGGACCCTATGCAAACTACTCCACCCAGATTCTCCATCTTGAGGAACAACAGGGATAGAATGAAAATCATACCATTACAGTGCACAAAAAACAACCGAATATTATGTAGAAAACATATGCTTTAAAAAATTAGTACTAGGTGCAAAAACTCCAAAATAAAGTCTTTTTAATATTTATAAGCAGATAAACCTTTAAAAAGAAGTAAAAAGAACAGACCAAGAGCTTCTTTATCATAGACCGCCAAGGTTCAGAACTGCTTTTACCTTACTTTTGAAGTGGAAAATTTCACATATAATACCTAGAAGTACTGAGTATAGTTTCTATAAAGGACTTCAAGGATCCTAAATTCATGACAATGCATAAACTGTCCTAACAAACTTATCTTAGAATAAATATTTGCAAGGCACCCAAATAAGAAATGTGTAGTACAAAACACAAAAGTTGTTCAGAAGACACTTTAAACTTAAAGAATTCCATACACAGCCATTTTTACTAAAACCTTTTTTTAATAAATGTTTTGCATCTAGACTTTTTGGCACTTAATAATATGTTTGAATAAACTAGACTTAATTTCGACAGCATGTTTTTAATTACAAATAAATTATTTTAAAGTTGTCGTCAGCTGAAGGTTGTGCTCCAGTTGTGAAGATGGTGGCGTGTTAGGCTATGTGTAGGTTCTTATGGATTTTGATGGAATAGCACCTATTGGTTGTTATAGCTTAGTCAAATGAAAGTGCTCATGTTCAGTGGTTTTCCCCTACAAGGTCGAGTGAGCTTGTGCTACCCAACCTTTTCAGCCAATTCTAATGCAGCTTAATGAAATGGAAGTGATCATGTTAAGTGGTTTTCCCCTCCAGGTCTGGGTGAGATTTTTCTACCCAAACTTTCCAATCACTTCTAATTCTTCTCTTTGAATTTAAAAAGTTCTTTCAAAAAATACAATTTAAAGCAAGTTGGGATGTACTTACAGTTAATGGTGCAAAATGTTTTACAGAATTTAATCAAGATCACTTCATTAAAGAAGGGTTGCATAATTGTGTGTAAAATAAATAAGAGATCATTGAAAACATATCTTAAATACATGGCCCTTGCCTATTGGACCTTCAAGCTCTTCCGAGGCCATGAAAGCTTGTGTTGTCTAATCATTTAGGTCAGTTGTAGTGCAGTGCTACTCTTTGAGATTAAAAAGAATCTCTTTATAAAATTATAAACTTAAAGCAATTTGGGATGCATTAGAAGTGAATCAAGATCATTTGATTAAAGAATGGCCTATAGAATTCTTTTCAAAATCAAGACTATTCTTTAAAACATGTCTTAAATACATGATCTTTGCTATTTGGCCTTTCAAACTCAACATATGGCTTTAACATAATGTTTTGAAATAGAAAAATAAATCAATCAGACTTTAATTTAATAATTGGTTCAATAACACTTACAGAGTGGCCCTTATAGTGTTGAAGTCTACAACTGTTTTATCTAGATAATATGGTTGAGTTCATATCTCTTTTGCTGGATTGGGTTAATTTATTTCTCCTAACATTGCTAAAATGTGCACATTCTAATCTAAATAATGTGGTTTCTATTATATACCTTTTCTGTTGGATGGATTAGATTTCATAATTTCATAGACACATTATGATCTGTTGCTTTACTGAAGTAATATTTGTTGTTCTTTGTTTGGTGTATGCATATTTGCTGGACTTGAATCAGTCACTCAAGATGTTCAACTTTAAGAAAGAATTTTATATATACCTGAAAGAGATGACTATGATGGATTGGTACTGTGGAGGGAAATCATTGTAATTCTCAAACTATTGTTTAGAGGAAGTTTTTCTAGGTTCCATGTTTTTTGCATGTTAAATGGCTGCTGGGATTCAGTTTTTACCACCTTCAATAGTAGAGTCATCTTTGCAATCATCTGCTGGCTCCAATTATCCAAGCACTAGAAAGAAACTTTCTCACTCTATGCTGCAAGGTAATCATATTTATACACCTTTAAGAAATTGTTATACCATTAGTCTGTTGGTTGTGCTGGGAGGATCATTCTTCCCTCAATATCTAGTAGCAAGGCCATTGTCTTGAACCATTATATCATCTTAGACACCATGGGGTAGTGGAATAGAGCCTAGTATAGCCACATCTGGTTTGTGTATGAAAAACCATGCAATGAATATACAAGATTAGTTTCATATAAAGAGCACAGGACAATGAACAGGTTTTAGGCATATACAATTTAAAATGACGACGGGTTCCAAACTTGTAGAGTACTTTCCAAACTACCAGAGAAGTAATCATTCTCGAAGATCAATCATTGTATCACACGTGTACTCCAGTAGGCTAGAACCCTTCTTGGATTTGCATCCCAAAGTTTTAGTTTTGAGGGGAGATGGATGTAATATGACTAGCTCCACAAAGAAAGATATTGCAACACATGTACCTTCCCCATTAGAGGATTTTTCTCCACCTTCCAATAATAATGAGGCAAAAAATAAGGTCATAGGAGTTGGCGGGGGTGGTTTTAATGATGTCAATAGGAATATTGAGAGTGAAATGAGAGGTGTGAAATTCTGGATTGTCAATACATATGTGCAGGCCATGAAAATGTCACCCATTTCTCCTGAGAATCGTTTACAAATTGGGAAATAATTGAACAGAGGACTTGGTGCCCTAGGGTTATTAGAATCTCCTAGAGAATTCGGCCCTAGTGAGTTATTTTGAAGTCGGGAATTAATATAAATAGAGAGTGAGCCTCTCTATTTATCACACACTCACTCACACTCAGTTGTAGTGCATAGCTCAGAGAGAATAAGTTGTTGGGGCTAGAAAGAAAGAGGCTACTATTGTCGGGAGGTCATCTTATTGTTTTGGGGTTTTACTTTTGGTGCTGATTCTATCTTTGAGGAAGCTGCAGGGTTTTCTCCATTTATGGTTTCCCCGAGGAAAAAAAAATTGTTCATTGTCTCTTGTGTTTGATTGTTGTGCTTGTTATTCTTTCAATTAAAGATCCTAATACAATGCTAGTTTAAATGATAAAAATCTAACATGGTATCATAGCTAACCTGAGAAGAAGACACTCTGCAGTTGCAGGAACTAGGGAAACCTACTTTTTGGATCTCTCTCCACATATTTTTAGAAAAATAAGGTTGGGATGACTCTCCTTCCCAGGGCACATCTTTCTGTCGAAGCAGAATTTGATTCTAAGCTTTTTCAGTTTTGGACCCGACACTTCTGCCGAAAATTAGGGATTTCCATAGAAGTGGAATTTTTGAGTGAGCCCAAGCCTGGATTGATCTCCTCCTCAAAATCAAAGTTTAGAGATCAATATCAAAGCATTTAGATGGACAGAACTCCAAGAAATCCAAACCCTAATCTGCTCTTGAACCAACACTGCAGAAATTCAGCTCCAAATCCAGATTCGACATCTTGTCCTGGTAAGATCTAAATCTTTTGTATTTCCATTTGAGGTTCTTAGTTAATGTGTCTAATCATACCAAGCTTGATGAAAATATTGAGGGAGATGATAACTTTTGAGCCTAGAAGTATAGGATCTCCCTAGTCCTACAAGAAAATGAGTTGGACTCCTATATCAATGAGGAGGTTCCAGTTCCAGAGGGAGATGAGGCTAAGGCCTTACAAAAGAAGAAATTGGTTATGGATAAGAGAATTATTGCTGATTGAATCAAGGATCACCTCATACCACAGGTGTCCTCCCTAAAGACACCTAAAGCTATGTTTGATTCCCTAACCAAACTATTTGAAGGGAAGAACATAAATAGGAAGATGATTCTGAGAAACCAACTGAAGAATGTAAAGATCCAGAATGCAGAGGCCATCCAGTCTTACTTTACAAGGGTATCTCAGATCAAGGAACAACTAGAAGCAGTAGATGAAGAAGTGGAAAATGTAGAGATTGTGATGACCACCTTAAATGGTCTACCTAAGGCGTGGGTCTCTTTCATTCAAGGGATCTGTGCCAGAAATAATCTAGTCAAGTTCAGTAGACTATGGGAAGAATTCTCTCAAGAAGAAGCTTAGATAGCAGCTCAAGAAGAAAATATGGGAAGTGAAGATCAAGCTCTTAGATCCCACACCAAGAAAACCAGAAGGAACCATCATCACTCCAAAGGTAATATTTCACACTGTAGAAGAGATCTGTGTACTATTAAATGTTACACATGTGATGAGAAAGGTCACATATCCAAATACTGCGCTAACAAAGGGAACTCAAAGAAGAAAAAGGGAAACAAGAGAAGACATCATGCTCATGCTGCAGAGGATGATGAACCTTTCACAAAGAGAACCAAACAAGAAAGTGATGATTCTTCAAGTGATGAAGAATATGCGCTGACCTCCGCTCTCATGGGAACTATCTCACATGGAAGCAATGATTGGCTTATAGATAGTGGTGCTTCCAAGCATATGAAGGAATTTAAAGAATCATTTGTGAAACTATCTGAACATGAATTACCTCACATGGTGAAACTTGGGGATGACTACCAGTATCCAATAAAAGGTAGTGGTGAATCCTCCTATAAGTTAGACTCTGGAAATTCTATGAAGATGAAAAATGTATTGTTTGTACCAAGACTAAAGAAGAACCTCCTCTCCACATCTTCATTGGATGCAAAAGGAATGAGGGTTGATTTTGTAGATGGCCAAGTTCTTATGTGGCCAAAGGGAAATACTTTTGACGATGCAATAGTGATTGGGGAACAAGAAGGAGGTCTATACAAATTGAAGGGCCAACCAGAACAAGCTTTGGTTCATGACTCAGTAGAACGAAATGAACTCTGGCATACAAGGCTTGCACATGTGCATTACAGGGCACTACCACTTGCAAGCAAAGCTATTGAAGGTCTTCCAAAAATGTAGACAAAACATGATGGTGTTTGCAGAGGATGTGCAAAAGGAAAGAGCACAAAGAAGACATTTCCAAGTAGCGAGAGCAAGGCAAAAGGAATCGTGGAAATCATCCACTCTGATGTATGCGGTTCGACATCATCCAGTTCATTAAGTGGGTATGTATACTATGTTTCTTTCATTGATGATTTTTCTAGGACTCGAAATCTATATACTTTATGAAGAACAAAGATGAAGTATTCAGCAAGTTCAAGGAATTCAAATCCTTGATTGAGAACCACATAGAAAAGAATATCAACATTCTTCAATCAGATAATGGCAGAGAATCCACTTCAAATGAATTCAAAGAATTATGCAAAGATTCAAGGATTAAGAGGGAGTTAACCACTCCATATAATCCACAACAGAATGGAATTGCAGAAAGGAAGAATAGAACGATCATGGAAGCTACAAGGGCCATGCTTCATGATCAAGATCTTCACATGCATCTATGGGTAGAAGACACAAGAACAACGGTGTATGTACAGAACCATACTCCACACAGAGTACTCGAGAATAAGACACCTGAAGAAGTATTTTGTGGCAAGAAACCAGAAGTCAACCATCTTAGAATATTCAGTTGTCTAGTCTACATACACATTCCGAAAGAAAAGAGGAAAAAAGTTAGATCCTTCAGGAAGGAAGGGTATATTTGTCGGATACTCTGAAAGCTCGAAAGCTTACAGAATATACTTCCCAGGATTCAAGAAGATCAACATCAGTAGGGATGTGACATTTGATGAAGACTCTGCTTACAACAAATCCATAAAGAGACTTGCTGAAGAACTTGAAGAACCAGAAGCACCCATAATTCATGACGCAACCATGAACGAAGAATATTAAGAAGAATATAGAGAAATAGAAGAACCTCAAGAACATGTAGATCCACCTTAGGAGAAGAATCCTCACAAGAGGAAACCTTCTTGGGTATGAGAAGCTATCCAAGGTGTAGAAAGATATGGGGCTCCAGTAGAAACACACAGAGAAAGGAAAAGAACCAGGTCCTATTCCAATTATGTAGCCTTATTATGTGATTTCATTGATAAAGAACCTTCCAACTATGAAGAAGCGACAAAAAAGAAAGAATGGAAGGATGCTATGATCGAAGAGTACTAATTGATCATGAAGAATGATGTTTGGGATGTTGTCCCAAGACCTAAGGGGAAGTCTGTGGTGACTTCCAAATGGATCTACAAGATCAAGCATGCTGCAGATGACAGCATAGAATAATATAAGGCAAGATTCATGGCTCGTGGCTTCTCCTAGAAAGAAGGAATAGATTATGAAGAAACTTTTTCACTTGTATCTAGATACACTTCCATCAGATCAGTGTTTACTTTGGCTGCAGTGATGAAATGGAAGATACACCAAATGGATGTCAAGACTTCTTTCTTGAATGGTATAGTGGAAGAGGAAGTGTATGTGGAGTAGCCACTCGGATTTGAGACACATGACATGGAATCTCATGTGTGTAGATTGAATAAATCCCTGTACAGTTTGAAATAGGCACCCATGACATGCTACAACAGAATTGACAACTTTCTATCAAGTTTGGGCTTTACCAATAGTAAAGCAGATTCCAACCTTTACTACAAGGTTGAATATGGAAACCCAGTGATGCTCCTACTGTATGTAGATGATCTGTTTGTAACATGTATGGATGGGTTGATTGCTGATACAAAGAGAAAGCTTGCTGCTGAGTTCAAAATGAAGGACTTGGGTATGATTCATTATTTTCTAGGCATGGAGGTGTGGAAGAATGCGGATGGAATCTTCCTCAGACAAGGAAAGTATGCAGTACAGATCCTAAACATATTTGGGATGATGGACTGCAAGGCCTTAACCACACCTATGGCATCGAACCTGAAGCTATTGAGTGATGCTTCATCTGAGTTGGTTGATGCCACAATATATCGTCAGATGATTGGGTCTTTGATGTACCTGACGAATACGAGACTAGATATTTGCTTTGCTATGAATACCTTGAGCCAGTTCCTGACAGATCTGAGGCATGTTCACTTGATTGCTGCAAATCATATTCTGAGGTACCTGAAGGGTACAGTTGATTATGGGCTCAAGTACAATGTTGATCAGAAGATTAACCTAGAGGGTTATGTTGATTCAGATTAGGTAGGTAGTGCCATGGATAGGAAGAGCACTTCGGGGTGCTGCTTCAATATGGGATCAGGTGCGATCTCTTGGTTTAGCAGGAAGCAATCCTGTGTGGCACTGAGTATAGTTGAAGTGGAGTATGTCATAGCTTGTTCAGCTAGTGGTGAGGCAGTATGGCTGAGGAAGCTACCATCTAATTTATTTGATCTCCAGTTAGATGCTACTTGTACATATTGTGACAACTAGAGTTGTGTGAAGTTATGGCAGAACCCAGTGTTCCATGACAAGTCAAAGCATATCGAGATCAAGTATCACTATATCAGGGATATGGTGTAGAGAGGAGTAGTGAAGCTCTAGTATGTTGTGAAAAATGAACAGATAGCTAATGTGTTGACTAAGCCATTGGCTAGGGTGAAGTTTGAGTACTTCAGGGAGAAGCTTGGTGTTCTCCAAATCGATATTCCTCCCAAGAGGAAGTGATGTGTCCTTGCTGAGCCCTTCTGACATGGTGAGAGGATTGGTTCCTTCCATTGTTAGATGTAAGTGTTGTTCCCTTCCAACATGGTGAGAGAATTGGTTCCTTCCATGGTTGGATGTAAGAGCTGTGACATGGTGAGAGGATTGGTTCCTTCCATTTTTAGATGTATGTGATGATCCTACATCCATCATGAAAAAGGGATGGCTCTACGAAGACACATCTAGTATGAAAAAGGACTAGCTCTATCTAGATCCCACATCCAGCATGAAAAAGGGCTGGCTCTGTGAAGACACATCTAGTATGAAAAAGGAGTAGCTCTGTGTAGATCCCACATATAGTATGAAAAAGGACTAGCTCTATGAAGACTCATCCAGTATGAAAAAGGATTGGCTCTGTGTAGATCCCACATCTAGTATGAAAAAGGACTAGATCTGTGAAGACTCATCCAGTATGAAAAAGGATTGGCTCTGTGTAGATCCCACATCTAGTATGAAAAATGACTAGCTCTATGAAGACTCATCTAGAATGAAAAAGGACTGGATCTGTGTAGATCCCACATCTAGTATGAAAAAGGACTAGCTCTATGAAGACTCATCCAGTATGAAAAAGGACTGGCTCTGTGTAGATCCCACAACTAGTATGAAAAAGGGCTAGCCATGTGAAGACTCATCTAGTATGAAAAAGGACTGGCTCTGTGTATATGCCACATCTAGTATGAAAAAGGACTAGCTCTATGAAGACTCATCTAGTATGAAAAAGGACTGGCTCTGTGTAGATGCCACATCTAGTATAAAAAAGGACTATCTCTGTGATAATATATCCAGTATGAAAAAGGAATGGCTCTGTAGATGTACATCCAGCATGAAAAAGGGTTGGCTTTGTAGAAATTCCTATGACAAGAATAATCAAGAGATAGCACCCGTAATGATGACCTAGTGATGATCCAGATCGAGTGATGATGATCCAAATCCCGTAATGATGATCCAGTAGTGATGATCCAGTAGTGATGATCCAACAATGATGACCCATATCAAGATGAAGATGACTTGCAGATGAAGATAACTTGAAGATGAAGATGACTTGAAGATGAAGATGACAAGAACTCATTGATAATCTAGATGATATAGAAAAGAACACCTGTGCTGATAAATTGTGTCGAGAGAATACCTTCCTAATTAAGAGCGAGTGTTGATGTATTTGTAACTTCAGAATGTATTCACTTGTATATCTTATGTCTTGTACCCTGATGTTTATTCCAGGAAGTGTCTGTAATGTATTTAATTCATGTCATGCCCCGATGTTCCTATCAGGAGATTCAATAATGTAAACAAGTCATGTCAATTCATTGTGAGTAACCCTCCTATTGTTCAAGGGTTAAAGTCCCTGCAGTTTCGGGGCCCTAGGGTTATTAGACTCTTATAGAGAATTCGACCCTAGTGAGTTATTGTCAAGTCGAGAATTTGTATAAATAGAGAGTGAGCCTCTCTATTTATCACACATTCAATTGTAGCACATAGCTGAGGAAGAAGAAGTTTGCTGGGGCTAGAAAGAAAGAGGCTACTGCTGTCGGGAGATCATCTTACTATTTTAGGGTTTTATTTTTGGTGCTGATTCTATCTCCAAGGAATTTGTGGGGTTTTCTCCATTTATGGTTTCCCCGAGGAAAAACATTGTGTTCATTATCTCTTGTGTTTGATTGTTGTGCTTGTTATTCTCTCAGTTAAATATCCTAATATAATGCTACCTTAAATGATAAAAATATAACAATGTGTGTGTGTGTGTGTGTGTCTATAGTACCCTCTACATACCCAGGTCCCCTGTTGCAAAAAGTGGTGTCCATGTCCCTGTCCCTATCCACTTCCCAAAACCTAAGTTTTCAGGAAATGTAGCTCTAGAATAATATGCCACTATGCCCTACTGCTTCATGTTTGAAAAATCATGCCTACAAATTCTTCCCAGGTGTTTATGCCTGGGCAGTCACCGACCTTATTCTCCTCCATCTCACATTCAACCATCTGCAACCAATCAAATGTTGGTCTTTCTGTGTGTAATTTGGAAAACTGATTTTTCTGATAATTCCGTATTGTGTTTAGTCTTTAAAAGATACATTTCAAATTCCCATTCCAAGCCTTGGGATTAACATTGTAATTTAACATGTCTACCTTGGTTCATAACATAGTAACTTGCAAATTCACTATTGCTTGTGGAAATATGCTTATTTATCTTAGGATTGACATCTAACATCTGATGATTTTCATGATCACTATGATGACAAGATTTCTTTTTAATAGCAAAAACATAATTTTTTCTATTTACAACAAATTCATACAACAGTCCCAACTTAACCTGTAAGATCAGATGATTTCATAAAAAGAAGAGAGTCCATGGTTTCTATAATTCTAGTTTTGAACAATGAATTTTTGATATGTGCTTTGCTAATATCCTTTGAATACTAAATATACCGAAAAACCACTATGGAAAATAATTACTGATTTCAAACAAAATTAATAGGATCTAAGTCACTCTCATATGTGCAAGAACTAGTTGGTTGAGGATTCATCAGTTGGTAAACTTGTGTCCTATCTAGGTAGATAATGTCATTGGCTAAACTGGGCACCTCTCTTCTACACCAATTGAAAATCCACCTCTTGTAGCTGGTTCTCCACCATTATTAGGTGCTCAACTATTCTTGGAAGCTTATATTCTACTGCCACAAATTTCTCTATCAAGTTTCATGTGCCCATCTTCCTCATCCACCAATTGTTCCTCTATGCTCTACCCCAATTGATCCATTATTGTTACAACTGAATTGAACTTTCCATAGAGAACACCCTTGAACTCATGGACTCCTTGACACTCATTCAACCCTTTTTCAACATTACATAATTAAATAATTCCCTTATTTGTGTTTCTTGACAAGGACAAGCCATATTAGGTGAGATGAATAGTTGTCCTTTAGACAGCTTCACTACGAGACCAGTAAATAAACTGAATCCACTATAAATTCCAACAAAATCAATTCTCTTTATACTATATAGCATGCAAGACATGACTTCTGTCATCCATGGAAAATTATTAGATATTGAAAACTGCAGAGCTTGATCATAACAATATTGAACAAATTCAGAGGGGACATATAAGTGCCATAAGTTAGGCATTACAACTCCTAGGCTCTGCCCTCCTACCAATTTTAACCTGTCTACCTTGGTTCATAACATAGGAACTTGCAAATTCTCTATTGCTTGTGGCAATATGCTTATTTATCTCAGGATTGAATTCTAACATATGATGATTTGCATGATAACTATGATGACAAGATTTATTTTTAATAACAAAGACATAATTTTTTCTATTTACAACAAATTCATACAACAACCCCGATTTAACCTGTAAGATCAGATGATTTCACAAAAAGAATAGAGTCCATCGTTTCTATAATTATAGTTTTGCACAATGACTTTTCGATATGTGCTTTGCTAATATCGTTTGAATACTAAATGTACGGAAAAACCACTATGGAAACTAATTACTGATTTTCAAACAAAATTAATAGGATCTGAGTCACTCTCATATGTGCAAGAACTGGTTGTTTGAGGCATCATCAGTTGGTAAATTTATGTCCTATCCAAGTAGATAATGACCTTGGCTCACCTGGGTACTTCTCTATTGCACCAATTGCAAATCCACCTCTTGTAGATGGTTCTCCACCATTATTAGGTGCTCAACTATTCCTGGAAGCTTATCTTCTACTGCCACAAATTTCTCTGTCAAGTTTCATATGCCCAACTTCCTCATCGGTCAACTGTTCCTCTATGTTTTTCCCCAACTGAGCCATTATTGTTACAACTGAATTGACCTTTCCATAGAGCACACCCTTGAACTAATGGAATCCTTGAGACTCATTCATCCCTTTTTCAACTTTACATAATTGAATAATTCCCTTATTTTTGCTTCCTGACAAGGACATGCCATATTAGGTGAGATGAATAGTTGTCCTTTGGAGAGATTCACTACGGAATTAGTAAATAAACTGAACCCACTATAAATTCCAACAAACTCAATTCTCTTTATACTATACAGCATGTAAGACACCACTTTTTTCATCCATGGAAAATTATTAGATGTTGAAAACTGTAGAGCTTGAGCAAAGCCTACAAGCATAATAACCAAGGTTATAATGGTTGAATTCAAGTATTATAGTATTCAAACCAAAGGGATACAACTTAAAACACTTTGATATAATGGTTATAAATTCATCACCTGGACTCATTTTGAAATTAAGGACTTTACCTGGCACCATAAGGTAACCACGGGAGCACCTCAAGGTACGGGTAGAACTTAGGGCACCTAGAAATGAGATCAACCTAACCATATTACGAATCATATCCCACCCTTGTGTTCTCTTAAAGGCACACCAAATTTTGTAAGGCCAACAAGCTTGGGACTAAGCCTGGGGAGTGAAGAGTTTGACACCACTATCCAAGGTTCCATTCCCACTGACT
Source organism: Pseudotsuga menziesii (assembly GCA_001517045.1). NCBI lineage: Eukaryota > Viridiplantae > Streptophyta > Pinopsida > Pinales > Pinaceae > Pseudotsuga > Pseudotsuga menziesii. The sequence goes on from LPNX010433796.1 coordinate 45,669, forward strand.
TTTCCTGACACCATAAGGTAGCTGTAGAGTCACCTTGAGGCAAGGATCAAACTTATACCACATGAAGATTAATAACATGTGCCACATGAAAATTCCAAGTCTGAGAGCCTCCCCCACATATAAAACCAGACAATACTGGTCCATGTACCAAAAGAATGTGGAGTGGCAGTTACTCCCTAAACTCCCTGGCACTCAGACACCTAGAAAGAAGTGGTTATAGAACTAGACTAAACATAGCCTAAAGTGGCGTGCCCTACTTCCAGATGTAACTCCAACATTTAAAGTGGCACTTACAAATGGAATATATCCTTTATTAGTGAACCCTCGTAGACATCATAAACCGAAATAAGGAATCCTAATTTGTGTCCATAACTTCCCAACATATGTTAGAAATAACAGCCAAAGGAGGTGCCCTGCTTGCTGTCATTAATTTTGATAAAATGTCTAACATGACAGCCTTAAATACTGCACATGTTTATTGTCATAACTGTTGGGTACAGGGCCAAGGGAACCGCTGGAATAGGAGAGTGTAACTCCCTCGATTAATTGCACCATTCTTTAAGTGTAACTCTCCAATATTAAATAGCCATAAGGAAAATAACATATGTGTAAAACAATTACACACACACAAAATTTCCCCTTCAAATCATCTTATTGTTAACCTAATCAAATATTACATTTTCTAGGGGCTAAACTCTTATACATAAAAAATGGCTCCCTTTAAATATATGCAATAAGTTGGAGATTATTTAAATGCAGGAAGAAGAGAGAAATAGTGCCCAAACTATGCATAGAATATAATCTTATTTATGTGGCCTCATAAGGTTGTCTCAATGACCAAGTTACATAGATGATGCTTCATTACTATTGCACAAATTATCCCCCAAAGATGCCCAAAAGGTGTTGTTGTTGTCCATATCATCCCATCATTGGAAGTATACTGCTGATATGAGGTCCAAACCCCACTCAGCGCAACCAATATTTCTTCTCTTAGCTTTTCCATATCTCATATTTTTCGATTGTCTCCTCTAGGAGGAATCATGGATAGTCCTAAATTGTGTCCATAACTACCTCACATCCACAAAAATGTCCCAAACTGAATGTCGAGGCTGTTAGAAGGTGAAACACACCCAATAATGTTCAACACAATTCCCATATTGTCTTAATTATTTTTGTAACTTGTTGTTATAGGGCCCAGAACTTCCCAGATATGAGGTACAGGGGATGTTCGTTTCCTTTCATTGTCCACAGGTGGCATGGATTTCCCAGAATTCATTTCACAACTAAGAAAAACACAAAATCATATTTTAGACTTACCCAGAAAACTCTGGAACCAACCCATAAACCCTCATGAAAAATTAAGTGAACACCTTATGGGAAACAAGGGGGTAACACCTTCAAAAATCAGCTCTCTATCAATTGATTGATCCTTTGATTACCATCCACTTAACCATTCTTGTCCCTTCTTCTATGGTGATGAAATCCTATTTGTATCACACAAATATATTCTAGTTCAATGGACTAGTGCACTAGTACAATCTCAAGCTGATGCATTGAATATGGTTGACAAATTGGTATGGCTAAATACAACTAGGTTTTCCCAAGAACCTAAGCCTGAAAAGTTGACTAAAATGACATACTCTAGGCCTCTAAATGCAAGGGGAACTAAAAATATTTCTCATTTCATTGAATTAAAAATTCCAAAGGAAACATTTGGAGTCTTTGATTGGGTTGACATCCAACATGAAGGTGGGTGCCAGTTTTTTCGTAAGACAAACTTGGTTGTTCCATCATCTAGAGTTGGGGAGGATAAATTCAAAACATAATCCAAGCAAATCAGTTGAATATATTTTAAGGGTAAGAAGGATACTTCAGTTCCAAATAGCAAGGATGTAAATATTGGAAAAGACAAAAGCAAGCTTCTATCGCTGGGCTTGCTAAAGCTAACTAACTCAAGCGGTTCAGATTCTCACATAACCATGGCTTCTAGTGCACTACATGGACGAGAAATTAAAGTGGGGACAAAATTCCAAGGAGAAAAGGATACCTTATCAGATGAAATGAAATAGTTTCAATAAAACATAAACAGATGGAAGAGTACATAAGAAAACAGAATGTGGTGATATTCCAGTTTACTATAGTATTTTGGCTCTAGAATACCACACTTTCTGCTAATGTTGTGAAGCTCTATGTAATTTAATGGGTCTCTGTGACCATAATGGAGAATTTGTGATTACTTATTGGTAATTTCCTAACCCCTCAACAAAGGAAAATACATCCATGTCAATTATTCAAGCCTGAAGAAGGCAGGAATTGTTATTTTTCAAAAGGAAACAACTTAATAAACAGAAACTGAAATAACTTCAAATAATTTTCAGAAAAACTGGAGCAGGAAGAATAAAAAATTACCTCAATGTGTTTTAACCCAAAATGCTTAATCAAATTGTAAGGGGGTCTTTTCTTACTACGCAAAACTCAATTTTGAATGGCTGAGAGTGAATAAGAATAGCCACCAATGGCATATTTAAATTCATCGAAAAATATTCTCCGCTTCATAGGTCCATCAGGGTGACCCCACATCACAATTGCATTAATTGACATCATATTATACAAATTGATGAAGAATGCAATTTTTTCTTCTCTGGTTAAGTCATGCAAATCAATTCTGTGAAGCTCCTCTATCACTTTCAAGTACCTGGATTGGAGTAAAAAACATCAACATGTAAAAATTTAGCATGGAATTTTTACCTAAATATATTAAGGATGAACAAAAGTAGAATGGTATAGTGCATAGGCTATCAAAATACATATGGTATAGCGCATAGTAGAACTGTATAGTGCATAGTTTCACCTAGATCCTAATATTGTAGAGTGGTTCAGAAAAAAACACATTATAGATATTAGAAAGTGAGTGTAATCTTGTAACCTTTCCATATTTTGGTGTGCTCAATCAATCCAAGATAATCAATTCCATGAAGGATAGACAAATCCCATGGCCAACAAGAGACCATTGGGTAGTAGAGAATGGAAGGGAATACTGTTGAAGACACCAGTTTGGTCTTTTGATATAGTATCCACATCCATATATAAGAGGTTTCAAGTTCTAACTAAAAATACATTGACAAATAAGTTAATGCAGGGAAAAATACCCAATGTATAGGATTATCATAAGTCATTATGAATGTAAAAATGATCCACATGCAAGATATTCATTTTTCACTCTACTCCTTGACAAATTTCATCATTCATTTTCCAAAAGTAAAAAAACCATAGTAAGAAAAAATAAAATGAGTTGGTTGTTTACCATACTTGAAAATAACAGATATCAAGCTTACCTCACCAGCAAGGCTGTATTTTGCATAGTCAATAGCATAACATGATGCTCTACCAATACTTTCCTTCATCCTTCATAGTGTCTCTAACATTTTTGTATCATTCAAATGCAACGTGTGAATGTGCATTTTTTCTATGTAGGAGATTAAGAGGCTGAAAGATAATTATCTTCTTAACTGAGCAAGTTAATCCAAGGGTGCACAGGAGGGAAAAAAATGTTTTGTCGCGGGTAACCTCCAAAATGGTTGCATGAGAAGAAAACATGAGAGATTATTCCACAAGTGATGGAGTTGTGACAACATAATCATGGGAAGAAGCCTTATGAAGCCAGACAAAAGCTTAGGATAAGGGGCAGTACTGCAAATATACACTAAAATTTGGATGAGAACATGGAGCACAATTTCATAGTAGACCATATCTCTATGATAAACTGTTCGTAGTGAAAATAACTGTTAGTTCACATTAATTAGAACCAAATAGCTCGGGGTTCCTAGGATTGCACAGAGAGGCCATCAAATATGTATTCAGAGTATATGCATTGACAACAGGTTGAAAATAGAAAGTTTGTGAGACAACTGCAAAGGTCTTGAAACAGCTGTCAACATGGACCCATATTTTTTTTGGAAGTGCGCAGATAAAATTTTATGACATAGTTTTTACCTAGTTGGTACTCATGAATAATGCTTTTCCTAAATTTTTTTGATTTTGCATGTAATTCACTTACAATGCATGTTTTTATCTCTGTCTCACATATCATACATTTAGTGAAATGGAAACTATGGTTTATAAGCTATACTAGGTTTTGTACATGGACATAGAAAGAAATGGAGGTGAAAAAACAAATGCGCGTAGCTTCTGATGTAAGGAAAAAAAACTTTCTGAAGAATCTGTTATTGAATAGGAATATGTAAAACAATAGTTTTGGACATGAATAGCCATAGTCTATGCATCGAGAACAGACTACAAATAGGGTGTGTGTGATTTCAAACTACTAAGGTCTTGAAACTGCTGTCAATATGGTCCCATATTTTAATTTTGGCATCGGACAAAATTAACTTCATGATTTTTCTAATTGGTTCTCATGGACAATGTTTTCATGTTTTTTGGATTTTGCTTGGAATTCACTTTTTATGCATCCTTTTCTGTCCATCAGAGAGACCAGAAATTTTGTGCAAAGGTAACTATGGTTTATACGCTGTATTAGGTAGCTTATACATACAGGGATGGAGATATAGGTGAAAAAATAAACGTGCACAAATTCTGATGTAGGAAACATGACATTTATGAATAATATGTTATTGAATGGGCATCTGTACAAATAGTGGTTTTGGACATGATTGTTGTCGCTGCTCAGATAATAAATGTAAATGGAAGGAAGTATGCACTCTTCATAAAAACTGTAATAGTTGACTCTCCTCAGGTGCAGCGAAGAAAGATTTGTTTTGCATGCATTTAGGAGAATCTAATTTATCAACCGCTAAGGGAATTGATATATCATGCATGTTATTGCATAATCACTAGCATGTTGGCGAACCCATTTCTAATTATTCATTTGGATAAATACAATCAAGGATCATATGTTGATTTCCCTATGCTTAAACTGACCGATGCTTCTTACAACATCATAGGATATTGTCTGATGAATTTATTCTCCTCTTTATCCAAGCTTCCTTCCCCTAATATCATTCCATTCTCTTCTTTCTGAAATTTGAACCAATAAGCCTAACAATGACAGTGATGTCTACACTCTTTTGCCTTCTTTTTAAAGAGCTTGTAGGTTCTAAGAGAGAAGTGGACTCCCAATTATTCAAAATATAAACAGTAATATCATTCCCTTGCTGGGAAACTCTACTAATTGCCATAAGTTATATGGATGCATACGATTCCCTTAAGATTCTCTAGCAAGGAGAGATAATAAAGAGAAGGCATCCCTCTCTTAAAAGTGTCTATCCCACTTATTTAACTAAAATGGTGTTGTGTTTTTGAAATTACATTAAATTCATTCAAAACAATTTATCTCTGTATATATGTGCATGTGACCAACTAAATGGAGTGTTGTTATAAATCTGTTGGGTATACTTTATTGGATTAGGGCTTGTTTATGTGTCCACTATAGGTCTATTATTTCTTTATGATCTCAACATGTTTTTTCATTTCAAAAAAAAACATTTCATAGTTTGTCACAAATTAAGAGCCTGGAGAAGAAGATTTCTTAGAGGCGATTCACAATTAATTTGTTTGTAACTTTGCAGAACTAACCTATATATTTGTAAATTGGTACATGTAGGTTGTGAATAAAAATGCACCCATGAGGCTCTATTGATGATAATGCAAAAATTTAGATGTGGAAACTTATTAAAGTCAACCACAACTACAACCATCTTACTAAATAAACCAAGGTATAGGTTGTAGCATGGTGGTTTATGTCTCTCTTTCTCTAGTGACAACATGATGGTTTAATTTAGCACAAACATCATATGCTATGTATTGTAGAGATATTCAATTCTAAATCTATTAATTTCCAAATTGGTGGCAATAAGCATATAGATTTTTTTCAGCTTCAGGTATAGGGAGCCAATTTAGAACTTATCAATAATGCAATAGAATGAAAAAGTACTGCATAAGAGCTTGACAGCAAGTGACATGAAACTAAATGCAGGAAACCCTCATAAGCTAATATTGACTAGAATGTTTTATCATTATAGTATTACTTCAAAAGTGTCCTTGGAAATCGTGGCTTCTGTATCCCCACTAAGTGTCCCTCCAACGGATTTTCTCTCTGAAGCTTATTTTACCTTCTTCACTTGATTCCAAATCCAACATATTTGGCAGACCCCACTGCTGCACATTAACTATGGGACTTCTTGATTCTGTATGGGCATTGACATCCTTTGTATCCTCAGTTTCTTAACCAGCTAAGTGAAGTTGGAGTTGTGAATTGTGATCTAAACTACTCCCTTGAATTGGTGAAGGACCAGAAATAAATGGAATAGGGTTCTTAGTTTCTTCAATTGAAACAAAATTTGGCAAAGCTGTAGAACGTGCTTGTTCTCGCTTAGCTTGTGCAGCTACTATAATATTCTTCATAGATGTAGATGGGGTAGAAATTTCAGAATCATTTGACATAGTTCTGAATTTTACTTCTTTTCTAGCATCATACCTGTAACATAAGCCAAAATGATAACAAAAACAAAGGAAGGACAATATTAACATTAATAAATGCGCATCTAAATATAACAACAAAAGCAAAAAAATTGTAATTTGAAACACAACTGAATTAATATAAGGCTTACACTTGTCTAATCTTGTTTTCTTTTTCTAAATGAAACTCTATAGATAGTGACACACCATCCAATTTCATTGTTGCAGTACCATTTATCTTCACCTTAAATTTTGATGAACCTGTCACCTTTTCTGATGAAGGTTCAGTGCCAGATCATATAGGGAAAACTTCCTCATGCTTGCAAACAGAAAACTACTTAGCTGATTTCCCTTGGTTAAACTTCTCTGAGCACAAATTTTGATGAACCTATCACCTTTTCTGATGAATTTTCAGTGCCATATTTTATAGGGAAAACTTGCTCATGCTGGAAAACAGACAAGTGCTTAGCTAATTTCCCTTGGTTAAACTTCTCTGAGCCAGACTACCCATGATATTTCTTAAGGCTTCTGCTATCTTTCTTTGCTAGGTTCACACAAGATTTATTAACCTTGATTCCCTTTGAATTGTAATCATATTTCTTAGCCTCACCCTTTTCTGCAACATAAGCCTTGATAGGAGGTGTGTTTATTGAATTAACTTTCCTTGAAGCTAAATTTCAAACATCTTGCTTCTTTGGACAAGGAAACACTGGTGCAGTCACGCTCTGTATCTTGTGTTATTCCATTTTTGGATCATTCAATGATTGAGTAGACATTTTAGCATGTGGAATCCTCTCATACTTATCTCCAATATTCCATTTATACCTATTCTTAGAGGACATTGAATCTTCAAACCATAGATCCATTTGCTTCTCCTCTACCCATTTAGCAGGTTCCGAAGAAAACATTTTAAAGGATTGATATAAATTTGAAGACACTACAGGTTTCTTACTACCTCCTGTTTCTGTTTCTGCTTTTTGGATCAATGTGTCTACTTTGACACATTCCTCATTTCCCTTAACTTACTTCTTGTCATTATCAAAGCATGTAGTATAATATTTTTCATCTGTAGAAATATTGTATGCATCATCCTGTCCAGTCACAGTAGTTGTCACTGGCTCCACTAAAGCAGTTGCATCCTCTGCAACACATACAGACATAGCTTCTTGAGCCCGACGACGTCATTTAGAGGGAGGAAGGGTAGCTTCATAAATCGGTAGGCTACTTCTCAAATGATATTTATCAGCCTTTGGTGTGGTGAAACTGATGGTGATGAAAACCCTTTTGAGTTGGCTTATCTACAGGCCAAACTGGTGGATTATCGACATTAGTACAAACCCCCAAGTATTCCCTTGAATAAAAACCTCAAGTGTTGAAGTGAGAACTACCAACAATAGACTGAATGTCTCGGTGAGAACTAACACTAATTGATCGAACAACAAGCAAGTAGGTCATATAGAGCAGTTTTGGAAAGGGATTTTCAGGTCTAAGGGCTCTTGAGGACGGAAGAATCGAAAAATAGAAAGAAATGAAAAATATGATTTTTATGCATAGCTATAGTGCATTACTCAAAAATACCTTCATGTTCAATTCTATGAAGTGAGTGTGGACACCAAAACCTGGTCTGTGAATAGAAGGTTGTGTAACCCCATTGATTATCCAATTGATCGAATAGTATTTTGCTCGATCGTAAACACACTGGAGGATATCTATGAAACTCTCTTTCTTTCTAGTTTCATTCAGTTTCCGCCCCTATCTAAGGACCCATGCCTTTTTCCTTTAAGTCCAATGGTGAAAGTAATAAAGCATCTTATCTATGCCGATGTAGGATGGTGTTTCAATTGAGCATGGAATGACCTGCTAATAAATATTCTTTGGGAGCAATTTGCCGACAAGGGCTTTTGGACCCTGATATAAATGTTTATCATCAAGCTAATATTAGTCACAGGGGAGTAGACTACACTAATTCTGAAATAAGCATATCCCAAGATTATGTCTTGTTTCCAATACTAATGAATGTAATCTCTTGCATTGCCTAGACCTGTTTTACACGGGGTTGTGCAATGATATGGGGATCGACTATGTGTTTTATATTCTCGAACTAAAAGGAATACTCCCTAGGTAGAACTAACAAGAGACTGAATCCTTTGGACATACTTAATCCTCTTTCTGTCAAGCTAAACACCATAATAATCCCTACAACTAGCTAGGGTATTTTCTAAGTGCCTCTAACTACCGTACTCCCCATTCCATTGTCTCCTTCCTTATTCCTGTCCCATCGAATGAACCCATACTACTGAGTGTGCTTCTGAACCAAGAACCCAATCGAACCACAAACAATCCAACAAATAAATCCTTTCCTTCCGCAAGCTGCCTTTCCAAATCCATCGCCCTCTCTCAAAAGTAAGTGACTGGCTGCTCTGTTGTTGCGCAGAATTCCAGGTCAACGTTTTTCAAGGGTATATTTTAGAAAGTCCCATTTCATATTCATCATAAGAAATTTCAGCAACTATTGCAAAACAACTATATATATTGTTTTAGATAGAACTTATAACAACCTAAGCCTTGGAATCTGCATATTCAAATGAGAGCAGACCTATTGAGACAATTACTCTTTTTTCCTAATAATGTTGCTCCCATATGAAAATTGGTTGTTTTTGGAGCCTGCCCCTAAAGAAGGAAAGGACCCTTTTCACACTAGAGTGAAGTTCCATGAAGGAATGACTTTAATGTTGTCAATCCTATCTATTGTGGAGACCTCTATGGGGATGGCTAATTCTATGACTCAAATTGAATTTACCTCTTGGATTAGTACTTATTCTATGATATAATTATAACCTTCCCATACATATGATCATGTGTATGTAATGTGTGTATGAAATGGCTTGAACATAATTTAGACTAATAGACTAACCGAATAAGCAAACATGTCTAGTTTAATATCCTTTGAGGTGTGGTCCTGACACAAAGAGACAACAAGGGTGGGTGGACATTAATTTTGTTGGGCACTAAAGAATTGAATTCTTACCAGTTATTGAAAAACCCATTATTTAGGAATCAAAATTCACAATAAAGAATCAAGATTCAGGATGCTAGACAATTTTGAACATTCACAATGTAGGATGCTAACCAAGATTAACATGCATAAGCTAAATTTTCAAATAAAACCAAGAAAGCAACCTACAATTTTTGAAGGGAAGTTTGAGATTTTGACGCCAAAGCTGTAGAATTCATGCTAAAGTTGCAAAATTCATCACCCACCTCTTTAAGAGCCTCCAAGCTCTCTCCAATGCTCTTCTATCCATGGAAGCACTCGAAAATAAATACCCAAATTCTAAACCCTCAGCGATGGTTTCTAAGCATCACAATTCCTCAACGGCCAGCAATGGTGGCCTAATAAATACCCCAAAACACCAAGAATTCCTCTCAGACCAAATTCACAATTATTTTTCCTCCCAAAACCCACCAAACCTTGCTGGCTTCCTACCAACAGAAAAAAATTTGCGCCAAAGGTCTATCTAGATAATCCGAGTAGGAAATATCCATGAATTCAACATAATTCTTCATATCTCAGTAATTTGGGGAGGAAATCTCCATGAATTTAGATAATCCTGCATGAATGAAGTCAAGAAGAGGTCGGTCGTATGTTTTGGTTCGAGCTAGAGGTATTTTAGTCATATTCCAATTATCATTTTATTAGTTTACATAGTGTTGCATTATGATTGTAGTAAGGTTATTGTATATGATATGGTATATTTATTTTGTTTATTTTATATTGTATTATAACTTTTATTATATATATATGTTTTACAATTTATATGTGTGTGTTGGGAGCATTTATATTGTATATTTTGTTTATTTCTATGTTGTTTTGTATTATATATATGATATTTTTTTTGTAACTATATAGTATGTCATGTATTAATATATTTTGTGGATAGAGTTTTTTAAGCAAATGTATCTTGTCGATGTTATCTACCTCCATAGATGTCTAGATGTGGTCCAATGTAATAGAGGTTTTCTATTTATGTTTATCCTCAGTATTAATTGATTAGTGTGGTATTGATATGTTATCAAACATATCCATAGCCTCCCGAAGTAAGCATTATACTGTAGTACTAGGTCTAACTTGGGTAGTACAGATCTCACTTTATTAATCTTATAAGGTACACAAAATGGCCAGTGATATTGAACGTAGCAATATGGTTACCATGTTCTTGTACTTATCATACACAAATTAACTTATGGGTTATGTTAATTAGGATTAATTCATCAAATACCCTTTGTGACACAAATCTATCGACAATGTTACAATTTACTAAATTTTAACACCGCAGATGGATCTAGAGAGAATCTATCTGTAGTGTCAAAATTTAGTAAATTGTAACACTTCATCGCCAAAACTGAAAATTGTCATTGTTGGAGTGACAATAAAAAATTACTAACATAAATGGCTAATTCATATTCTTATAGCTAGTCATTTTTTATGCCGTGACTAAATTGGTCATTTATATTAGTCATTTTTAACCCTGTCACTTATTATCTAGTCATATTTGTTAACTGGTGACTAAATTAGTCATTAATTTTAGTCGTTTATAGTTGGGTCAATCAAAATTGCTCATATTTAGTAGTAAATCACTTGAAAAACCTGTGGTGACTAGATTTTCTAGTCACGTAGTAGCTAATTCCTCATTTTGTACTAGTGTATACTCTTTTTGCTGTTGAAACAACATGTCCTCTTCAAATTTCTTGCAGATTTCAACATAGAAACGGTCATATTTGTTTTCTTTTTTGATCCTCTCATGAAAATCCTTCCTTGCTCTCATCCGTGGTTTCAGCTCTATGGAAAAATCTAAGTCTCATTTCAATGGTAATCTCGGTATTTCCTCAGGAAATGCATCAATAAAGTATATGAGAACCAAAAGTTCCTCAATGTGTTTCTCTCTCAGCTTCCACATCCTCGATGTTTACTACAAACAGTTTACAACCTTTTCTAATGCACCTATTTGCTTGTAAGGAAGATATCGACCTAAAGAAAACCTTCTTAGGTATGCCTTGAATCTTAGTATGATTCCCTTGGTTATCTGTGCACAATATTGACTTGTTTAGACAATCGAGCATGACATGGTGATGTTCCAACCAGTCCATGCTGATAAGTACATTATACAATCCTAAGGGTAAGATATTAAAATCTATTCTTGTAGGGAAACCGTTCAAGTTCACCTCACAATCTCTAACTATTTTGGAAACCTTTTATTTCATACCCATGGGTTTCTCACGTTTTCATTTGTCTAGTTTACATGTCTCAATAATTTTAGACAATACATAACTCCAACAAGCGCAAAGATCAACCAAAATAAAAATAGAAGTGTTTGAAACCTTACCTTCTATCTTGACCATGGTAGCCTAATGGTCTGCTTGTCGGCCATCCAAGGCTGCATAAATCCTCGGTGTGCTAGTTATGTCCTCTACCATTCAGTCTTCTTGTAGATTATGCAAGAATCCATTAGTGTTATTTTTACAATCTCTGGCATAATGGGGCCCTTGGCATTTGCAACATTTAATTTGTAGCAGGGAAACATTGGCTCCTCCATTTGTTGCTGGTCTGTTGGCATTTGACGCAGGAAAATTTGGCTTTGTATCTGCATTGTTGAAGTTCTTATTGGCTGGAAAATTGTTGTTATGTTTTCTATAAAGTGGTGGGTTGAAACCTGATTTGTGGTTGTCGGAGAAGGTTCTATACATGTCTCAAATTTTGTTGATGTTTTCCTTCCTTAGTTGTCCATGCTCATAGCAAAGCATAGCTTTGTGTAGGGTAGTGTCCATAGTTTTAGGGATGTCAAACTCAATTCTCTCTCGAAAATTGGGAGGAACATATCCTAAAAATGGTTTTATTTTTACTTTCTCGTCATTTATGTAAGGTACATAATGTAACAGATCTAAAATATGTTAATGAAAGCATCCATAGTCATGGAGCCCATCCTTAACTCGTGAAATTCTTTCACTTTCCTGTCAAAGAATCTTTCAGACATGTATTTCTCCAGAAATACTCCGCTAAAGTTACTCCCTCAGATTTCTTTTACCTCATCCTTCTTGGTATTCTTAAGGTCTCTCCACCATCTATATGATTTTCCATTTAAGTTAAAGATGGCTAGATGGGATTTCATTTCGCTAGAGTAGTTGTGTACTCGAAATTATTTGCTCATACCCAGAAGCACTTCTTCATATTTCTCCCTGGTGTTCATTTCTCCTTCATAGGTTGGGGTTCTTATAGTTTCGAACTCTCCTTAGAGGTTGTCATCATTCCTTTGTTTCTTTCTGCAAGGAGAAAGGGAACTATCACTGGAAACACTATGATAATCTATTTCTGGAGGTTCAGGTGTGTGTTCTTCTTTTCCTTCTTCTTTTTGGGTTGCTGGCCCGTTTACGATAAAAATATTTCTTAGATTTATTGGTTGAATGAGTAGGTTGTACATGCAGGATTCCTCCCATCATGTTATGAAGTAAAGCTTCATTTATTGGTTTTTGCTCTTTTCTTTCATTCACATTATCATCCTTGAAGTTTTGTAAGCCTTCTTGTAAACTTTGTATGTTTTTCAGTATATCAAAATTTAATTCAAATACCATTTCTCCTTCAAGTGTGGGGGCATTCAGATTTCATTGCTAGCTGTTGCCTTCTTCTTTATTCATGATCTGAACTATTCTTTAATCCTGCAATTAAAATATTTAGTAACAAACAATTTTCTGTTAGTTAACCAAATTTCAAAATACAGTTTTGAAATGTTTTATTTATGCAACGAATGTTTTTGTAGCACCCATTAGATCTCTTAGTATTTGAATTCGGGATCTAATAACACTTGTAATGTCCCTAAAATTCATAAATAAATTAAGAAAAACTCGTAGGCTAATAAAATACTAATTCAAGGACATCGTTAAAACCTCTGTGGAATAAAACTTGATTGTATATTGAACCTAAGTTTTGTAAGTTGTTTTCCCTCTATGTGTTTTCCTGTCTGATGATGATCTTTTACATGATGTTGTTCTATTACTTTGACATGTTTGTGTGTTTACTTTTCCTGTCTATTAGTCGTGGACATTTGTTGACACTTATGTTATCTTACATTTTACTTTTACTTTCCACGTCTTTAAATTCATCTATGGATTTTGTTTATAAAGAGGTTGACTTTCCTTTGTATGTCAAGGGGTGGAGTGGCGGGGTGCGATCCCTTAAGGTTCCACTCAAAAAGGTAAGGAATCCTATTTCTACGGGGTTCTACTTAGTTCATCATGAACTAATGCAGGCTCATATTTTCTTGTGCAGAATATTTCGCCTGTAAACTCAGTCTTATGATTGTGGCAATAAAAAAATGTCCTACATCTACAGTAGGCTATATCTACACTACACTATTCCTTTTCATACTTGTGTGAAAAGAGGACTAAAGTCCTAAGCCTAAATTATACCTAAATCCTATGGTAATAAGGGTTTATGAGATTATATGTATGCATGTCTATAAACTATATGCTAAGGTTTTCAAACCTTAGATGCATTATAAAATATGCTTGAACTATATCGTATAATGGGTTTATGTTTATGGCATTAATATATGCCATCGAAACTTTGCAACCGCGTGAATATGGAGGGTTTAAGATTTAAGTGTTGGAGTTTGGTAAACAATGGTGCATTCGACATGATTCTAAACTATAGAAAAGTGGGTTTTGATCTAAATGATAGTGGTGGAAAGGGTGGCGAATTTATTGAACCTTGGGAAGCGTAGGAAGAATGAATCAAGCGCTATGTAGGGTTTTTTTATCGTTCATTTCATTATTTTTGTTATGGTGTAGGTGATGGTATCACCCTTGGTAATAGATGTGCAACCAGTTGACTCCCATGCTCTTCAACAGGTATGCTTTGGCCCTAGTTTACACCTTCATAATATTTATTTTGTTATGGTCTGAAGGCATACTCCTTATGGTTTTCGTTGTGGTCTGTGCGGGTGGGAAAGTTGTGGCACTCTACGTGGCTTGAGGGTAGTTCCATAGGTTTCTTGCACAACCATTCTCCAGGTAAGCCCCAAATTTGGCAATGTCCTTACTCTTGTTCTGTGTTTTAGCAAAGGATTCGAGATGGGTTGCGGGGAAATCATAAGGTTGAGTTGTTTTGTTCTTTGGGGTTTGGATACTTGCTTGGAATTTGCATAAGTGACTGTGTAGCCTCTCATGGCTCTACCATGTAATATTTGGATAAATGTTTGACTGTAAATAGTTGGCTCAGCTCCGTGTATGAATTTATCATTTTGAAACAATATGTATTTGGTTTTATTTAATATTAATGGAAAGATATTTTTGGTAACGAATATGTGTTTATTCTTATGATGTGTTTCCAATTATTTTACAGTGTCATTGCTTCCAATGGCAGTAATGACGATTCAACTGTAGATTTATGAATTATGGTAGCAAAAATTTGTTTTATGTGAATGCATTAGTTTTTTAATAATGCAAATGGGTTTACTTTGTGGCTGTAAGCATGAAGCTAGGCTCGGCTCTTAGCATGGATACACAACCTGGGTTTGTTTATTAAAATGTATTTATGGTTTAAAATGTTGGATGTGCATAGGATGTATAAGACAAGAGTGTAGCTTTGTTTCGTTGTTTTTTATATATTTGGTTATGTAGAAACCTTTACGGGAAACCTTAAAAGAGAAACCCTTATTAATTGCTATAGCTTGTAATGTGTTTGAATGGTTTGTTTGAGCCTACAGGGGTTTGATCCTGGGTATAATTAATTTATAAGGACAGAGGTGTAAGAACATACTTCCTTGTTTGATAATGTGAGTTCATTATTTAGTTAATGGGATTCCACTGTAGGGAATGACTTTGTCTTTATATTTTAGATATGTAAATGGTTTTTTACAAATTTGTGGATAGTGTTTGGCTTGTATGTAATGGAACAAATACCTACAACCAATCCTTCGTGGAATTCAATGGTTGGGTTGGGTTAAATATTTGATGTGTAATTATACTTTATTAATATTTAATTGTAAATATTTGTTTTAGGCTCTTGGCCTTCATGCTTACGATAGATTTGATAGTTTATGTTTTTATATTCATTATCTACAAAAATTTTACTAGATGTTTGGTTTGGTTTAAAGTAATGATGTTTATGAGAATCTATATCTTGGAAAAAAATGTCAGCGTTTTGGATTTATATTGAAGGTTTGAAATTAATGGTTTAAGAGATTCTATCTCTGGTTAGTTTGCTTCTTTAATCTTGTAGTGATTAGTTATTTCTAAATTTTTTGGATAGAGTCTATATTAATGAGTTCAGAGATTTGATCTGTAGCCTATATATTTATTTTTTTATGAATGTTTTTTCAAACGTTTTGATGAAGAGTTTATGTAATGTTTTAGTTTCAAGTAATGAATGAGTTTACTTAGTTTTAATTAGTATTAGGGTTTTCCTTACCTAGATTTTTGAAATATATGGTTTAACTTTAATTTATCTAGTAACTAGGGTTTCAACCTAAGTTACGATGTTTGGTATTTAATTGTCAGTTGCTGCTACAATCACCACCCCAAATTTTTTTATGTTTTAGGGCCCCCCTTTTTTTTGAAATTCTAGCTTTCAAGCCTCAAAAGTATACCTTTATCCTCCAAGAATTTATTCATATCTTAGTTTTCTATTTGCAAGTTGTTTTTGTTAAAAGAAAAACTCTTTCTTTCCACCTGATGTATCAAATGAACTCATGGATTTTATCCAATGTAGCGGAAGAGTTGTTTGTCGGCTTACCGAACCTTTGTTTCTCGAATGCTTTCTGAAAGACTCATGAGAGTTTTCCAACTCATCAGATGAACTCTTGTCTATGGTATCGATGATATCGGAGAACAGTTTTCGATGCCTGTCGGATGATTGTCAGTAATCTTTTCGATGCACCGGATCAACTTGTTGATTTGTTTTCTGATGCATGCAGAAGACTCTTAAGTTCTTACCCATCCAAATTTGTGGATGTTTGTTCGTAAGTCTTCCACAGAGTCTATTTCTAAGTCCTTTATCGATGCTTTGGATGCATAAGCTGATGTACAACTGATATCCTTTCCAAGGAGTCTCCCAATGCCGATGTGTATGGATAGTTGGTTACTTTACAAATGAAATATTCAAATCATTACCTCGTCCCAGCAAGATAAGTTTGTAGCCACCCGAGGAGCATATGATCCTTTCCTATCTTCCTCCTGAAGCCTTCATTTCCTTTCTTGGGATCATTTTCAACGCATTTCCTTCTGGCTCCAACGGGATTTTTCACCCGAGGCTCATTTATTACATGTCGACGTTTGTTTGTTAAACCTTTTTCATCCTGTAGGGGAGTGTGTTATGGTTATTATTGGTCATTTGAGTCTATGTTTTTGGTGCGAAGCTATCAACTGTTGAGCGAATCTAGTCAGCTCAGACTGCACCTGTTTGAGATCGTTTGAGCAGCCAGGTGGGATCTTGACCCAATGCTTGTGTTGATGCTTAGTAGGAGGTTATGGTAGCTTGGTAGGGTTAGGTTTTTTCCCATTTCGCGATGAGTATTTAGACCTAAAGGTCTAATGTTTTATTTGTATTCCCTTCAAATGATGAATCCTTTCCCATTTAGCTTCTGGTTAGCCAGGGCTGCTGGTTTTTCCTACCTACCTCAAGCCGTTTTTCACCCATCCCTCACCATGAGAGTTTCTTTGTTAGTAGTTTGCAGTAGGAGGAGTGTGGGAAGACGATAGTTTTGCCATTCGCACCACTCCTTCATTTCACCAATGTGAGGGTGGGAGGATTAGGGTCATTGGCCAAGTTAGAATAGGGGTTTTAATGGATTGTCGTTTTTTATTTCAAGCTATGGGAGGAAGTTTTCATTTCAAGTGAAATCTCCACTATTTGTTTAGGTTTTTATTGTCGGTATTCGCGGCCCTCATTTTTACCCGGTTGATTGTGTTAGGGTTACTTTTTTGAGGGATATGTATTTCCATGGAAAAATCCTTGGTTCCCTTGAAATGGAATTTATTTTCCTGCGAACCATATCTAGTCTTTTTCCAGAAAAGCATTAATCCTTTTGTTTAAATTCTCAGTTCAGTATTGCATGGTTTAGGGAGGGAATAAAAGACTTACTGAGATGTATCATGATGATATGGTAAACATTTCTGATTAAAACATGGCTTTTCATTTTTCTAGTTATATGCAGTGGCAAACTTATCAATTACACTTATATGCATTTGTTGGCAGGAGTATTGGATAAGTGAGTTGCGCAGCACCGCAAAGGCTACGCAAGCTCACATGCGATCACGAAGGACCACAATAGCGCGATAGATGGAAGAATAACCATTTTTGGAATTATTTATTGAATTTTGTACCAATTGACCACATTTCGTGGATATAGGTCACTAGTTTGTTAGAAGTTAGTTAGAAGTGGACCTTGGATGTAAAGGCGCAAGCCTATATATAGAGCTAGATTTGAAATAGTAGATATAATTTAGAAGATATACTTTTCGAGAGAAACTTGAAGAGAGAATTTTGTAGAAGAACTCGTATCTTTTTGCATCGGTGTCTATTGTGAGCAGTTTTTTGCACTGTCTCTGTCGATATGTTTTCAGTCTCTTGCTGTGGGGACATACTGCATGTATTTCACAGAAGTAATATGACATGACAGATGTTTTCGTAAAGTGCTTTTGTCTCTTATTTTCCTGTTTTATGATCTGCGATGATAATGATATATGTTCTATGAATGATTGTTGCTATTACGATGAATGAAGTAATGAGGCCCATTATCTATCTACTAGTTATGCTAATAAAGTTGTGATGAATGAGGTGATTCTATCTCTGAAGTATCTATTGATTATGAAGTTAAATTGTTGATGCCATACCCTCTCTTCGTACTACTGGAAAATTGGTTCTGATAGCCCTCCCTCGACACCTCAAGTGAGACTTCATCCGCTCTATGGGTGTTGCCAGGCAGGGTCAAACCTGTCTAGGTCGGTGCTCAGGGAGATCATGCTGATTGGGCTTCAACAGAGTGCGAACCCCTATCGACGAGGTTTTGTTGGTGGGTTGTGCCAACAAATAGTTTCGTTGTCGAGACCTTGTTGCAACTAAAAGGAGGATATGTTGTGGCACCCAACAAAACTGGAGATTGAAGATTGGTTTGACCTAAGGCTGCGAGAATTCACTGAAACAAAAAATTAGAACCCAGAGCTGTCAAAAACTAGGTGGCTGGATAGATATATATACAACAGTCCATATGAATGGTTCTTTTGTGAATTTCCAGTCATACTGTATTAGTGGTTAGAGCAGTTCACTTATAAGAAGAATAACCATCAAGGAGGAGAGATGGCATCTTAGACCCCTGGACTGATCTAGGAGCTGCAAGAAACCAATAACAAAGCATCACAAGCTATCGAAGTGTGGCTAGATAACATTCTAGAGGGATACATTACTAAATTTTCAATTGATACCAATAAGGAATACAACGAAACAAAAAGGGAGATATTTAACGGGCCATGAGGTAGGTTCTTGCTATCTCTGCAGTTATCTATTAAGATGCTTATCTGCAAAAAGGGTATTCTAAAAATGCACCTCGAGTAGTGGGACTTTGGTGTGCGGAGGGTGTGGAAACTGCAATGAAAGTGGGAAGATAAATGTCAAGATAAGGGGTAGATGGGTATGAGTTCCAAGGAATTTGTGAGATTCGATGAGGAAACAAGTGGTTATACGAGGGGAGAAGCAAGATTTCGACAAGAGAAGAGGCAGGACAGGGAAAGGTCCTACTGCAATCGAGATGTAAGACCATGAAGAGAAACTACATGGGACAAAGAGATCCTACAGTGATGACAAGGAAGACCAGACGCAGGCTACGCCCAGGATAGAGAGACTCTTTCAAACCCCAATAATAACGTGTCCACACCTCTGCACAGTACTCCACCAATAGGTGGAAAAGTGCATTCTATGTCACCTTGTCGAATGTGCCAGCAACAGTCGAGCAGTAGAACACCATTTGGAGGAAGAAGGCTTAGAATGGCGGGCGAAGAGATGAAGCTACCTATATTCCATGGAAACAGGACTGATGACCCAGAGCAGTACTGGTTCATATGCGAAGCAGTTTGGACTTCTAGACAAAGTGTGGACGACGATATTAAGAAAATACAATTGGCGACCACCCTCAGGGGTCATGCGCTTGACTGGTACATGAGATTCACACAGGTTCCTCAAGGGATAATGGAAAAAACACTGAATGAGATCCGAGAAGGACTATTCGAGGAATTTAAGAAACCTAAATCTGAGGCCCAATATATTACAAAACTCAAGGAGATCAAGCAGTTTTCAAATGAAACTATTTGGGATTTTGATCAATAGTTTAAGACGTTGATGGCTCGATTCAGCTTCAAAATGAGTGATGTTCAGCACAAGGAGTGGTTCATCATTGCACTGGTTCCGCACATCCAACAACCATTAATGCATCAAAATATCACAACATAGAATAAGGCTCTGGAGATTGCGATGAAATTGGAGGCTACACCTGTTGGGGAGACTGCAGTTGGCATGAACTCGATTCATGCACAGCTAGCAAACTTAACACTCCAGCTGCAAGATATGAAGAAGGAAAAAGAAGAGCATGATGATATCTGGTGCACACAGTGTCATGCGGGTGGACACACCAAGGGAACTTGTTCAACTTTTAGAAACTATTTTCTTTCAGGAGCACCAAACCTGCTGAGTTGTGCTGGTTTTCCATGGTGTCGCATATGTCAGGTATACAGACATCGACACAAAAACTGTAGTTACATGCAGAAGATGGTTACAAAGGAAAAAATTGTGTATTGCTCCTTTTGTTGCTCTATAGGGCACAAGGATAAAGAATGACGAGCTTACGACCTGCTTCATGAGATAAAATATGATTCATATTTTTTGAAGCGTGAGGATCCCTACACAGTCCAACAGTCGCAGCCGTAGATGGTGCATCCAACAGTACAGTACACACCACCCCCACAAGTGCAATTTATTCAGTCGCAATCGCAACCACAGTTCACATTGTAGCCATAGTTTGTAGCACAACAATAGCTGGCACCGCGAACACAATATAATCAAGTACTGATTGTTCAGACTCAACCACAGTATGTTCATGAAGCGCACTATGTTCAACAAAAACCAAATCCCCCACAGCAGCTAGCCCAACCACAATATCAACAAACCAAAGGATTCTAAGGAGGATTTAGGGGACGAGGAGGAGGCTTTGGACAAGGAGGCCAAGGTCGAGAATCCATCCAGTGCTATACTTGTGGGATATTTGACCACTATCAGAGGGAGTGTCCCCATGAACAGTGTACCTACTATGCGGCCAGTAAGCACAATGTCAAAAGTTAACCTCAATTGATTGTGAAGTGGTAGGATGGAAACATACCTCAGTTGCAGAACTAGTTCCAAAACCAAAACCAAGTACAAACCCAGTAGCCATTGCAGAATCAACCTCATATCCCACCACACAATCAGAATTAGCCAATGAATCAGCCCATGAACCCACCACTGATCCACAATAAACCCTTAAACCAAGATTAGAACCTGAATCAAGGACCCACAGTTGCGACAATTCTAGCAGAACCCACAACCCAGGCTATCGATGTTATTGTTGTCACTAGTGTAGGTGCGACGACTGGTGAAGATGGACCCCAACAATAATCTCAGTTTTCAGGGACGAAAAAGGTATAATTTGATATTGTGACAAAGAAGGAGACGTTCTTTCAAGCCAAACATGCAATCAAGAGGAATCCAGGTAAGTTTTCTGTTGTTGAAATGCCATCTTCTTTTGATCCTTCTGTCAAGGCAAGACCATCGCGACAACATGGTACCTTGCAACAATTCTTTGAGAGTTGTTTGTCATTAGCTAGAGATCCCAAGGATCTCAGAGATACTGAGAACTTGTTGTTCCAGCTGAGTAAGACACTAAAGGATTTTGCCGTAAATTACCTCCAGTAGAAAAATACAGGTAAAGAGATGAGAATGAACATCTAGACAGGGGACTATGAAGTCAATTCTATCATTCTGGATCTAGTCTCAGATGTGAATATCCTGACCAAACAAACTTGGCAGTTGATGGGAAATCCAACATTGGGGTGGTCCCCTGTGCAACTACAACTAGAAAATCAGGCCAATGTTCAGCCTATTGGCCGTGTCTCAAATATGGTTGTTGATATCGAAGGTATGAAGACATATGTTGATTTCGACATCATTGAAGTAGTTGATAGTGGAGGATCGTATCCCACACTGCTGGGGATTGGATGGGATAGTGATAGAATGGCAGTTATCAATTTCAAGAAGCGTGTTATGACATTCGAGAACCAAGATATCAGAGTCATTGCTCCCATGGATCCTCAGAAGGGATACTGGTATATTGAACCTATTAAGGATGATGATGGTAGAGGCTTAGGTGGTAACATTCCGCAGCAAGCCTGATAAAGGTTTTATTGGGGCACTATCAAATTAATTTTTATTGATGTTGCTGAATCTCATCTTTTGGTGCTACAAATATCTATAACGGTGCTCCCAAATCAGTCACGAAATTATTGGTAAGACAATGTCAAACCATATATTTCAAAGATTAAAGGGTTTCCTTTCAATTATGAAGGGTGGTGTTTATATGTTAAGGGCTAGACTCATGGGAGCATGAGGATTGGGAATGCTGAGGATAAACTTTTTTGGATGTATGATAATCAGATGTGTATGGTGACTGCTAAAAAAGCTTATGATCTTATTGTCTCTAATCATAGGACTATCATGGATAATGATATTATTTTGAAGATTTGGCACTTTAATATTCCCCACAAGCTGAAGTGTTTTATCTAGCTCACCTGTAATAAGAAAATCAACACTTGGGATACTCCGTACAAGAAAGGTTGGCACGGTCCCAATAGGTGTTGTTTATGCAATGGGGAAGCTAAATCTATGGATCATCTTTTTGTAGGCTGCCTATTTGTGAAAGAGATAATTTGGAGACTCAATAGTCTGTATGATGTGAACTTACTTTGGAATGTTCCTACCCTTATGGAAAATCTCACCTACTGGGTTTCTAAGGCATGATCCTTATAGTACTTGCCTCTATTTCTTATCTGGAATATCTGGAAGGCTAGGAACCGCAAGTTATTTGATGATCTGTCTCCTATTATGGCTGGCCTATTACATATCATTTATGATGAGGTAAATACTTATAAACCACCTTAGAAACCTAGGAATAAAATCCGGAACATAGGGAAGCCTCCTACCCCTATTTTTCCTATGATTTTCTTTGATGGAGCTGCAACAAAACACATTGGTGGAGCAGGTATATGTATTTGGTTAAATGATCACCATCAGTTTGCTTTTAAACTTGGATGCGGGTGCAGCGCTAATACAAGAGCAAAACTTTTAGCACTCTGGACATCATTACGGGTTGCCAAGGATATGGGGTCGCCTTATCTACATATCTTTGGTGACTCCTCTGTGATTATAAATTGAGCAAAAGGGGAATCCACCCTTGATATGGTGAACCTTGAGGCTTGGTGCTACAACACCAGACTTCTCATGTCCTCATTCACCTGGGTGGATTTCAGTCATGTCTATAGGGAACATAACAAGAGGGCAGATATCTTATCCAAGGAGGAATTGTTTTTGGCTCCTGGTCATCTCTTACTTATAGAATCTTATGATGATGAGATTATTGGGGAAGACTCTTTTTAACTTTTTTAGAATATGCTCATTCTATTTCAGTTTATTATCTCATGGATTCTTTAAGCTATCTCTGGTATTGCTGAGCAGCCGTTACAAGATATTTGAGAGTCACACACCTGCTTGGATAAGATATCTGGGCTCTTGTTATTTTCTCTATGGACATATTTGACTGATATTATGCATTGCTCACTTATGAGAGGACTCTTATGTATTGATACCCAGGTGCTCGGTGTATTTCTGATCACACAGCTTGGGTATTGTTCATTCTGTTTTGTACTGTTATGTATTGTTTATTTCTGATCTGTTTTGACCCATTTGAGGGTTGAATAGCGGACTGAAAATGTAAAAGTTACCTTTGATTCAATAGATTATCAAGGAACCGTTTTTTTCGACTGAAAAAAAAGAAAGGTGAAGAATTTGATCAATGGGTCATCATTTGTTTGTTTGGCGCATTATGATATCATCTAATTTTTGAGCGATATCCATATATGTATATTTCCCACAGTTCGTAATGATTATCCTATAAAATCAAAAGAGAGACAAAACCTAAGATATGTATCTCTTCTTTCAAACTAACTCTACTATGTTGGAGGATATTTCTTAAGTAGTAATTTGTTTTGTTTGTGTGTAATATGTTAAAGATGAAGATATGTCTAACACAAAGGTGGTCAATTGGTCACTTATGACCCACAAGGAGCAGGGCTCTTGAAATCTCAATAAGAGTAACAGTTTGCGATTAAGTTCAAAGAGTCTGGTTGGTTTCACTTCTTTGGAAAGTTGCAAAAACATCACTCAGGGATCGCTCAGGAATTTGATAGAAGCTGAAGTTTAGATGGAAACCGGGTTATAGTAGGTGATTCAAACCTTCCAAGTCACAGAGGCCACAATTGCAACTTCATGAGATTTACCCATGGATAGTGAACGCTGGTTCAAACATTAAAACATTTAAAGTGCATATTGTAATCATTTTTTCAAGGAGTTCCAAAATCCCAATTGGTGAAAGGGGATCCTGTGAACCTGGTTAAAACAAGAATACAATCAACTATTGAAGCAGGTTCAGATATATTTAACCGGGGAAGGTAGACATGCCACAATTTACTTACATCAAATGCGATTTATACTTCATTTAATGGAATCTCCAGGAAGAATCTGCCATTTTATTTACTAAAAATCCTTTCCAAAATGTCTGCTAAAGTTGGGGTTCATCCTCATATCACCCAACATAGCATTCTTCATCGAGATTTCATTAGATTACTAATTATGGAAGAGTTAAGTAAGTTTCAGAGGGATTGGAACCATTTCTTGTTGTTTTCTTATTTTGAAATCAAAGAATCTAAGTCTTACGAAACTCAAACAAATAATTTTCTTGAAAAACCTAAGACCGCTAAAACAGCTGCAGGCAGTAAAAAGAGTGACTCTACTATACAAAAGGGAACTGAAGCAGCTAGCAAAGATTTAATAAAGGGAAGTCTTAAACAGAGGAAGGAAGTACTTCAAGGAAGAAGATACAATTCTCTCCTAAGCAGAACAAACAGATCCCAATTCCAAATAGGCTAGTAATGGAAAAAAGAAGAGGAAGTTTAAAATTCCTGAATCGGTAGTAAATGATCCTGCTCTGTAATCTCATCCTAAGAAATTCAAATCAAAGATGGTAGACCCCTCAGGTTGTCACTTTGATGAAAAGGATAAGAAGAAGATTCAAAACGACAAGCAAAAATACCAGCAGGTTTAATTGAGAAAAACTCATAGAAGACCCACAAATAAATTCATGTTGATTTCAAAATCCATTATTTATCCTTCTTTGAAGAAAAGAACTTTTATTGACCTTGGAAATACTATACAGGAAACACAAGAAAGGCCCAAGAGGCAAAATCCCTAAAACAATCTCCAAAACCCTTGAAACTAGAAGTTATCCTAGGCTGATAAAAGAGGATGTAACAATTGAACCTGGAAAACCTGGAGTTGTTAAGAAAACAAGAAAGCAAGTATTCACCAGTTCAACTTTTGAAGAAGAGTCTGATTACTCAATGGAACAGGACGATAAATTTGTTGAGTTTCTAACTAGTATGGAAAAGACTATTAATGCAATTCTTGATTTGCCTAAGACTGGTCCATTCGCACATGCTTCTTCTGATGAAGAGCAAGAAGTAAACAATATT